>CM060251.1:85423729-85658093 GCA_030684275.1 Acipenser oxyrinchus oxyrinchus | reverse complement strand
TATTATATTTTATTAATAGTTCGTGGAGACCGGAGATTACGAAGAGTGGAGGACTCGATCCATTGCATCTACCGAGACGGCTTGTAATATTGCAGCGGGACTGTACAGCTCAGCAGAAGGACTTATTTTTTTTATATTTTTAAGTCCTCCGGAGGTACTTTAGTCGTTGTGCACAACTGATAGAAACATTTTGTTTTATTCTATATTTTTATTTCCAATGTTTTTTTTTACTGTGAACAATATTGTAACAATTTTAATTGCTACATATATATTACTTTTATAAACATTTTTTTCATAAAACATATTTGTTGTTGCTGAGTGATTCTTTATAATAAAGTAACCTGGTATAAATATATTAAGGCAACTGTATAACGTAAAGTACATTTTCTTAAGAAGGGTATGCGCAGCATTGGAGAGAGATCTCCAGAATGCACATATATTTTCCCTGAACTTAATTCTCAATGTGACTCATTGTAATAGTGGGTTACACAAGCACAGGGTCTTTATAAGCACAATGTTGAATATAATGATGTAATATATAAATTTGGTAATATAAAAACAACTGTTTAGAGTTTTGTGCAGCAGTTTCAGTTTCTAAATCGGTTACTAAGCAACCCGGCTCAGAGATTTTAGTATGTCAATGCCACAATAAGCTGTCAGCGAAATACAGTATTACGAACCATTAATTAATTAAAAAAATAAGCAATAAAAAAAAACATGGTATTGAAATAATATTTCATAAACTTTCAGGGATTTCATAAACTTCAACGTAGCGCCGAAGCAGAACCTCCAAAAAATAGTAGCTGCTACGGCCAAATCGCAGCCTTTGACATCTCTGCATTATGATTAGGGGAAATAATCATAAAATCCGAAAATGTGCACATCCTTAATATACTGCACATATGTATATAGAGAGAGATATGTTAAATACATGCCAGTAACAATCCACAACATTCGGTTATTCAGCTAGGACCAATAATTAATCTATCAATATTGTTAACTAAAGGACTGACATAACATTACAACTATGGGTAATATGAAATATTTTATTTATCAATCTATGTTGAACGTAAGGGTTTTTATTAACCATTCCGTGTTGCCAAGATGCTGATTCTCCGGACATCTGCTGTCCCTCTGGTCCGACCTCGTTGGTGTTGTCGGAGTCTCTCTCCGAGTTTGACCCTTCTGATTCGGAGGCATACGGCTCGAATTGATATGGGAGACAATCCCTGTTTTCTCTCTCTACATCAGATCCATCACTACATAATTCACATTCGTAAGAGGTGTCTGAAACTGATAAAATGAGGCTACTCTCTCTTTCACTGTTGCTGTCATCCATACTGGCAGATGCAAAGAGCCTGAGGTCACAGCTGCCTGGCCCCACACCAGGAAATGGAGATCGACCTCTGTGTATTTCCGGGTATTATTTGATTCATTGTAGCGCGATTAAACATAATTTGGTAAAATTAAAGTGATTATATGTTCAAGTGAGACCTGTTAATATTATTTTGTATGTTTATGGAAACAGTCAAGTTCCATTTTCTAATGCACTTTTGAGCGACACTATGGTAACACTTTACATTAACTGTCTCTAATTACTGTGTCTTTACATAGTCGTTACCGTTTGTCCCTTTGTTATTAGCATTATTAATGAATCACTGAGCTCTCAGATTGTTCCTTCACCCCTTAAACTTGCTGCTGCTACTCCTTTATTTAAAAATGAATAAATAAATAAATAATCTGGACTCTGAGGTGCTGTGCAACTACAGGCCAATTTCAAATGTACCTATTCTGGCAAAAATTTTAGAACGGGTGGTAGCGTCTCAACTTCAGTCACATCTAATGTCTAATGAGCTCTATGAACCTTTTCAGTCCGGTTTTAGACCTTTACACAACACAGAAACAGTATTAGTTAAGGTGGTAAATGATTTATTGATGACTGCTGATTCAGGCTCTCCATCTATTCTTGTTCTTTTGGACCTTAGTGCGGCCTTTGACACTGTTATCATAATGTTCTTGTACATCGTTTAGAGAACTATAGAGGTGTTTTTGACACTGTGTGACAGAAATAGAATGATCTTTGGTGGTAAATCTCCCTCCCGAGCTGTGAGGGCGCTAAGTGACGGGAACAAAGTTCCCTGGACTGTTTGGCCTGACACTTCATTCCTAGGGTGAAAAAGAAGCCGGTCACCCAGAAAGGGGGCGGAGCTTCTGTGCACTAACTCATTGACCCGGAAGGGAAATGATGTTCCAGCTGTGGATTGGAGGAGCGACTGCAATCATTTACCAAGGGGTCATGTGTGACGGTACAAATAGGGGACGAAGCGACGTAATCTTTCATTCGTTTTGGTTAGAGAACAACCTGGAAGGACCTGTGAATTTTGTGAAAACGTATCGTGCGTGTTTGTTTTGTTTTGTCTCTAATTGTTACTTGTTATTATTAGTAGACAGCTAACACCTTCCGGAGCTGCGGCCAAGGGCCAGCATGAACCTGGAACAGCACTGCATCAAAAAATCACTTTTCACTTGTACCTGCACTACGAGCACTATAACTTGAGCACTACAAATTGACTGTGTTTATTATTTGGGACTGTAAACCTGTTTTTGTTACCAGTGCAATACCCATTGCTGGGTATTGCCTGGGATTTATAATTTGTGGTCCATTGCACCACCATTGCACTTGGCTTCTTGTTGTCTGCTTTTTCACTAATCACCGCATCACACCTGCACCTGTACACTGCAAGCCACTGTGCCACACACGGCTACCACCGTTTAGAGAACTATATTGGCGTTTTTGACATTGTTATTATGACGTTATTGTACATCGTTCAGAGAACTATATTGGTGTTTTTAACACTGTTATCATGACATTATTGTACATCGTTCAGAGAACTATACTGGTGTTTTTGACACTGCTATCATGATGTTATTGTACATCGTTTAGATAACTCTATTGGTGTTTTTAACACTGTTATTATGATATTATTGTACATCGTTCAGAGAACTATATTGGTGTTTTTGGCATTGCTCTTCAGTGGTTCAAGTCCTATCTGTTTAACAGAAGACAGTTTGTTACGATATGTGGCTGTAGGCCTGATATTATGTGGCTGTAGGCCTGATATTAGCTCAGTTACTGCTGGTGTCCCTCAGGGCTCTGTCATGGGACCTTTTTTATTCAGTATCTACAGTATATAACTCCCTCTTGGTGAAATAATTTGTTGCCATGGCATTAGCTTTCATTGCTATGCTGACGACATGCAAATCTACTTGCAGACTAAACCTGATACTGCTTTGGCTGTTTCTGTACTTAATAACTGTCTGAGTGAAATTAAAACTTGGATGCAGCAGAGTTTTCTGCAATCTTAACAAGACAGAGGTCATGCTATTGGGTTCTCTGCACCAGCTGTGAAGAAGTTGGCAGTTTTGTTTAGTCATTGATGGTGAGATTAGTCCTACGTCTGAAGTTAAAACTCTAGGTGTTAAAATTGACTCTACGTTGTCTTTTGAGGCTCACGTTAGAAATATCTGAACAATATTTTTTTTCATCTACAAAATATCGCTCACCTTAGATCATCTTTGTCAATGTTTGATGCAGAGAAACTGATACATGCCTTCATTTCATTGAGAATTGACTACTGTAATACCTTGTTTGCAGGTGTTTCCACTAATGTTCTTAACAGGTTGCAATACATTAAAAATTCTGCTGCTTGAATTTTAACAAGAAAAAGACAGCATGACCATATAACACCAGCACCAGCTTTAGCATCTCTCCACTGGTTACCACTTAAATATAGAATTGACTTTAAGGCCTTGCTGCTGACCTTCAATGCCGTGAATAGCCCGGGTCCATCTTACACCAAGGATCTGCTTTGTTGCTATGATCTTTTTTCAGTGCCAAGAACAAAATTACAAACTATGGGAGATCGTGCCTTTTGCTCTTTGGCCCATCATCTGGAACTCCCTTCCAAGGTCTATCAGGGACTCAGAGTCTGTGTTTAAATTTTGCGGCAAGTCTCATTTTTATACATTGGCTTACTGCACTGTATAGCTTTTATTGTATGTTTTTATGTATTTTATGTATTTTTTAAATGTAAAGTGGCTATACAAAATAAATAAATAAATAAATATTATTATTATTATTATTATTATTATTATTATTATTATTATTATTAATAAATACATGTGTACTTACACACAATTATAATGTTATTATGCATAGTTACAATGTACTTCATGTGTAAATCTTTTTGCACGATATATGTAAGTACACAATTGTAAGTACACAAAAGTGTTTGGGTTTAGGGTTAGGGTTAGGATGAGGGTAATATGCACATTTTTTACACATGAAGTACATTGTAACTATACATAATAACATTGTAATGATTTCCATTATGATTTCCATTACATGAGAGTAGATGTTAAAACGTCATGCTGATTTGAACTTGGCTCTCGCCAAGATAAGCACCAACTAAGACGTAGCTTCACAGTAAACTAATGTGATCCATATGTGTCTCCATCCATTTGCGCTTCCTTCCATATGATGATGTAGATATCCTTCTGTCTGGTGTTGATGGCTGAAGTGTAATGCTGGCTCCAGGGATCAGCTTACTTTGCCTCCCTAGCGCATCAGCACACACAACGGCTGCGATGCTGGCTCCGGGATCAACCATAGTGCGGTCTCCCCAGCATCAGCATGACAACCGTCTGGATTGAGCTAAGTAGGGTACATCTCTGGGGTCTTCAAGTGGGCACCTTCCATCCTCGGTGTTTCGTCGACTAGCCCACGACACCTCAAGAGGGCTCGGCGGTGATTCTGGCGTCCCAGCATCACCCTCCGTCCCCACTCAACTCAGCCCAGCTTACTTACCTGTACATCAGCCTTTCTTTCTTTCTATTGTGCTTGAGATCCCCAGCCAGAATCTTTCCGTCTCAACCACAGCCAGTTGCTGCTCCTCTCTGCTGCTTCAGATAAGTTCTTCACTGTGCGACGCAACTCTTGGCCATTGAATCCGACATCTTTGAGAAACCGGGTTGTAGAGTGTGCCACAAATCCTCGACATCCCACTTCCACTGGGTAAACCCAGACTCTCCATCCTCACTGTTCCGCTTCAGTGGCTAGTTGAGCATACCGCTCATACGCCTCATCTACAGCATCCTCCCATGGCACTGTTAACTCCACCAGGTGAACAAGGCGTGCTGATCCAGACCACAAGTCAATATCTGGTCGAAAGTTTGTGGTGGCAATCTCAGGTGGAAAAATAAGCCGTTGACCAACATCTGCCAGCATTTTCCAGTCTCTAGCAGCTTCCAGTTGTCCTGGGCGAGGATTGGTTTTAACACCTTTTCTTGGTGGTTGCTCTCCTGGGCGGAGGAATGTTGTCTTTTGTGTGTAATGTTTTGATGGAACAGGTGGCAACTTATTGGTCATGTTACGCTTGTCTTCCAATGCTAAGGCCAAGCATCGCAGCAGCTGGTCATGGCGCCAAGTAAACCGTCCTTGGCTAGGATCCACCTTATATCCTGTCAAAATGTGCCTTAATGTTGCAGGTGATGAACACAAAAGACATGAGGGATCCTCTCCTACTCAGAGGTTTAGGTTCTGTGGTGATGGGAGAATATCATATGTTGACCTGATGAGGAAACTGATCCTGCTCTATTCCATTGTCCATAGGTCTTTCCAGCCGATCTTGCGTTGTTCAACACTCTCCCATCTCATCCATTCTCCCTACTTGGCCTTTACTCACCTCAGTCTCTCCCCTGCTTTTGCACCTCACTGACTACCAGCTTCCTCCGTTGAGCTGGGGCTGCCTTGTGCCATGTAGGAGAGCTGAACTGAGACCAAGACCCCCTCTTCCATGCTGAACTTGCCCCATGAATCACTGATTCGAAGGGCAGCCTTTGCATCTTCCACGGCTTTCTTTGCCGCCCACTTTCTTCCAGTTTTCAACACAGGTGCTGCCTCCCTTACGCATTTGTCGCATGACTCTACTAATGTAATTTCCAGTCGGACCTTTGCTCACTTAAACTCCTCAGTTACAGAGGAGACTGGTAGCTGCAGTATTCCTTTACCATAAAGTCCCACTTTACTGAGGCAGCGTGGAACTCCCAACCATTTCCTGATGTATGAACTAATTAAAGCTTCCCGCTTCTCTACTGTTGTCAAAGAAACCTCGTACACAGTCAGTGGCCACAGCAGCCTTGGCAGTAGAACGAACTGAAAGCACCAGTGTTTCAGTTTACCTGGTAAAGCGCTGCTGTCTATGCTCTTCAACCCTTCCACTGCTTGTTGTCTAACTTCTCCCACACGAACTGTGTCCTTTAGATCTCCATTGTACCATCTCCCAAGACTTTTCATTGACTTCTCAGACACTGTTGGTATTGTCTCACCATTAATGTAGAACATTTTATCTTCTGATTTACCTTTAATTATAGAGCTGCTCCTTGATTTAGTGGGCTTGAATTGCATTTGTGCCCATTCAATGTTATTGGTTAATTTGCCCAATAACCGATAAGTGCAGGCTACTGTTATAGTCATGGTTATCATGTCATCCATGTATGTTTGAACTGAAGCCAAGCGCTCTCCTCCCACTACCTATTGTGATGCCCTAATGATTACTTCCATTGTCATGGTAAAAGCCAGTGGAGAAATGGTGCATCCTACCATTATTTCAACTTCTAGGCATTAACTTGTAGTGCTAAATTCTGAAGTTGTAAATTGCAAATCTCCAAAGTAGGCTTTCACTAAATTTGTTATTGTCATCGGTACACTGAAAAAATCAAATGCTGCCCAAAGAAGTTCATGTGGCACTGAACCATATGAATTAGCCAAATCCAGGAATATCACATGGAGCTCCTTCCTCTCCTTTTTAGCTGATTGAATTTTTTGCCAGATCACATTGATGTGTTCTAAGCATCCTGGGAAACCTGGAATGCCCGCATTTTGTACTGAAGTGTCAATGAAGCAGTTCTTTATAGGCAAGTTGACAATCTCTGAGCAATAATGCCTAAGTAAATCTTGCCTTCTATGTTTAATAGGCAAATAGGGCGAAACTGACTGATGCTTATAGAATCTTTTTCTTTAGGTATAAAGATTCCACCTGCTCGGCTCCATTTCCACAGGATTTGTAGAACTCCTGAAGTACACTTGTAGACTCTGTACAGAACTCCATTAGGCCCTGGAGATGATGAAGCCCTTGCTTTTTTCACAACTTGCTCTACTTCTTTCTACTTAGGTGCACAGTCCTCCATTTGGTATTCTGGTGGATTGATAGGAACCTTTTTGAATCTGTATGTGTTTCCTCCAAATATCTCTCCAGTTCAAATGCTTTTAGTGTGCCATTCTTCTCACTGGTGAATAACTTCTTTACAAATTTGAATGGGTCTTTATAAAAGTTAGTTCTCGCACGCTCCTTCTTTTTGTAGCGTTTCCGTAGGTGCTCTGCTCTGCGGAATGTTGCAAGTTTGTCTTTTATGACCCTTTGTAACAGATTGAGTCCCTCCTTCTGACTTTGTTCTGCTCTTCTCCATTTCTTCCTCAGCTGTCTCCTTTCTCTAACTAAGCGCTCAATCTCCTGTTGCCGTCTAGACTTTCCAGGAATAGTTTGTACTTTTTCTGTGATGGATTGCAGGTGATGTGCTGTGTTGTACGTGTATTACACACATTTCATTCAGTTTCTGTGATGGATTGCAGGTGATGTGCTGTGTTGTACGTGTATTACACACATTGCATTCAGTTTCTGTAAGGTCCATAATGTCCATAAAGATGCACCACCTATGCGTGGAATTTACATGGTAGAAAAAGTCCCTGTTGAATATACAGCAATTTGTACAGTGTACCTTTATGCATTAACATTACAGTTTGATGAATTCATCTTTTATGCAGAAAGGAAAACCACACAAGTTTGTTTTTGTTATCATGATGCCAATTTTAGGAGAATTACTAAGCAGACAAGCCAGGACATTGGATGATCTCAATATAAGCAGATGTTTTTGATAACTTACAATTTTAGTTTTATGGGAATTTAATTTGTTTTCTGTCTCCTTGAAAAATCCTCTCTTATTACTCCTTTCAATGGAACTGCATTAAAAATTAAAAGAAATCTGTTTTGTATTTTGATACTTTGAAGGTACAGTAAACCAAGGTTACATTGACGCTGTTTTGTCATAACTTTGATACCCTTGTCTCTTTTTGTAAAGCCCATGCATGACAATTTGTTTTAATGGACTAGATTAATGTCCCTATAGCTGCTACTGTAAAACAATTTAAAAAAATTATGCTGTACCTCTATTTGTTTAATGTAGCAGTAGAATGTTACTGTGAAATATTACTTAACTGGGATATCGGAAGCTGGCAACAGAGCAATTTGGTTACGTTAAAGCCTTTACCCACTTTTAAAACACAAAAAGTTCAGTGAAAACGCCAACCGTAATGTTATACCTTTATTACTATAAAATGAAATTTAGTGGAACGACATTTTCGAGTTTGTTATAAACCAGTGGCGTACTTTAGAAATAATTGCATTACACATTTTGTATAATTTATTTTAAGCATAAGAACGCAATCTCCTTGTAAACGGGCCCAATTACTGCCTGTTTTTTCTCATTCATGATGCTATTTGGCACAGAGAATGTTCAATGTTGACACAACTCCACCCCCCAAATGTTTCTGAAGTGTCGCCAATCAGTGAATTTATGGATTGAATTACCTCCAATTCTTCTAGCCCATGGCATCGGGACCATCGCACAAAAATGCAATCCATGAAAAGTACTAAAAACTCACAACTATTAGTAATCATTATATGGGGGGGGGGGCTTTTGCACAAGAAAAAACATGGATTTATCAAAATGTATTACAGCTAAACATCACACAGGACTGTCAGCAGAAAAACTAAACTGATATAAGAAGAAATAAAATCAGTAAACATTCTAACCTAGAGTTGGCTTCTTCTGAAAGAAATGCGTTAAGATTGGTTTCTTTGTTTAGTCTTTGAGTATGTACAATAACAAACCTTTCACTAAATAATGTACAGTACTGGACTACCCGCTGCTCCAGGGGCTGTACTAATGAGAACCAAAAATGGGATAGGATCCGAATTCACTGGAGCCAGATCATAAGAAGGTGTTACACTAAGTGGATCTGGATCAAACTCCACTGATTCGTGATCTTGATCCAATTCTGGAGCTACATGCAGTGTAACTAGGGAAACTGATCAATGAGAAGAGAACATGTCTGTGTGGCTCAAAGTTTTAATACCCTGGCTGTCAAATATGTATGTCTGAGATCACAGTAATGTTACGAAGAAATGGCAAATAACATTATATATATATATATATATATATATATATATATATATATATATATATATATATATATATATATATATAAACATGTTGATTATGGCACTCTTAAACATGAATGTGGGCGCATTATTAACAATAAATCTTAAGATCTATATTTTGTTTCCTTTTTTTTTAAAAAGTCTAGCCGATTTTACTGAGGCAGCTCCCTCAATGTACGCTACGCTCCTGCAATGTTAGCTTCAGATTTAGCTTGCAAAATAAATATTTAATTTGAAAAACCAGATGTATTTTTCCAGATTTAATTTTTCAGATTTAATTGCTAATGACAAAGATTTAACTTACTTTAAAATGCTGCTGAAATATCATGTATTTTGGATTTATCTGTCAACTCGCCAAGTGTAAAAAAGACTGAAGCATTGTTTTCCAGATTTAATTGTCATATTGATTTAAATGTTGAATTTGTGATAAGCGTTTTCAATATTTGTATCTGAAGTACACATTTCAAAACATTTAAGCATGTTTTTGTTGACATTTATGTATTAAGCTAAATCTGAAAAAGTGACATTTATTTGGTCAAATCTAGGAAAAATTACATGATTTAGTTAAATCCGGAAAAAAACACATGGTAAAATATTTGTGCTTTTTTTAACACTTGGCGCCCCATACAAAAGAGCCAACTTTTCCTAATGTTTCAGAATGTTTCATATACCTTTGTCAAGGGAAAGTGTGTTTGAAAACAAACAGTGGAGGTACTTCTAGGCTTTTGATGCCATGGTAACTACAGTCCCTTATTTCTATTTACGATTAATGAATGTGTTTGTGGTCCCTTATTTCCATTTAAAATGAATGAATGTTATTGTTTTTAATATAAAATATACATAGTACCACTGGGAGCAGGGCTGGATTAAAGGACGTGGGGGACCTACGCTAACCCATATTTTGGGGGCCCTATGCATATTATGGTGAATGGTGTTATTGGCAGATTAGTTAATCCGACCCTGTGCTAGGGACAGAGAGTGTGAGTGGAGCAGAGCAAGCCAATTGTATATGGAGTGGGGGAGCGGAGCTCTTTCACAGCACCAAGAAGAACTGAGCACGGGTTTATTTTTCTTAAATACATGTTCGGCCGAGGAGTTTGCACAATAAAATTCAAACAAGAATGTGACTAATACAAGTGCAGTCACTGTGCAATATTTTTCATCATGCTTGTGCATGGTAACCATTCATTTTCAAACCAAAATTAGGCACTTTTACATTTTGCAGACTTGAGAATTGCATTAAAAAAAGCTTTTATATTCAATGTGATTGGAGTTACACTTTATAATTCATTATGGAGCGAAACATATATATTCTCCCGATTGTGAAGCTGTGTGACAGAGACAGAATGATTCTTTGTGATAAATCTCCCTCTCGACCTGTGAGGGCGCTGTGTAAAGGGAACAGAGTGCCCTGGACTAGATGGCCAGACAATTCATTCCCAGGGTTAGACGGAAGTCAGACATCTAGAAAGGGGATGGAGCTACGGTACACTAAATCATCGACCCGGAAGGGAAACAATGTGGCAGCCGCGGATTGGAGGAGTGGTTGAACTAGTTAACCAAGGGGTCATGATTAACGGTACAAAAGGGGGCGTAGCAAAGTGATCTGTTCCTTTATATGGTTATGCTGAGCCAGAAGGAAAACCTATGCTGTTATCATAGTTTGTTTGTTTTTGTCATTTCTAAATGTACTGTTTGCTGTTATTAGACGGCTAAATGATCCGGAGCTGTCACTAAAGGCCAGCACTTATCCGGATTACACTGCACCATTGTTCACGATAAACTGTAGTTGCACCATGAGCACTAAAGCACGCACTGTGGACTTGTGATTGTGTTTGTTTTACGTGTGGGTGTTAAAGATCGGGGCTATTGTTATTTTGAGACCAACCCGTGGATTAAAAGAGAGCAATACACGCTGCTGTATTGCCTATTCTCATTGTTATTATTTACTGCCTTTTGTCATCAGACCTTGGATTGTACAAATAAAACACCATTGCACCTGGATTATCGTTGTCTGTCTGTTAATTGATCACCACAGCACTCCTGCACCTGTACAATGTTAACCACTTTGCCACACGTGGTGTCAGGGTGGGATGGATCACGTTTCACTAGCAGTGCTGCTGGAGGTGCTGGACAGCAGACGGGAGGTTGAAGAAGACGGAGAGAGGAGCGGTACACGGCACTGATTGAGAGGGTCGGGCTGGCGATACCGTCCACTGCACCAGCAGGACCCGTGATGACGGCCCCAAAAGCCAGGGCACAAAAGATGACGATGGAGAATGATCCGGAGGCTTACCTGGTCGCTTTTGAGCGTCTCGCGACCACCGCGTCATGGCCCAAGGAATTCTGGGCAAACCAGCTGGGACCCTGCCTGATCGAGGAGGCTCAGGCAGCCTACCAGGCCATAATGGATGCCGAAGCCGCCCAGTACAACCTGTTAAAGCAAGCCATTCTGCGCCGTCTCAACATCACGGGGGAAGCACACCGAGTACAGCTCAGGGAGTACAAGAGATCCCCAGATACATGCCCCAGGGTTGTTGCACAGAAGTTGTGCGACCACATGGTACACTGGCTCAACCCCACCCAGAAAACGAGCTTGGAGATGGGCGAGGCTGTCATGGTAGAGCAGTTCTGACATTTAACCTCTGCTCCCTCCTTCCCCCCTACCTGTTTTAGATGCCACCAGCCGGGACATCAGGCCAGGTCATGCCCATCTGCAATGGAGTGTGAAGTGGCAGCTTGCACTTGGGCATCAGAAGCGTGTAAACGAGGGGAAAATGCTTTTGGTTAATATTACAAAAAAAATCAGAGGGGGATCAAGTTGAACAAAAAAATATTTATTTGATTTGCAGAGTTAAACATAAATGTTCCATTAACAATTACTTTCTCTTCTTTGACTGTCTCGCAGGACCATGATTTGGGACAAGATCCCTGCCCTCCTGCCATGGAGCGCATTTCTTTTGTCCTTAATGTTTAATTGTTTAAAAGTTAATGTTCTCGCTGATTCAGCACCAAAAATAATGTCATAATTCCCTACCGCTTCCTCTGCTAATCCCTTATGAAAATAACCTATAGGTTACCTATAGAATACTTCTATAGAATTTATATAGAATTCTTTAAAAGACCTATAAGCTATTGTATTGAACCTATAGGTTTTTATAGAGGGTCCCCCCTCCCAAAGTGAATTGGTAGTAGAGTGAATCAGGCAGAATGGCTCTGAAAGTTCCAAGCTATGCTGGAATAGTGATAATGAGATTGCTCCTTCTATTCTTGCCAGTTTACTAACCTTAAGTCTCTATTCTATAGTGGCACCTTCCTTTCTCTCTTTTATAGTGTCACTATAATGGCAGTGAGTATAAAAAATACATGCTGGTAGGTTACAAGTATTTTTAAACATGCAATCATGACAGGTCAGACTTGATGCATAGTCCAACACTGGTTGATGGGTATTGTTTAGCGCCAAATCATTTGGTTTGGTGATGTGGCATAATGCTCTCCACTGGTTTAAGACTACCAGCTAATCGCTCTTGTTAATTGAACATTGCTGTATTATAATACAATACTGACAGCTGCATTCACAGAGCCAGTCTCTCTACCAGGCAGTCCATCCCGATTTCAGACCTGCAGTTCTGCTTGATTTGGTATTCAGTCCAGGTATTTATAGGTTCTATCGCCATGGCCAAAGAGATAGAGATTTTGAGATTTTAAAACAAAAAAATCAAAGGAAATGGATTAACATAAAATGTGTATACGATTCTATAAAAATTTCTGTTAGGGTTTGACTGAAAAATAACTTATCTGCCAGTATGGCGGCTTGACGTTTTTAAAGCTGTTGACCCGGACACACTTTGATCTTCAGAGTTGCCTCTAGTCAGGCAGTAAATAAATTCTTATTGCATGTGATCATGTTCTGCCAATCACAGCGTTTAATTTATCCAAACCATTTTATAACATCAAACCATCCAGTCCATTGTTACAAGTTGTGTCTGTTTGAGAAGCAAGATATGGTAATTGAGTTGTTTATGTCTGACAAAGGGAAAGATTATTTTTTTCTCATTTGTGGGCTCTGACTAACATAGTTAAAAAAGAAAAAAAAGTGTTATATTTCTTAGCCTATTTATCTTATACTCTGTCCTGGAATTCGAAAAATGAAGTGTTAACCTAGTAATTTACAGAAGACCATTCAAGTTGCTATCAAAGACAATACATACCCAACAACTGCATACAAGGAAATAATTCCCACAAGAGTTTGCTCTGTCAGTTCTAAACTGCTCAAACTTGGCTTTCATGGTTTATTCGCACTTCCTCAAATCTTTTTAATAGGAAGAAGAGCAAGAACAACAGCTAGCGTTTTTTCCAATCTGCAGCCTAGCCAGTGCTGGATTTATTCAATACTGGAAAATAGATTATTTCACTGCGATTCATGAAGCAGACAGACAGATATTACATAACATTACATGCTGTAAAACACCTGCCATGTTATTTTTGAGCTGTTAAAGAATGATATAAAGAGGGGTTGGGGGAGTGTTCACCAGGGGCGCTGTGAGGGAGCTGGTTCAGGTCCATACCTGTTACTGACGTGACATGTCAACCCCTAAGTGTTCTTACCAGTGAGACCGCTGCTGAAAAACCTTGGGATTGATGAAAAACCTTAACCTATACCACTAGATTTTGTTTTTGGGTGGTGGGAGGGAGTTTAGGGGTGCTGGTGATGGATCAAGATTTTTGCACATGACTGACAGCTACGCCACTGACCTAGACTTAAGGGCTATGCACACCGGGAGTGAAGCAAACGACACGAATACAGTACGAGTACATTAAAAAAAACACAACTGTAGCTAGTTATGAAAAGGAAATACTGTCTGCTTTTGCTCCTTTTGTGGAGACGCAATAAAATAAATCTAACAAAGAAATAGTCTGGGTACACCACAAACTAAAAAAAATGACATTTAACAGTGAGTGTTTATATGTGATCAGATTTAACAAGTAAATTATTCAAAAATAATACATCTACAAATATTTCTTTGTAAATACTGAGAAAATAAGTTTAATATATATGGCGCTCCCCGTCACTTTGACTAAAATTAAGGTGAAATAAAGAGAGAGAGACATACCATCCATTTCCAATTGTTCTGTTATTTCTTACCATTTGGCATCTTTCTTTTTATTGTCTTTATAACCACTGACACTGGCATCATAAAGAACATTATATTTTTCGACTTTAATAATTAAATTCTCATTGATGTCCATTTCTCTTTTATTTCTGTGGTAATTTCTGTGTGAACGAGACAGTGACAGTCTGACAGCCTCTCCTTCGACTCTGCCCAAGTAATGAAATGGTGTGTACAGAAACATAGAAGGCTCGCGCAGACAAACCGGCAGTTTGAGACAAGGCAATTCTATCTTTGGAGTAAGGGGGGAGTTTGCGTAGCAGCTACAGGAATATAGAATGGTAATGTACAGCTCTTCATGGTGCCCCCCCCCAAAATGAAATAATACGCTTGGACAGTTGTATTGGATTTGCCGCTGTATCATGTGTAAACAATAACAAGCGTATGCACAAACGTGAGAATCCATTGCACGGCCGTGAGACTCTCAAAACTGTGAAAAACCGTGAGTTTCACGGGTAAACCTTGAGACTATACATCCATGGATGAGCTGGGTCAGCACATGGGGAGCTGGTCTTCAAATCTGGTAGCTTCAAGCCAAAATTAAAACCAGCCAAGATAGAGAACATGTTTTTCATTAGCAATGTGTTTAATGCATTGACATTTCAGCGATTATTGTGTTATACCCTAGGGCTCTATATTGAGATTCAGACTACAGGGTATAGTAATGAAACACACACAATGATAAGTATAATACAAGACTACTGGCACGGTAGAAAGCAATGGCTTCTTAACTTCAGTGTGGCTCTTGTCTCTGATATCTACACTGTATTGTTTTCACTTGCCCCCGAAGGCAAATACTCATAGAAGACAAGTCGCTCTTCCATGATGGATTGACCATACCTCTAATGTGAAGTGAGTATTTCAAAATTCACCAAGCCCATCTTTTTAATAAAGAATACGTTCTTCACTTGTATGACATTGTGCTCAATCCCTGGTTTACTTTTAAAATGAAATGCTTTCACTAGACTCTGCCAGCATTCCCACTGGAGGGATGGGATGGACTATTTATTTTTTTTACCTCACCAAACCACACACATCTCCCTGTGTCTTTTAGCGCCAGACACATAGCAAACCCCTTTTGTCAATATAAGACTTCCTTCCAACTTTATACTGCTTGGCCTCCTATCAAAATGGCTTTATAACGTTTGGGGAAAAAAAATAAAAAATCTCCAAAGCTATACTTTAATTGCCAGCTAACAGTAATTCACTGAGCTCATCCCACAGTCATAGTAAATCTTAATCAGTGTGGTGAATATAATCATCGAAGACCAATAAAGCATTCAGTACACGGAATGTGTCTTCAAATATGATTTTCAGAAACTGATAGTGATGTTCAACAGGATTTAAGGTGCTAACAAAGATCATATTGATGCTCCTGCTCCCGAACAAAGAGGTGTGCCATTTGAAAAGGTTTAAAAAGCTGGCATTGTAAGGCTGCTTTTTGTTATGCACAATTCCTTACCACGTCAGCACTGGTATTGTAATGTTTACTGGAAATCGAATAAAGAGAACACAGGAAACGGTTTTTAGCAATACAATCAGTGGTGGAGGCTGGATAGCAGCAGGTACATTCACTGCTCTCAATACAATCAGTGCTGGAGGCTGGATAGCAGCAGGTACATTCACTGCTCTCAATACAATCAGTGCTGGAGGCTGGATAGCAGCAGGTACATTCACTGCTCTCAATACAATCAGTGCTGGAGGCTGGATAGCAGCCGGTACATTCACTGCTCTCAATACAATCAGTGGTGGAGGCTGGATAGCAGCCGGTACATTCACTGCTCTCAATACAATCAGTGGTGGAGGCTGGATAGCAGCAGGTACATTCACTGCTCTCAATACAATCAGTGCTGGAGGCTGGATAGCAGCAGGTACATTCACTGCTCTCAATACAATCAGTGGTGGAGGCTGGATAGCAGCAGGTACATTCACTGCTCTCAATACAATCAGTGGTGGAGGCTGGATAGCAGCAGGTACATTCACTGCTCTCAATACAATCAGTGGTGGAGGCTGGATAGCAGCCGGTACATTCACTGCTCTCAATACAATCAGTGCTGGAGGCTGGATAGCAGCCGGTACATTCACTGCTCTCAATACAATCAGTGCTGGAGGCTGGATAGCAGCAGGTACATTCACTGCTCTCAATACAATCAGTGGTGGAGGCTGGATAGCAGCCGGTACATTCACTGCTCTCAATACAATCAGTGGTGGAGGCTGGATAGCAGCCGGTACATTCACTGCTCTCAATACAATCAGTGCTGGAGGCTGGATAGCAGCAGGTACATTCACTGCTCTCAATACAATCAGTGCTGGAGGCTGGATAGCAGCAGGTACATTCACTGCTCTCAATACAATCAGTGCTGGAGGCTGGATAGCAGCAGGTACATTCACTGCTCTCAATACAATCAGTGGTGGAGGCTGGATAGCAGCCGGTACATTCACTGCTCTCAATACAATCAGTGGTCAAAAAGATAGGTGTCAGAATTATTGGCACCTCTAAAGATTCTTATAAATAAAATCAAACAAAATTAAATCTGCATTAACATTCTACTTCTTTAAGTTCATCTCAGTCTTAAGGAACTGTATTGTGGCCTTCCATGGCTTCCTGTTTCACTGGGGTATAGAAATGAGGTAACACGCATATGAAATCCATCACCATGGGGAAAGGCAAATAACTCATTAATGAAAAGAGACAAATGGTTATTGACCTTCATAAATCAGGCAATGGGTACAAAACAATAGCTAAAAAAACTAAATATACCACTTACCACTATTAGGGCAATAATTAAGAAGTTCAAAACCACTGGAACAGTGGCAAACTTGCCTGGTAGAGGACACAAGTGTATCTTGCCTCCACGCACAGTGAGGCAGATGGTTCAGGAGGCAAAGGGAAATCCAAGGGCCACAGTTGGAGAATTACATAACTTGGTTGCATCTTGGGGTCACCAAGTCTCCAAATCTACAATTAGATGCCACCTCCATGCCAATAGGCTATTTGGAAGGGTTGCCAGAAAAAAGCCTTTATTGAGAGCAACCAACAAACGTATGCACCTGGAGTTTGCTAAACGGCATTGCAAAGGGAGGGTGCACAAAGTACTGAAAACAAGGGTGCCAATAATTGTGACACTTCATTTTTTTTGGAAATAAATTTATAATTTGAGAAATGTGTAATTTTGGTTGATTCCATTGAATCATTAATAAAGTTAAATATATTCCACATGTTGGAAAATTACAATATAGCTCAGTAGTGGTATTATTTATTTTATACAGTCTTTTTTGCTCATCTTTATCAAGGGTGCCAATAATTTTGGATGTGACTATATATATATATATATATATATATATATATATATATACAGTACTGTGCAAAAGTTTTAGGCAGGTGTGAAAAAATGCTGTAAAGTAAGAATGCTTTCAAAAATAGACATGTTAATAGTTTATATTTATCAATTAACTAAATGCAAAGTGAGTGAACAGAAAGAAAAATCTAAATCAAATCCATATTTGGTGTGACCACCCTTTGCCTTCAAAACAGCATCAATTCTTCTAGGTACACTTGCACAAAGTCAGGGATTTTGTAGGCATATAGTCAGGTGTATGATTAAACAATTATACCAAACAGGTGCTAATGATCATCAATTCAATATGTAGGTTGAAACACAATTATTAACTGAAACAGAAACAGCTGTGTAGGAGGAATAAAACTGGGTGAGGAACAGCCAAACTCAGCTAACAAGGTGAGGTTGCTGAAGACAGTTTACTGTCAAAAGTCATACACCATGGCAAGACTGAGCACAGCAACAAGACACAAGGTAGTTATACTGCATCAGCAAGGTCTCTCCCAGGCAGAAATTTCAAGGCAGACAGGGGTTTCCAGATGTGCTGTCCAAGCTCTTTTGAAGAAGCACAAAGAAACGGGCAGCGTTGAGGACCGTGAAGCGCAGTGGTTGGCCAAGGAAACTTACTGCAGCAGATGAAAGACACATCATGCTTACTTCCCTTCACAATCGGAAGATGTCCAGCAGTGCCATCAGCTCAGAACTGGCAGAAAACAGTGGGACCCTGGTACACCCATCTACTGTCCGGAGAAGCCTGGTCAGAAGTGGCCTTCATGGAAGACTTGCGGCCAAAAGCCATACCTCCGGCGTGGAAACAAGGCCAAGCGACTCAACTATGCACGAAAACACAGGAACTGGGGTGCAGAAAAATGGCAGCAGGTGCTCTGGACTGATGAGTTAAAATTTGAAATATTTGGCTGTAGCAGAAGGCAGTTTGTTCAGCGAAGGGCTGGAGAGCGTACACGAATGAGTGTCTGCAGGCAACAGTGAAGCATGGTGGAGGTTCCTTGCAAGTTTGGGGCTGCATTTCTGCAAATGGAGTTGGGGATTTGGTCAGAATTAATGGTCTCCTCAATGCTGAGAAGTACAGGCAGATACTTATCCATCATGCAATACCATCAGGGAGGCATCTGATTGGCCCCAAATTTATTCTGCAGCATGACAACAACCCCAAACATACAGCGAAAGTCATTAAGAACTATCTTCAGCGTAAAGAAGAACAAGGAGTCCTGGAAGTGATGGTATGGCCCCCACAGAGCCCTGATCTCAACATCATCGAGTCTGTCTGGGATTACATGAAGAGAGAGAAACAACTGAGGCTGCCTAAATCCACAGAAGAACTGTGGTTAGTTCTCCAAGATGTTTGGTCCAACCTACCTGCTGAGTTCCTTCAAATAAGGGAATAATGTATCTTTCTACATGACATTTTTCTTGTACATGTTAGGTGATTGCTAATTGTATATTTTATGTTTTACATTATAATAATAGTGTTCCTTTCTTGTCTAATAATAGCAGCTCTCCTTTTCATTGTGGATGACAAGACTGTGCCTGTCCTGAATTGGGTTTGAGAAGAGCCCTTGTTAAAACTGCTAGATGCTCAAAATTGTTCTTAACCAAAGTTTTTTTTAAAGAAAAAAAAGAAGAAATTCAATTATATAACTACTACTTAAAATGCCCTTAATTAAATGTTTGATTTGTAAATTTCTGGTTTAGTTACTTGGGTATCTACCTGGTTAGATAGGTGTTGTTGCAGTTGATTCTAACAGGATATCTGCTTTATGTAGGATGCAATTCATTCAGGGCCAGGTTTTAATGAAACCTGATAAAGGGCAATGCTTTACGCCCCCTTCATGTCTTTTGAGGCGCTGGTGGAATTCTGTTAGCGCTGGCCACCGTGTGTGTAACTGGGTCAGGTTTGTATTGTTAATATTCGGAACAGGGATTAGTTTAGGGATTCTAAATCACACAAGTACAGTATAGCAGGGTGTGACAGCGGGACTCCCACTACAGATCAGCCCTGAAGGTAATTAAGACCTGTTCCTGTTTACCTAGCTACAGTTTATTGATTTATTGTTTGATGTTCCTTTGTGGTAATGGGATCAGCTGTGCCATCATCGAAATCGCTCAAAGCTAACATGCTAATGAGGCCACACCCCTAAAGTTAATCGGTCAAAGCTAACACGCTAATGAGGCCACACCCCTACAGATATGCCGACCACTGGCACTAATGCAGACGGAAAAGGATGGGGCAAGGCAGTTTTCTGCCGTTTTGTGGCAAAGTGCCCCCCCTGTGTGTATTTTGTGTTACGTGTTGTGTGTAAATGTTGGTGTATAGGCATTGGTACACGGGATATAAGCGGGTCTGTGTTTCACATGTGTTTAAATTGTAGATTTGTATTTAGGCACGAGGAGGGCACAAATCACATCACGTGCAAGTAAAAGTAATAATATGTGAGCACGGGAATTGCACTTTAATTAATTCACGTGCAGTTGTACGAGATTCCAATTGAATGATTGACTAGCAATCGAGTCTCGGTACAACTGCATAAAAGCTGTATGTTTTCACTCACTCGGGGTTGGGTGTTCGGTGAGTGGAGAACGGGTTTGGAGACGGAGGTGATAGTGAAAGTATTAGTAAAAGTGTTCTTACTCACCGTGTTTGTCTGTTCGTGTGTGTTTAGTGTATAGTCCGTTTTGTTTGTCTATTTATTTTGGCGCAAGTGCCGTGTCCTGTGTTTGTTTGTACAACCCTTTTATTTTCTGTCTGTTTGTTTATTAAGCGCTGGCGAAAGCATTCGCTCAGCTTCACCAAACTCCTCTCTGTCGTTTTGTTCCTGCTTCTGCCGTGGCGTCACCGCCCAGTCATCCTGTCACCGTGGTGTCAGAACCGGGAAAACAGCGCCTCAGGACTCAGGCCAGAGCGGGAACCGCAGTTTTTTGTTTGTTTTGTTTTTTTTGAAAAATAAAAGGGGAAAAATGGAAGGCTGGAACTGGAGAGATGGCTGCCAGGATCTGGAGGTCCTCCTCGGTGGTCTAGAGGACCAAGGCTGGTGCCTTGCCTGTGGGGAGTTCGGGCACCCAGTGGTGCACTGCCCCTACCAAGAGGGAGAGGAGGAACTGGCCCAGGAGAGGAAGGTGAGGAGGAGGCAGAGAAGGGGAAAGGGGAAGAGGAAGGCGCCCAAGTCACCGCCCAAGTCTCCACCAGCAGAGGAAGAATGCCTGCTGGTTTTGCCTCCACAGCCTGAGTGGGAGGAGCCCGAACGTCCTACGCCTGAGTGGGAGGAGCCCGAACGTCCTACGCCTGAGTGGGAGGAGCCCGAACGTCCCACGCCTGAGTGGGAGGAGCCCGAACGTCCTACGCCTGAGTGGGAGGAGCCCGAACGTCCCTACGCCTGAATGGGAGGAGTCGGTCGTCCACAGCCCAAGAGGGAGGAGTCGGTGCATCCACAGCCCAAGAGGGAGGAGTCGGTGCGTCCACAGCCCAAGAGGGAGGAGTCGGTGCGTCCACGGCCCAAAAGGGGAAGGTAGGCGTCCACCGCCCCAGTCTCCACTAGCAGAGGGTGAATTCCTGCTGGTTCCACCTCCATTGCCATGGGAGGACTGCTTGCAGCTCCCACCTCCACCAGCAGAGGGTGAATTCCTGCTGGTCCCGCCTCCGCCACTTCCACCGCCAGGAGCAGAGCAGCAGGAGCTGCCTCTGCCTCCTCCACCAGCAGAGGGTGAATGCCTGCTGGGTCCCTGTCCCCAGCAGAGGGTGAATGCCTGCTGGGTCCCTGTCCACCAGCAGACGGTGAATGCCTGCTGGGTCCCTGTCCACCAGCAGAGGGTGCATGCCTGCTGGGTCCCTGTCCACCAGCAGAGGGTGAATGCCTGCTGGGTCCCTGTCCACCAGCAGAGGGTGAATGCCTGCTGGTCTCCCCTTCCGAGGGGGAGCCGCACCAGTCCCCTGCAAGAGGGGGAGGGCCGCACCAGTCCCCTGAAACAAGGGTAGACTACACGCTGCTCCCACCTCCGCCGCCAGGAGACTACACGCCGCTCCCACCTCCACTGGCAGGAGCAGAGCAGCAGGAGCTGCCTCTGCCTCCGCCACCTCCACCGGCAGGAGCAGAGCAGCAGGAGCTGCCTCTGCCTCCGCCACCTTCACTGGCAGAGCAGCAGGAGCTGCCTCTGCCTCCGCCACCTTCACTGGCAGGAGCAGAGCAGCAGGAGCTGCCTCTGCCTCCGCCACCTTCACTGGCAGGAACAGAGCAGCAGGAGCTGCCTCTGCCTCCGCCACCTCCATCGGCAGGAGCAGAGCAGCAGGAGCTGCCTCTGCCTCCGCCAACCCCACCAGCAGAGGAGGAATGTCTGCTGGTATCACTTCCCCACCAGCAGAGGATGAATGCCTGCTGGTATCACTTCCCCACCAGCAGAGGATGAATGCCTGCTGGTATCACTTCCCCACCGTCACGAGGAGAGGAGCAGGAGCTGCCTCTCCCGTCACCAGAAGGACCAGGACTAGATGCTGGCGGTCCTCAGCAGCCCTTGCATAGGCTGCTGAGGAAAGCATGGGAAGAACCGCCCGGCCGCAGTGGCCGAGAAGAGGCCAAAACCCGCACCCCAGCTTGTCCTGACTGCCTGCCTCGCTGCCCAAGGATGCCTGCCTCGCAGCCCAAGGATGCCTGCCTCGCTTCGCCCAAGGATGCCTGCCTCGCTTCGCCCAAGGATGCCTGCCTCACTGCGCCCAAGGATGCCTGCCTCGCTCGCCCAAGGATGCCTGCCTCGCCGCCCAAGGATGCCTGCCTCGCCGCCCAAGGATGCTTGCCTCGCCGCCCAAGGATGCTTGCCTCGCCGCCCAAGGATGCTTGCCTCGCTGCCCAAGGATGCTTGCCTCGCATCGCCTGGGGTTGCCAGCCGCTCCGCATCGCCTGGGGTTGCCAGCCGCTCCGCATCGCCTGGGGTTGCCAGCCGCTCCGCATCGCCTGGGGTTGCCAGCCGCTCCGCGCTCGCCTGGGGTTGCCAGCCGCTCCGATCGCCTGGGGCTGCCTGTCGCTCCGCATCGCCTGGGGCTGCCTTTGCTCCACACAGGGTACAGGGTGCGAGGGAGAAGTGGAGCTCCGCTGCCGCCTCTATGGCCAGGGCTCCCCTCCCAAGTTCGCCTCCCGAGGGTCCACTGCTGCTGCCGTCGCCTCCCGAGGGTCCGCTGCTGCTGCCGTCGCCTCCCGAGGTCGCTGCTGCTGCCGTCGCCTCCCGAGGGTCGCTGCTGCTGCCGTCACCTGGGGTCGCCAGGGATCCTGCCGCCTGGGGTCGCCCGGGGCCTCTGCTTTGCCTCGGTCGCTACACTGTGGCGGAGCTCCATGAAGGGAGCTGCCGGCCATGAAAAAGGGGAGGTCAGGAGACCAGCTCCCCTGCAGCAGTTTCGCTGCGGAAGTGGGTGGCGGAGCCCCACGGAGGGAACTGCCGGCCATGAAGAAGGGGGAGGTCAGGAGACCAGCTTCCCCGCAGCAGTTTCGCTGCGGAGATTGTGTGGCGGAGCCCCACGGAGGGGAACTGCCGGCCATGAAGAAGGGGGAGGTCAGGAGACCAGCTTCCCCGCAGCAGTTTAGCTGCGGAGATTGTGTGGTCGGAGCCCCACGGAGGGAACTGCCGGCCATGAAGAAGGGGAGGTCAGGAGACCAGCTTCCCCAGCTGCACTTCGCGGCAGGAGATAGTGTGGCTGAAGCCCGGAAGAGGAGCTGCCGGCCACGAAGAATTGGGGTGCCGGACATTCCACCATGGCCACCCCAGAAACAACTTGCTTCCCCTCTTCGGGACTTTGGGACTGAGGGGGAGGTGGCCATTGAGGCCATGTGTGCTTTACATAGGGGGTATATGTGGCAAAGTGCCCCCTGTGTGTATTTTGTGTTACGTGTTGTGTGTAAATGTTGGTGTATAGGCATTGGTACACGGGATATAAGCGGGTCTGTGTTTCACATGTGTTTAAATTGTAGATTTGTATTTAGGCACGAGGAGGGCACAAATCACATCACATGCAAGTAAAAGTAATAATATGTGAGCACGGGAATTGCACTTTAATTAATTCACGTGCAGTTGTACCGAGATTCCAATTGAATGATTGACTAGCAATCGAGTCTCGGTACAACTGCATAAAAGCTGTATGTTTTCACTCACTTTCGGGGTTGGGTGTTCGGTGAGTGGAGAACGGGTTTGGAGACGGAGGTGATAGTGAAAGTATTAGTAAAAGTGTTCTTACTCACCGTGTTTGTCTGTTCGTGTGTGTTTAGTGTATAGTCCGTTTTGTTTGTCTATTTATTTTGGCGCAAGTGCCGTGTCCTGTGTTTGTTTGTACAACCCTTTTATTTTCTGTCTGTTTGTTTATTAAACGCTGAGCGAAAGCATTCGCTCAGCTTCACCAAACTCCTCTCTGTCGTTTTGTTCCTGCTTCTGCCGTGACGTCACCGCCCAGTCATCCTGTCACACGTTTGCTAAGGCTTTTTTCAACCAAATCAGGGGCAAACATGTTTTATTTATCCTAGTGTTAGAGGTTTGCCCTGTCATCCTAATTGTTATTGTTATTTTATTTTATTTACACAGGGACACCCCACTCAGGGGCATTTTTTTCATTAAGGTTTTGAGACATTCTCACAAAGTGTCACAAAGTGAGTCAATAACTTAGCAAAGAGACATACCCATGGATTGACTTTTACAAAACACTAACCAAAGCTGGAATTGCTTTTTAATTAGGGCAGACAGCAGCTTCAAAGCACCAGCAGATACACTGACAGCATGGGGTGTATCTGGCTTGTGCAGAACCGAATTATAACTGTGATCACAAAATATCTATTACAGCAGCTCCAGAGTCACCGTTCTCAGCAGGGTAACTTTACTGTGGAGCGAGGGCGTAGCTGGATTGTTCCAACAACCAGAAAAGGAAATAGCTTTCACAATAATGAAGTTCTAAACACTGATTTTGAAGTTAATTTCTGTCTTGCTGTCCCATGCTTATGGTGCTGCTGCAAAAAAAGAGGTACAAACCAGATATTTTACTTACTTTTAAAGACACATTTTCAGTGAAGTGACTGTTGTAAAATATGAATACAAAGCCTATTTTCAGGGCCATATACAAACACAAAGGGAACTAAAAAAACATGAACATTATATTGTACATGGGAACCAAAAAAAAGAAAATATTTTTTTTTTTTACCGAGACGATTTTCTTATTGAGGATAAAAATATAATAACCATGTAATATTATTTGCTGTAAACCATTTATCCACACATCTTCTATAAAAATGTATGAAGCATTTATGAAGGCATAACTTACTATTTACCAAACTTAAAGCTTCTTGAAAGTGAGACAAACCTTTTCTAAAGCACACAGAACTAATGAAGATATAACCAGAACAGGTTCACAGGCATGTGGATGTCATTTGTAACTAGTGGTGAGAATGTATAGGTCAGCCTGCCCTTTGGTGTCTCACCATCCATCTGTTTTCACATTAGTTGCAAATTATAGAATCCTCCAGACCCAAATGAACATAAATCAACACTATGAACATATACGAGTTTTCCCATCTGTCATAAAACAATGATTTAGAGCCCAGGCTGTCAAAATGCGCTGCTGCGAATTCACCTTCCACCCCAGTAGTAGGAATACAAAGCACCATCTCATCACAGTAATTTACTGCCTCCTTGGGAGATTTGGGTGATTAGGGCTAGGCCCACCAACATGCAGGAAAACAGTAGGAACTCCAATAACGCCAGCTGGAAATCTCAGGTCGAATTTATCAAACAATTCAGTGAAATGGATTTCTGTTTGGAGAAGGGTGAGATATAGTGTGTGTTTCGTATGCTGGTACATCTTTGAAACATTTGGTCATGCAGTATTTGTGAGTTTTGGAGTTTCTACATTAAATACTAGCACCCAAGGACATGTGATGTATTGGACACGCTTTCAGCCAAATAAAATATACAACTGGAGGCTCCTGGATTTTAAACAAGATATTTGTGTAAATGATGTAACGTTGGCTCTATGAAATTGTAAATGTCTTTTAAGGTATAGTTTGTGTTGCAAAATAAAGAGCTGCTATTCAGGCAGGGCTTCAGGTATCTATAAACAAATACAGGTCTGTGGAAAATGTCCATGATGTTTACTTTTCAGCTAGGAGATAATGCAGCCTTCATGAAAGGGTCTGGGGCAGGAATAGCAGCTCTATGCATACTAGGTAAGATACAATTTTCCACATACAGTGCCTTGCATAAGTATTCACACCCTTTGCTGTGATACCCCTAAATAAGCTCTAGTGCAACCAATTGCCTTCAGAAGTCACATAATTAGTTGAATGGAGTCCACCTGTGCGCAATTAAAGTGTCACATGATCTCAGATTAAATACACCTGTTTCTGGAAGGTCCCAGAGTTTGTTATAGAGCATATCTAAACAAACAACATCATGAAGACCAAGGAGCTATCAAAACAAGTCCGGTATAAAGTTCTGGAGAAGCACCAATCAGGGTTGGGTTATAAAAAAATATCCCAAGCTTTGAACATCCCCCGGAGCACCGTTAAATCCATTATTAAAAATGGAAAGAATATGGCACAACCGCGACTCTGCCTAGAGAAGGCCATCCACCAAAACTGTGACCAGGTAAGGAGGGCATTAGTGACAGAAGCAACCAAGAGGCCAATGGTAACTCTGAAGGAGCTGGAGAGATCCACAACTGAGATGGGAGAAACCGTCCATGGGACAACTATAACCCGGACGCTCCACAAAGCTGGGCTTTATGGAAGGGTGGCGAGAAGAAAGCCATTGCTGAAAAAAAACCCATATCAAATCCCGTTTGGATTTTGCCAAAAGGCATGTGGGAGACATAGCAAACATGTGGAAAAAGGTTCTCTGGTCTGAGGAGACCAAAATTGAACTTTTTGGCCTTAGCGCAAAACGCTATTTGTGGCACAAAGCCAACACTGCTCATCACCCTGAGAACACCATCCCCACGGTGAAGCATGGTGGTGGCAGCATCATGTTATGGGGATGCTTTTCATCGGCAGGGACTGGGAAACTGGTCAGGACTGAGGGCAAGATGGATGGAGCCAAATACAGGGAAATTAAAGAGGAAAACCTGTTTCAGTCTGCAAGAGACCTGGGACTGGGGCGGAGGTTCACCTTCCAGCACGACAATGACCCTAAACACACAGCCAAAGCTACACTGGAGTGGTTTAACCCTTTGCGGTCCATTGTCGGACTGGGTCCGACATTGCAATTATTCCCACCAGGTCCTTTGTCGGACCCTGTCCGACATCATTTTAAAAACGCAAAAAACGCAAAAAAGTCGGTTTTCAACGGAAAAGCGAGAAAACCATTCAATGGCCGAGTGGGAACGAAAGGAGCCAAGACAAGCCGATAAAAAGAAAAAAAAAAAGGCGATCTCATGAATAGTCATACTAGCCCCCTTCATCAGATGGGGCGGTCGTATGGAAACAAGCTGGGAGTACAGTATCAGCGCACAGAGACTATCACTGACATTTGCAGAGCTTTTTTGAGATGTTATAGTAATAAAATAATGACTTGGATTGCATTATTGAGGAGTTTGGTGATAAAACGAGTCATCAGGAGACGATTGATCGGTATGTACGACTATTATTATTATTATTTTTTATTTGGTAGCATATGTGAAAGCGATAGCAAACGAAAGGGTGGGGAGGGGCTGGAGATGCCTAGTGAGTGCTTTGTTGATATGCAGGGCCATTAAACCCGTTTGACTGTGAAAAAAAATACTTTTAAACAGCGTCTAAAATTAACTGCGCGTGTAAAATTAATTAGACCTGGCGAGCCTGGCCTTAGAATTAATAAATGGACCGCAAAGGGTTAAAAACAAGAACCTGAATGTCTTAGAATGGCCCAGTCAAAGCTCAGACCTCAATCCGATTGAGAATCTGTGGCAAGACTTGAAAATTGCTGTTCACCAACGGTTCCCATCCAACTTGACAGAGCTTGAGCAATTTTGCCAAGAAGAATGGTCAAAAATTGCAGGATCCAGATGAGCAAAGCTGGTAGAGACTTACCCAAAAAGACTCACAGCTGTAATTGCTGCCAAAGGTGCTTCTACCAAGTATTGACTCAGGGGGGTGAATACTTATGCAACCAACAAATGTCTTTTTTTTGCTTAATTAACATATTTTGCACCTTCAAAGTGTTAAGTATGTTGTGTAAATCAAATGGTAAAAATCCCAATTAAATCCATTTTAATTCCAGGTTGTAACACTACGAAATGTGGAAAAGTCCAAGGGTGGGGAATACTTATGCAAGGCACTGTTTGCTTTATATATTGTTGCAAACTCCAAAAAAGGAATAGCTACAGAATAGTATTGAAGAAATATGGAATCCCAAAATCCACAATCAGAGCAATAATCAAGAATGTCTTTGACATTCTAACTAGTGCTAATGCTTGTATTTGTCATTGCCCTAATACAGTAGGTGATGTGTCAGTCATTGATTGGAGGAGACGTGATTGTGCTCGCTACAGAAGGGAGCGGGACTGAAGGTATATCAGAGGATGTGGCCGAGCGATCTGTTCCTCTGTTATGGTTACAATATGACCGGGAGGATTAAAAATAAACTGTGAGTGTTTAGTGTTGTCTTGCCTGTCTGATTAACTGTTGTTATCTGTCATTGTGGATGGCTAAATATCCAGGAGCTGTCGCTGTTAAGCCAGCATCAAACCCGGACTGCACTGCACCACTGTTATCACCGCTTCGTGTATTCACAACACGACTTGCACCCGGACTGACTTTCCGCATCATTGTGTAGTCAGTATTATTATTTAAAGCAATTAATAAAGCTTTGTTTTCACCTTTGAACTGTTGTTGGACTGTTGTTTCTAATCACTGCATCACCTCTACACCTGTGCACTAACAAACCACTTTGCCACACGTGGTGTCAGAACACGGGATCATGGACATCACTGCACTATCCATTATCCATGCTGCTGGAAGTGGACCAGAGACAGGAGGCTGTGGAGAGAAAGAGAGAGGAAAGGTACACAGTGTTGATAGAGAGGATTGGCATCAGAGACACACTCCAAATACCAGCAGCACCAGTGATGGCACCCCCTAAAGTGCGGGCGCAAAAGATGACAACAGGGGATGACCTGGTCGCCTTTGAACGTCTGGCTACCGCCTCGTCATGGCCTCGGGAATACCGGGCTAGCCAGCTGGGCCCCTGCTTAATCGGGGAAGCCCAAGCAGCCTACTAGGCCATGACCAAGGAAGAGACCAGCCAGTACGACCTGGTCAAGCAGGCCGTCTTCCGGCGTCTTAACATCATGGGGGAAATGCATCGGTTGCGCTTCAGGGAGTATCTGTGAACACCGAAGACCTGCCCCAGGGTGGTTGCCACGCAATTGTACGACCACATGGTGCACTGGCTTTGCCCCTGCGAGAAAACAGGGGTACAAATGGGTGAAGCCATCACTCTGGAGAAATTCTGCCATGTGGTTGGCGCTGAGACCCAGGCGTGGATTCAGGGCCACAATTCGGCCACCCAGGAAGCCGCAATCAGACTGGCGGAAGACTTCGAGGGCTCCCTGATCTCCTCTCAGACCAGCCTACTGACCTGTCCCTCCCCACCGAGCAGCATGGGACTGGCTCCACCTCCACCATCGCACTGGGATCCAGACCTTCCAGATCACCGACTCCAATGGGCAGCCCAACCTCCCTACTATGAAGACGACGGCTGACCCCCAGCTGGGGTAGATTCCATGCCCCTGACCTGCTGCCTTATCAGCAGCGGGACAGATATGCAACCTCAGTGCCTTCTGCCCCTTATCTATTCCAGGCAAACAGGGGGAAACCATTGGTGAGATTTTCCCCTTACAAGTTGACTTGTTTTCTTCCTTTTTTCGTCCTAGAAAAAGAAAGAAAGCGAGACAGATCGAAAAATGGGAAGGTGCATCAATGAGACAAGGTTGAGGTCTGGTGGGAGAAAGCTCAGCTGGTATCAAATGCCAGTCAAAGGGATCAGTACGCAGTGTGACCAAGAGGGCGAGGTTACTGGGCCATTCAGAGCAGATGTTACTGAGGCCCCTCTCAATATACCAGACGTGTGGGACCGAAGCGCAGGCCTGGTGTGGGACCAACACAACGACCCCACACTGGTGCACACTTGGGGACAGGTCCAGTCTATTGAAGGTAAGGATGTTGAAGGTGCTGGGGCGCTAGTATATCCACACTTCATTATCAAGGGACAATTATTATATAGGGTGAACCCTGTCACGGGCACAGGATAGCCAGTAACACAATTGATGGTTCCCCATTCTTATCAGCCAGAGGTCATGAGGCTTGCACATTATATCCCTTTTTCAGGACACCTGGGAGCTGATAAAACTAGGGAATGCATATTGGCCTGATTTTATTGGGTAGGACGTCATAAGGAAGTGTTCAAATATGTAGCCACATGCACAGACTGCCAGCGAGTAGCGCCGGGTTGAGTGCGCCCGGCCCCTTTGGTCCCACTGCCAATAATTTCCACTCCCTTTGAACGCATTGCAATGGACATAGTGGGCCCTTTGCTACCTTCTGACTCAGGGTATACGCATATATTAGTAGTGGTAGATTATGCAACGCGATACCCGGAGGCATTTCCATTGCGGTCTACGAGTGCAGCTGCAATAACCAAAGAACTAGTGCAGATTATGTCTAGAGTAGGGATCCCCAAAGAGATACTGACTCATCATGGAACTAACCTTTTGTCTCAAATGTTACAGCAAGTGTATAAAATATTAAAAATACCTCCTATCCGGACATCTGTTTATCATCCACAGACGGACGGTTTAGTGGAACGTTTTAATCCACACTGGGGCAGCAGTTTGGAGTAGTGATTAGGGCTCTGGACTCTTGATCGGAGGGTCGTGGGTTCAATCCCAGGTGGGGGACACTGCTGCTGTACTCTTGAGCAAGGTACTTTACCTAGATTGCTCCAGTAAAAACCCAACTGTATAAATGGGTAATTGTATGTAAAAATAATGTGCTATCTTGTAACAATTGTAAGTCGTCCTGGATAGGCAGGCAAGAAAGGCCTTATTTATAATTAGAGGATGATTTTGGATCTTGTATAGACGACCATAGCACTCAGAGCATTCCGATGGGGGAACAGTTACTTCCAGATCAGAAACAAGATCTGCATGAGTTATTTGGAGAGTTCAAGGATGTTTTTTCTGATGTGCCCGGCAAAACTAACCTTGTTGACCATGCTATTATCACTCCCCTAGGTATCATGGTTCGAGAGAAACCTTACCGGATCCCGGAAAGTCGACGAAGTAGCGCTAGAGAAGAGGTGCGGGAGATGCTCGAACTTGGGATGTTTGAACCTTCCAGGAGCGAGTGGTGTAGTCCAATTGTGACAGTCGCCAAAAAGGACGGCACCAACCGCTTCTGAGTTGATTTCTGTAAGGTAAACGATATTGCCAAGTTCAATGCTTTCCCCGTGCCTCGGGTCGACAAGCTTCTCAACAGACTGGGAACGGCAAGGTTCATCTCAACTTTGGATCTGACGAAGGGATACTAGCAGATCCCCTTAACCTGCAGATCACAGGAGAAAACTACATTTTCAACCCATGATGGTCTGTTTCATTTCATAACCATGCCGTCTGGGCTACATTAGGTCTTTCAGAGACTAATGGACCAGGTCTTACACCCACATAAAGAGTATGCAGCAGCGTATATTGATGATGTGGTTATTTACAGCTCCACCTGGCAAGAGTATTTGGCTAGTCTCTGAGGGTAGCCCGCCTGACAGCCAACTTGGGTAAATGTGCATTTGCCAAATTAGAAACACAATATTTGGGATTTATTTTTGGACAAGAGCAAGTCCAGGCTTTGATGGATGTGGAAATCCTGAAAGTCCCAGGTAAGGTCTCTTGGGGTTGGCCAGTTATTACCAATGCTTTTTCCTTGAATATGCTTCAGTGGATAACCCTTTAGTGAACCTCACAAAAAAGTGTGCACCACTTTTTTTAAATTAAATGGACAGGAGAATGTCAGGGGATGTTTGATACTATTAAGCAGAGACTCTACCAAGCCCCTACCCTTATCACACCAGATTTTTACAAGGAACTCATCCTCCACACCGACGCTTCAGATGTTGGTCTGGGGCTGGTCTTGTCCTAGCAGGTCGATGGAGTAGAACACCCCATCCTCTATATAAGTAAAAAATGCCCCCCAGGAGTGTAACTACTCTGTCATTGAGAAGGAATGTCTGGGCCACTCAGACCTTGTGCTACTACCTATTGGGACATTTGTTCTCATCATTGACCACACCCCACTCAAGTGGTTAAGCATGATGAAGGATAGCAATGCCCAGATAACTTGTGGTATCAGGTGCTGCAACCTTTCATGTATTTCATGACACACCGTGATCACCAAAATGCGGATTACTTTTTCCATGAGGGGGGTGTAATGGGGAAGTAGATTCAGCCGAGTGTTCCTTTGGCTCCACTCTAACTGGTGGGATATGTGAAAGAGAACGAATTAATCTGAGTTAACAATCTCCCTCCCGACCTGTGAGGGCACAGTATAACATGAACAGTGTGCCCCAGAGTGGATGGTTTGACAGTTAATTCCAGGGTCAGTCGGAAGTCGGCCATCCAAAAAGGGTTGAAGCCACAATACTAGAAGTCAGTTCCTTACTGCGGTAGGCAATGTGCACATGCTACCAAAGAGGGCATGACCGAGCAATCTGTTCCTCTGTTATGGAGAGGAGTAAAAGAAATCGTGAGTGTTTACTGTTGTCTTGTCTGTCTCATTAACTGTTGTTATTTGTCAATGTAGATGGCTAAATATCTGGGAGCTGTCGCTGTTAAGCCAGCATCAAACCCGGACTGCACTGCACCACTGTAATCACTATTAACGTGTATTCACAACACCACTTGCACCCGGAGCACTCACTATTGGACTGGTGACCGTGTAGGTGTTTTAACGTGTGTGTTTGTTGTTACTGTTTCAGGACTGAACCCTGTGGTTTTGACAGGGTGTGCACATTGTTGTGTATAGTTAGTCTTATTAGTTAAAAGCAATTGGTCTGTTGTTACTAAGCACTGCATCACCTCTACACCTGTGCACTACTAACCGCTTTGCCACAATTCCTTAAGCACTACCTTCAATGTTTCCCACAGTGTCGAATCCTTAACATCTCCCGTGTCATTTGTTTCTAAGAACAGTGATATTTTTTCAGATTACTGGCAAAAAGTCGCTGAGAAGTGAAGGATTAAAGTGCCAATTCTGATCACCGCTCCTGAAACAACCATAAACCCTTAATGTCATAGACACAGGTGCATAATCTGAAATTAAGATATTGTGGTAGTCTGTTGCAGTGGACGCAGAAATTAATTTTGTATCTAATATAAAACAATCTATCCTTGAATAAGATTTCTAAACTGGCGAAAAGAAAGAGTAGTCTGCCTCAGGGATGCAAAAGTATCCAAATATCCACAATATTAACACTTTGAAGTCCTATGTCGGACCAGGTCCGATATCATCAAAAAGGCGTAAAGCACAGGTCTCTAGTCGTTTTTTCTCTGGAAAAAGCAGAGAAAACCATTCAATGGCCGACTGAGACCGATAGGAGCCGAGAGAAGCACCACAGAGATAGCACGGCCATAAACAAACAAGATAGCTGCTTCTGCATCCAGCGCTCAAAGAATATCACAGACATTTGCAGAGCTTTTTGAGTTGTTATAGTAATAAAATAATGACTTGGATTGCATTATTGAGGAGTTTTGTGATAAAATGAGTGATCAGGAGATGATTTATCGGTATGTACTATTATTAAGAGGTATTTGAAAAATATAGCGAACAAGGGGTGGGCGGGGCTGGAGATGCAGTACTGAGTGTCCTGTTGATATGCAGTGCTTTTTAAACCTGTTTTACTGTGAAAAAATACTTTTAAACAGTGTGTGTAAAATAAACAGTGTGGGTGAAAATTAATTGGACCTGACGGGCCTGAGACGTGCTGAATAAATGCATCACTAAGGGTTAATATTTTTCATAGTGTTCTTTATAAGAGTTCGATGGTGTTGTGGGATGAGCAGAACGTCTATCTAGAGAGGGGTTTAGTACACATTTAAAATCGCAGCTGATGATCAAACTGGTGAAGAAAATATTTGGAATTAAGTCGAACACTTTTTGGTAAAAAGATGGCTCATCAGAGTTGGGCCCATAAATATTTACAAATGTAAGCAGAATGGAGTTAAGAGTTCCTGTCACTATACTATACCGGTCACTCGGGTTGGAAAATGAAGAATTCTGAATGGATGGTATTGTTTTACGAAAAAGAACAGCAACACCTTTTGCCTTGGCCCCAAAGTTTGATTGATAAATGTGTCTGAACCAGTTTGAGCGCAATCAAAACTCATCTGTATGTTTAAGATGAGTTTCTTGAAGGAACATAACATTGGCTGACAAAGCTTTAAGATGGGCAAACAATTTACCAGCTTAACAGGATGGTTCGTGCCCTTCACATTCCAAGAAACTGTGGTCACCATGTCACTGTTTGAATGATTTGGTTTATGTAACATCACAGCTTTTCACAGTCAGTTTTTCAACAAGCAATTACTCCCTATGGAAACAATTACAAGACTCCTGTTTCACTTCCCCCAACAACGTGAAGCCATATTCTTATACTCACATCAGGGCTCCGGGACTTGTTCCAACCTATTATTAATCCTGCTTCGGCAAGCCCCTGCCCATCCTCACTAATTACAGTATATTTCAGTAATAACAGAAATAACCCTAGAAATTAGTCCATAAAGGTAAATTTATATTTTTATTTGATTTGATAAAGTGAAAGTCCCAAAATGTCCAGATTACAATTCATAGGCAGTGCTTCTCTACCGTTTTTGGCTCAGGACCCATTTCCAATCATTGATGGCCAGTCACAACCCAGTAAATAGCTTTAGTGCAAAAAACATCTGCCCCCCCCCAAATCCTTCTTAACCACTATATGTAATATGCACCTTAACATTACACATACTAAATGTAGAAAATATTCAAATACAGGACTTATGTTTTGTTGCATAAATCTTAGGTTCCACTTAATGAGAAACCTGAGCTTGCTTATCTTTGATGAGTTTATCACTGTAATTGTAGCAGCGCAATCCAAAGGTCGTGATCAACATCCAGTCTGTTGCTGATTGTATTCTTCAATTGACTCAAGCAGAGAATCCTGTTTCACACAAGTATGTTGTACTGAAAGGTAAAATAACTCTAATAGCATGGCAAGCATGAGCAGGATATTCACCAGCAGCGCTGCACCAAAACTAGGGAAAACTAATTTCAATATATTTTCTCTGTAGACTGCGATCGCAAGATAACTCAAACAGCTGAGATTCTTCCTCCACAGGTAGCCTCACGTTTTCCAACACTACTACAAGCGGATCGTGGATCCATTCTTCATCCTTGAGTTGCTCATCTGGAAAGTAATCGCAGTATCTAGTGTGCAATTCAGGGAAGTGATTACCGACCGTTTTCTTCAGTGCTTTCTGGCCAGCAGAATCTTCCCCGTTTTTTGTTTCTAGAGACACATTAGGAAACATGTCCATCCTACCTTTTGAAACATGTTTGTTCCACAGAGAAAGCTTTTTTTAAATTTTGTCAACTTGGTCAAAGCGATTGTGCCCTCTGCCCTTGACAGATATGCAACGTGAGCATGGTGGCCATGTGTTGTTACTGAAGTGCTCTGTCAGGCGAAACTTTTTTTCTTCAAGAAAAGCTGCCAACTCACTTTTCAGTTTGTATACACAAGACGAAACTTTGCCATAGGACAGCCAATGAACCTCAGCATGATAAAGCAGATGGGCATGCTCACTACCCATTTCCTGACAGAAAACTTTAACCCTTAGCGGTCCATTTATTCAGCGTGTCTCAGGCGCATCAGGACCAATTTATTTTCACAAGCGCAGTTTATTTTAGACGTGCTGTTTAAAAGTATTTTTTTTCACAGTAAAACAGGTTTAAAAGGCACTGCATATCAACAGGAGACTCAGTACTGCATCTCCAGCCCTGCCCCTTGTTCGCTATATTTTTTAAATACCTCTTAATAATAGTACATACCGATAAATCATCTCTTGATCACTCGTTTTATTACCAAACTCCTCAATAATGCGATCCAAGTCGTTATTTTATTACTATAACATCTAAAAAAAGCTCTGCAAATGTCTGTGATGTTCTTTGAGTGATGGATGCAGAAGCAGCTATCTTGTTTGTTTATGTCCGTGTTATCTATGTGGTGTCGGGTCTATCAGTATTCATGAGTTACGGCCTTTTTTTTGGCTTCTCTCGCTTCTATCGATCTCACTCGGCTATTGAATGGTTTTCTCGGCTTTTTCCGGAGAAAAAACGACTAGAGACCTGTTTTTTGCCTTTTTGATGATGTCGGACAGGGTCCGACATTGGACCGGAAAGGGTTAAAGCATTGTGAATTTTTGGCATTTTGTTTGATATTCACAGGGCAACAGCAGGGGCTACATAGAGAGTTTTGGCCGTTTCCACTTAATGGCCGAATATTCGAGGCTTGGTGCTTCCTCTGAGCCCGATATACACCCCTTGCAAAGGAGCTGGTATCGGTATCAGTGCTATGCTTTAGTGTGAGAGGTCCCAGGTTTATGCCCGCTCTCCGCCTGTGTGTGGATTGCCTCGCCCTGTGTGATGCACCTGCATGCATTAACCGAGATCACATCCCTGAAAGGATACACACTGACCAAGGGAGGCAATATGAGAGTGGTCTCCTGCGCCAGCTCTGGAAAGCAATGGGGGTAGCCAAAAGCAGAACCACTCCCTACCACCCAGAAGGTAATGGTACCACTGAAAGATTTAACAGAACCTTGATGAACTTGCTGGGCACCCTGGAACCTCACCAGACGTCAAACTGGAAGGAGTATGTTGAGCCCATGGTCCACACATATAACTACACCCGTCATGAGTCCACCGGCTTCTCACCCTACTTTCTCATGTATGGCAGACATCCTTGTCTTATAGTGGATTTGGCTTTGGGGCTCTCATACCAGGAGGAGGAGGAATCGAAGCCGGAGGCATACGTGTCAAGTGTCTGTAGTAGGCTGGAGTTGGCTTACAAGCAAGCAACATTAGGACTCGAACACTGGCCATGCAAGGTCAAATTTTGAGATAGACACCTCTGAGGATGAGGAAAGCTTACATGTAGAGGTAGGGTCACAGGCAAGAAACAGGGGGAATCAGATTGATAGCATAGGAATAGAGAAGCTCCCTAAATCAATCACACTCACATGGAGCAGACACATGTGCTCGGGCACCAGTCCATCTCTTAATGATAGAGCAGATAGCGCTAATGACAGTCAACTTAGCTGGGAAAGGGGGATTATGGCTGAAAAAGAAAAAGTTTCGTCTTTTCACTAGCCAGATTGTAAGAATACATATTTGTTAATTATTAATCAGCACCAAAAAGATTGGAATAATTACACAGCATAAACGTAGGTCGGATTGACAGCTGTGAGGACCGGGGTTGAGAAAGCTGTGGCTGAAGCTGGAGTTGCAGAGGGAAGAGTAATGGCAGCTGTATCTAGAGTTGCTACCTAATTATCCATTTTTTTCAAGCCTGGTGTTGATGGCGTCCATGACTGGTTGCATCAGTCTTTTAATGCCATCAAATATCTCCTGGTGCAGAACATATACAGGATTGGGTTGTGCTGGAATTATCGATTCACTGTATGATAGAACGGCATCCCTGAGGACAGAGGGGTGTTTACTTTTGCTGAAAATTGCCTGGATTCCGGCATCCCTGAGGACAGAGGGGTGTTTACTTTTGCTGAAAATTGCCTGGATTCTTGCTGCCGAGTGAGAAGAAAACTCTGGTTCGGCGCTGAGATCTGCGTGGAGGAACTAAAATAAACCCAGCCGATTGCTTCCTGCTTGAATGGTTATACTGGGGTTGAGCTGCGGCGCTGGATCTGCGTGGAGGAACTAAAATAAACCCAGCCGATTGCTTCCTGCTTGAATGGTTATACTGGGGTTGAGCTGCAGTGCTGGATCTGCAAAGTTGCTGAGTTGGGTTGCATCGCTGGTTGGATGGCTGAGGTTAAGGGGCCTGGCCTTTGGCTTTCGTCCGAATCGGGCTGGTATTTTTACTATGGGAATGGCGAAGATAGAACGGTCTTGCTGTGTACTGTTCATAAAGAACTGAAACACTTAGACAAAGAGGTGCTTGTGTTTAGGCTTTAAATAGGTGAGTTAGGTGATGAACTTATAGGGTGTTAATGTACCAATTGAATGTGTTAATTGATTAATAGGGTGTAGCTGGAGCCCCTGCTTCCATCCCCCGAACCTTGCCTAAAGGCTTACATTAATTTACAATTTTTACAACATCTTTAAGAGTTTTGTGAAGCTCAGGTACTATGTCTTCAGCTGCTAAAACCTCCCTGTGCAGGAGACAGTGGTTCCACGTTGCATTGGGTGCTTTCGAAAGGATTTTTTGCACAACACCCAAAGGTTTCCCTGTCATTAAAGTGGCTCCATCACTTGTGACACCAATACATTCTGTCCAGCTCAATCCCACCAACTCCAAGTAATTATCCAGTGCACCAAATATATCGGCAGCAGTAGTAGAAGTAGGCAAATCTGCACTAAACAGGTACTGTTCTTGAAAATCAGTCATACATGCTTCACATAAACCAACAAAATGGTGCGGTTTGCTACATCTGTAGATTCATCTAATTGTAAAGCAAAAACAATCGCTTACTGAAAGGCGATCAGTTGTTTGCAGTTTGATGTCTTTTGAAATATCACAGATTCTTCTCTGTATTGTATCATTAGAAAGAGGGACTCAACATTTTTGCAGCTGACTCACCCAACAATTCAGTGCACATGACAATAGCAGAAGGTAAAATTAACTCCTCAGCGATTGTGTGAGTTTTTTTACATTTCGCAAAGCGTTGTGTAAAAGGCATGCAACGCTTCCTCCTGGACAGTACATACACGTTCAAGTTTTTTTGGGGATGTTTCCAAATCTTTGCTTTTTCATTGAAAAAAAATCAAGAGGATTGTCTTTATAGCTAGGGTGCTTTGTCTCTAAATGTCTACGTAGTTTTGATGGTTTTAGGCTTTCATTTGCTAATAGTTCACTGCAGATGACACACTGCAGCCTGTGTTCACCCTTTCGGTCCTCAATAACTGAAAAAACAAACTTTAAGTAAGCATGGTCGTACCTACGATTACTTTTCTTCTCAAACTGTGAAGAATTACTTTTATCACTGCTATGTGCAACAGGACAGTTTAAAAATGTCTCAGTTTTCACCTTCTCTGAACACAACACAGATGCTTGCCGTTAACACATATTGTCTTTAATATGCACATCACAGGAGAGTAGAAGTGAGTAAACTCTGTATCCCTTATATGAGAAGTGGGTAAACTCTGTGTCCCTTATATGAGAAGTGGGTAAACTCTGTATCCCTTATATGAGAAGTGGGTAAACGATATATTACCTAAATTAAAAGTGAGTAAATGCCGTTTACCTGCGTATACCCTCGACTACACCACAGCCCCAATGGAAATTTATAATTTCTAGAAATTTCTCGAAAACAAAACTATTTTAGGAGTATAAAAGGGTTAGGCATAGGATATTGCTATCATTACCAATAAGCCAATATGGGAAAAAAGTAAAGAGCTATCTGAAGACCTTTGGCAGAACATTAGTTATTGTCATAAAGCTGGAGAAGGATACAAAAAGATTTCCATACATTTGAGTATCCCAATTTCAACTACTGTTTCTATTATCAAGAAGTACAAGACTCATGGTACTGTCACAACGGTCCCTAGGTCTGGAAGAAGGAAGTTTCTTTCACCAAGAACAAGTAGAAGAATTGTGAGGAAGGTTAATAACAATCCGAAATTGACTGCCAAAGACATTCAAAGTGAATTGGCTGCAAGTGGGACTGGGGTTTCCATTTCAACCATAGGTCGAGTATTGCATGGTGAAGGTCTCAATGGTTGCAGGTCAAGGAAAAAGCCACTCTTAGGAAAACATCACAAGGACAATCGCTTAAGTTTGCAAAATGGCAATTGAATGATGGTCAAAGGTTTTGTGGAGTGATGAAACAAAAATTGAGCTATTTGGTCATGCTGATAGTCGTTACGTTTGGAGAAAGTCTGGTGAGGCGTACAAAGAAAAGAACACCATACCTGCTGTCAAGCATGGAGGTGGTAATATCCTTCTATTGGGCTGTTTTTCTTCTAATGGCACAGGACATTTAGTTCTAATACATGGTAAAATAGATTCCACTAAAGATATTGGCCAGTCATCTGAAACCCTCCGCTACAAAACTTGGTTTAAAGCGCAACCGGACGTTCCAACACAACAACGATCCAAAGCACACATCAAAATCTACTTCAGAATGGTTAAAGAACAAAATCAAGGTTCAGGAATGGCTTAGTCAAAGTCCCGATCTAAATTCAATTGAGAATCTTTGGTATGAGTTGAAGAAGGCTGTGCACAAGAGAAGTCCTCGGAATTTGAATGAACTGGAACAATTTTGCTTTGAAGAATGGTCAAGAATCATTAAAGAATCATGCCAAAAGCGCATTGACAAATATCCTAATTGTTTAAAAGAGGTTATTATTGCTAAAGGTGCCTCAACTAGCTATTCATTTAATGTTCCTTGTCACGGTATGAATACTTTTGAATTAACATTTATGGAGTTTTGCCATACAATTGCTGAAATAAATAATTGTAGATCTATTTCTTGTAACTATTTTTCCTCATCCACAAAAGCAAAACGTTGCTACAAAAGATGTTTCCTGTAATTCATTGTTTTCGAGAAATTTCTAGAAAGTATACATTTCCATTGGGTATGTAAACGTTTGGCTACAACTATATATATTTCAATTAGCATTGAAGTTTCTGTTCTAATCAATCAAACAAACCTTTTTAGAACTTTATTACCAAGAGCAAGCTTTTTCCCTGAATGCACGTTTTGCACTTCAAACACAGAAGGATATGGTGGGGCTTGACAGACATTAAGTAATTCTCCTAGAGCTTATTTGAGTTAATTGTGCATTGGCCCTGCAATCTCCTGAACCACCCAAGCATTGGGTCTCTGGGGGTCGCTACGTTCCTTACACAATCACAAATCTGTATGCATCACTGCCGTTGGTCAACTCTGGCCTCCAAAAGGCTGTTCTGGACAAGTAGTTGCTTATATCTCAGGAGACACAAATGTTCACACTGGGGCTTTTAGACTTTTTAAGTGAAGCAGGCTATTGGAATGCCACTTGTCAACAGAGATATATGGAATCCTATCTGTTTAAACAGCCAGCAGGTTGTTCTTCCTGTCTCAGTTTTTAATCTGCAAAATAAATAAACCATAACAAACTAAACAAATCCAAACGAAAATATTAAAAACAAAATTAAGTGACACATTTTCATTTTTTTTGGGTGGACAAAAATGTATGTTATTCCTTGCCTATATTCAAACTCTCTACACACTACAGCCACTCGTCACATTAAGGTAACAATATTCTAAATAGCATTTGGATCTGGTCCATTACATGATTATGGAAATATAAATATTGCACACAGATGTTCACATTTATATTACACAATTACACAAATCCAGTGCATTGCTTGCAATGGGGTATACAAGTGCATATGAACCCTGCAATGCTCTGCCATTATTTCAATATTTGATCATTCACGAGTTTGGTTCATTCACCGTTGGTCCATGTTGATAGTAAACTGTAGATGTACTGTGTCATTTACTGTGCAAGTACCATTTACTAACCGACTGTCCTAAATATATAATGACGGGGCAATGCAGTAAATACTGAATGAATAAACAAGACTTCAGTGTTGTGTAAATCCTTATTGTACTGTTTATCATATCTTGAATAAGGAAATGTACAAAAGGGTGTCTAAGGAAGTAAGAATAGGGCAGACATATGTAAAGTGTTTAAATCACACAACCAAATGCCAGTATAAACACAGGTGCTGCTTTATGGTAAAAACTCCACATGACGTCACCATGTGCCAATGGGCTCATTGCGATTGAGCACGTTTCAAGCATGCTCAGTGCATTCTCTTCATGCACGGAGATTCACATTTCAACTATATATATATATATATATATATATATAATTTTTTTTTTATTCTGTCAAAACCCTTAATTAACATTCTAAGGTAAAACTAGGTCTAGCAGACAAACAAAGAAGGCACCATTCTAAATGTGCTTCTCAGGTTTTTAGTGCTTGTTTATAGTATTCCAATACACATTTTATTTGGGATCTAAATTTATGTCTAATACAGTGTGGTAGGGAAACCATTCCTGGCTTTTGAACTGGTCTGCACAATTATAGTCATACAGTAATAATAATATGTTTAATATTTTACTTATTGAACCCTAAGATTCTCTCACACACAAGGCTCAGGCACACAGTATTAGTTCTTACTTTACTGCTTTCATTTTAAACGCTTTTTGTCCAATTTGTCACGAAGAAACACTACAATGTTACAAATCTAACACAGCTCCCCACAAAGCAAGTTCCTGGAGTCTGCTCATCTTATTTACACAGATATTCAATTCCGCTCCAGTCTGTCGTCTAAGTGCTGCACTGAATGCTGTCAGGTTTTGATGCTATTGAAGCTGACACTTCAGATAGCTAAAAGCATTTAAGAACCTGAACTTAGGATCATTTTACCATTTCTATACAAAAAATGGTTTTCTGAAAAGTGACTGTTGAAAGAGATCCTGTAAATTGTCAGTAGGTGGCACTGTTGTTGTGGAATTAACTGCCTCCCATACCAGGTGTTAATCTTAGTTGCTTGTTGGACAAACAAGTAACTTGCCTAATCTTGTAAGCTGTGAACAGTGCTGTGAATAAAATTATTTTTCAAGTTGAGACCGCGTAGCTTGCATATGCATGTCTGCTTGTTAACTACGCTGACTTTACAATGTGTTTCTTCATTTAGTGTCTCCTATTACTAGGCTTGACACAGTTGTGTCAGCCAAAGACAATATAGATCTAAAGCAACATTCTGAAATTGCACCACCTCATATTGTGTTGGCTTGGTGGAGGGAGCCAACAGGCCACGTACAGGCTTTTTAAATGTTACGAGAATGCAGATTGAAAGACTGCTATTTCTATGGGTCTAGCTAGAGTTAAAGGTGTAAAGTTATATCACAATCTAAAGAACAGAACACAGACATGCTAGATGCACTGGCACATCAATGCTGAACTGAATCCTTTACATTACATTTACATCACAACAAACAAAACAAATCAATGAGAAATGGGATTAACATTGAAAATAATGGCTATACTTTATCTATAATTTCAAGTAACATTGCAAACTAAAAGGGCAACAAGATTGGTTTTCATATTAAATGCAAAAATAATCTGTTCAGCTAACAATGTAGAAACACACACTCTCACACTACATTCATGTACTGTGTCAAACCAGGAAGAGATGATTCACCAAATACCAAACTGCTGTGAATCAGAACTGGTTTTGCAATGGAGAAATGCATTTTCTGATCTGCGGTAGCACAACATATTAAACATACAAGATTTATTTTCTCGTTAAAAAACATTATTTGATTTAAATGTTTGAAGACAAATAAATATCAAAAATATCTGATACACAGAAACACACTATGGGCTGGAATCTCAAAGCTCTTTAATCCATATCATGATTAACCATTTTTATTTCACACCCAATAGAGCTACCAGAGCAGTCATAAACAAGTCAGATATTTAAGTGAAAGGGCTTATAAGTAGTCTTAAATGGTTTCTTATCTTATTTTAGAATTGTAATTTTCTCTTCTGAAAAAAAGAGCTTCCAATGAGAAATACAATAGCATTGAGAATCTAGCCCTATGTTAATAATAATAATAATAATAATAATAATAATAATAATAATAATAATAATAATAATAATAATAATAAACTATGAAAAGCAACAACATTTTGGCATCCACCATTTTCAGGAAACATGGATGATATTAAGCTTATGTTTGATCATTTTGTTTTTCAGTTCACTGATACGAGAGATGCAGAACGGCAAACAAAAATAAAATATAGTCCTCCAAGTTCAAACAGCAAACAGTAAATAAATGTATTACTATATATTATTATATATTTATGTATGTTTATTTCAACTGAGTGTTAACTGCAACCCGTTTTTTTCATCTATTTAAATGCATTTATTTAAATGAGCCAAGGCCAAGTTTGCAAACAACCTGCCACGCTTATTTTGTCATTCACTTCAACAGTTACATTGTCTCACAGTATTTTTAGTAAAGGGAAACTCTTTGTTAAAAAATGATTATGTCTTTATTAATGGGTTTTCTGTCAGGGCTCAAAGATGTAATGTGTGATAGATCTAACAAAAAATTTATAAAACGAAAGTCTCATCTTAAACCTATTAGAGCCACAAATATCAGTTTCTTTTTAAAGGCCTGGGCTGTGCCTTTGGTCTCCTACTGCAATTCCTAATTCCATATGTAAGACATTATTACTCTAAATCAAAACAGAGTGCCAGCTTTTTATCTTAATATTAACTAATAGAAAAGAAAAGAAGCATCTAATTTAAAGTAAACCAAAGTTTAAATGCCATCCTCTGTACCATATAAGTTATTTATTATTTTGGATTTTATAAGTTTTTTTTTTTTTATTTGCCCTTTCATGAGGCATGTAAATCATTTAGCCTTCAGATGCTTCCAAATTATTTATCATTTCCAAAATTTCAATTTCTACTGTGTAAAGCTGTGAAGCAGATCAGTTTGTGAATGCAGCCCACAAAGGCAATGTTTGATAATGAATTAAAAAGGAACTGATTGGCAGAGGGAGGGTAGAAGATGCACCTATCATAATACAGTACTGCATTTACTATTTCATGATGGCCTATCAATTACCTATGTAGCTGGGTGATTTATATCTTTCAAAAATAATAATAATAATAATAATAATACGCTTCCTCTAAGAAACTGCCCGAGCTTTTACTGTATATCATGTATTAGGCATTTCTCTGGATTTCAAATATGATGGATTTTCTTGTTGTTACTGCATCTTGTAGAGCGCTTTGTGATGGTGGTCCACTACGAAAGGCGCTATATAAAAAAAAGATTGATTGATTGAAACAACAGAAACATAGGACGATTCTTGGTGTTAGATCTCCCTCCGGACCTGCGAGGCAGCTGCATAAAGGGAACAGAATACCCTGCACTAAATGTCACGACAGTTTATTCCCAGGGTTAGGTGGAAGTCGGCCATCTAGAAAGGGGGCAAAGCTACGGTATACGAACTCAATAACCCGGACAGGAAACAGCGTGGCATCTGCGGATTGGAGGAGCGGATTGGCTCGTTGACCAAGGGGTCATGGGTGACGTTATAAAAAGGGGATGTAGTAATGTGATCTGTTCCTTTGTGAATGGTTATGGTAAATGACCAGAAGGAGAACCTGTGCCGTGAAACGTGAATGTTTTGTTTGTTTTTGTTTGTCGTTAATAATACTGTTTGTAATTATTTGGATGGCTAACACGGTCCGGAGCTGTCGCCAAAGGCCAGCACTAAACCGGATCAACACTGCACGTTTGTTGTCAGCAAAGAACTGTATTCACCACTAGCACTAGAGCACGCACTGTGGACTGGTGTTTGTGTTTGTGTATGTGTTACGTGTGGGTGAACTGAAAGGGCACTGTTATTATTTTGGGGTAAACCCGCAGATTATAAATAAGCAATACACGCCGCGTGTATTGCTTCATTAACATTGTTATTGTTTACTGCTGTTAGGCATCAGGCATTGGATTATATAATTAAACTGTCATTGCACCAGAATTATCATTGTTTGTCTTTTTATTGATCACCTGCACCTGCACCTGCACACTGCTAACCACTTTGCCACAGATGCCATGTTGGTTCCAGGGGTGAGATGACATATTGGCTAGGAACTAAGGCTTGAATATTTAATTGGAAACTTTACATTTATTAAAAAACAAAACAAAACAAAAACAACGTACGAGAAACCCTCTATATAAAATTATAAAGCAGGGAACACAATTAAGCTGGTATTGAGAAAAGATTCATCCTAATGACATAAAACAAAAAACACTTGATGACAACAGTATGGACAAGTAATTATTTCTGCATAAACCACAATTAGATCTTGTGGCACATTTCAAATCCTAGTGTTCTTTTAAATTGAAAACACCTAAACTGCAGGAAACAAAACATATTGCATAACCGACAGGATTTGGTTTACATTTGAAGAACTGAGCCTTGTTTGTGATCATCAACATGATAATTACAGTGATACACCTGCAAAGAAACAAAACACAGATCCTTGTGAAAATAAAAATAATATATATATATATATATATATATATATATATATATATATATATATATATATATATATATATATATATATATATATATGTGTGTTTACTTTGGTGAAATTCAAGGGATGTGAACCAGGACTTCGCTATTTCCAAATTTCACCAGTCTATCATCATTGACTCCCTATTTAAACCCAGTCACAGCTCAGCTCTTTCTCTTGCATTAGCTTTTTTGCACACGTTGCAGGAAACTTCCCTGCTGGATTCTCCTCAAAATATCTCATTCATTTCTCCGATGGAAGCTCAGTACCGTTTACTTCTAATGCAGACCTCTACCCAGCAGCCAGACCTGCTGCCCCGGCACTACGGAGATCAAAACACCCCTGCCAGGAGGCTCAGCCTCCAGAGCAGCTATTTTATAAGGGTCGGCCACTCACCAAACTCTTAAAAACCTTGCACGACAACAATATCAACATCCCGGCTGGAAGCAAGCGTATGGCGTTGTTCAATAACAATTGTACCTTTATATCTGCTATATCCACGTTGCCTCTTTCTCACAAGCGCGCTTCTGCAAACTCGCTAGCCGAAGGACAGGCTGCAGCAGCCCCTCCTCTCCAGTCATGGTCGTCGCTTCCTGTCACAGGAGACGCACCCGAACTCATCCGTCAGCTTCATAACAACATTTTCCAGGACATGAAGTCCCTCATTCACCCCATGGCCATCTCAATTGCCTCAATGAATACATGGCTCAACAATATAGACAAACGGGTTGCTTCTCCATTACTTCAAGCCCAGTATTTGCCACTGCAATCATGGTCGCAGTCTCTTCAGGTTCAGCACTTCCGGTCCCCACAGCTGACACTCCAACCTCAATGGTCCACAGCAAGCGCCTGTTGTCAGAAATCAAGTCCAGCCACCACATATGGTTTCTACTTTTGATATTTGTGCATCATTGAGGGCTAGATTCTCAAAGCTATTTTCCAAGCTCATTTCATTTTATTTTTCTGAAAGGGAACATTTTCAAGTACAGTTCTAATTTAAACTGATTGCAAGTACAAAGAAATGGCTTGAGTTGTTGTTTCTGTGAAGTTAAATTTTTGGAAACAGGCTTTTTTTTACTGGACTTTCCCATCCTGTACTAGTTTTCACTGCTACTAAACTAAAGATATTTTCATAATTTAGATTTTACCCCAGAAAAGCCACATTTTTCACCTGCGCCATGCCCCTGCTCGCTCAGCAGCACCAGCAACACTTTGTCAGCAATAAACACTCGTTTAGATGGCAGAGACAATTGCTCCAGCACCATTGCAGTTCCTCCTTCTGCCTCTCGTATCAATCTCTGCCCCCTCTTTCATTACATCTTCTGTTTCAGCAGCTCCATTGCTCACCCCAGCCCAGGCAGCTCTGGCCCCGCCCCCATCTATCAGCATTCCAGAGTACAACCTGGTTACAGCATCTGCTTCAGGCTCCCAATCAGCAGCTGCCATTCGACGTCACGCCCTCTCCCCGTTGATCCAAAGGCAAGTACTAAAAGAAAGCCAAGTTCCACATGAGACACACACACGCTCCACACCGCCCCGCGGTCACAGACACACATATAGCGAGTCGCCCCAAGAGGCAATTCCACTCTGGTCTCAATCACCCAGGACACTGTCAAATCCAAAGCCACTCGACAATCCTGGAACGCATTTGTCAGCTCATTAACAACTTCCAAGTATCAAAATCAATCTCTAAACGCAACCCGTTATCTCCCCTCATCCACTTCAATTTCGCAATTCGCATTATTCACAAGGCAGAACATTCATATAGCGCCTTCTCACTCTCACCCCAACTGCAAAAACCTGGATTCTCACATAAATATCTTTCAGAAGCAAGAAACGCTCCTCCAGAGCTTCCAACACTCCAGCTTTCCTCCAATACTCAGATCGTGGCAGCCATTTCTGCAGTCAAGGCTAACGCTAATCCCCATCTAATATGTCTGCTCATCCTCTCAAATACTACAAGCATTAATACATAGTGAGAGATGTGGTACGAGACTGGAAATCTGTCTTGATTATGAGTTAAGGAGTTCCACTATTAGGAGAATGACTGGAGTTGTGAAACCCAAATCTCTGAATGTGAGTTCACCTTTTCCATTCCAAGCAGACATGATAGTAGCAAACCACTGATCAATCCCGTATTAACTAACACATAGGATGGTCAGCATCTCATCTCTCTAGACATCAGAATGTAGAACACTTTGCTGTAACACTGGAATAATTAACAAATGAGTTCCAGCAGCTCATCTTAAATTGTTTGGATATCAGTTTCCCACAATTCCATCATTTAAGCTCGCCATCTTCCAAGCATCTACACTAATGCAGCTATCCCAGCAGTACGTCTGACTCTCCGAGGAATCACCAAAACCCCTGTGCATCTCCTTCCAGAATTCCTATAATTGCTACAAAAGCATCATTACCAGACACTGGTTCTCTTCTCACCTCACCACTCTTGTCATCAGAGCAGGTCTTTCTCTCCAATTCCACACCACACACTCCTTTAGCATTGGTGCAGCCTTTTCAGCAGCCAGAGCTCGCATCATCCATCACCTGATCAAGACCATGGGGCATTGGAAACTCTTCAGCAGTCAACTCCTACATCCAATGATTATAGCTAGCATGCCCGGAGTGTGGGTGACCTCTCCACCAGGACCACCAGAGGTTTTCCTTCTAACAGAGGGTTTTTTTCCTCTCCACCGAGCGGATGCCCATCACATAGCTAGTTCCCTTAACCATTTCATTGTGTACTTATTTTGTTTGTCAATGTTAGTCTCTTCTTGCTTTTATGTTATACATTGGCACGCAGTCTTTCTTTGTCTTCACAGGTGCGGGTTCAGCGGGGAGCCGGTGGTCCATCTTTTTGGGGGGATAGTGATTCTCACTTCCCGACCTAGAGTTCCCATAACGCCACAGGTTCTTCATGCAGTCAGAAGGGACCACCGGCCACACTATTCTTTCACAGCTCATGCGCTTTACCTTGCCTCATGAAAGAAGGCTTTGTCTTAGTCTGAGTTGTTATGTTTGATCAAATGATTTTTTTAAAGTTGTACATGCATGTGACAGGGCGATTGCCCTGCACAGGTGGGAATTAGTGTTGGTAATTAATATGGGGAAACAGGTTTGTTTTGTGTGCTTTTTGGAGTTGTGTGTGATTTAAATTATTGTTTACAGATGGGTTCTTGATTGAGACTTGCTGCCTGCTAGGTTTGGTTGAGAGGAAGGGCAGCGAGTGATTGGCTGTGCCTGTCCTCAATCAGGTGTAGCAGGTTCCTGGAGCGGGACGCCCACGATCTATAAACAAAATATAGATGAGTGGGGACACCTCGTTCAGTAAGGCTAGCGCTCGCCCTGTGTGGCACCTTTTATTTGTAGTTTTTGTACTGTGTTTTATTTTGCCTTCGTGTGCCTTTATTTTATTTTATGTGTCCTCTGTGCGTTACCATCGTTGGTGGAGTCACATAAGAACATAATAACATAAGAAAGTTTACAAACGAGAGTAGGCCATTCGGCCCATCTTGCTCATTTGGTTGTTAGTAGCTTATTGATCCCAGAATCTCATTAAGCAGCTTCTTGAAGGATCCCAGGGTGTCAGCTTCAACAACATTACTGGGGAGTTGGTTCCAGACCCTCACAATTCTTTGTGTAAAAAAGTGCCTCATATTTTCTGTTCTGAATGCCCCTTTATCTAATCTCCATTTGTGACCCCTGGTCCTTGTTTCTTTTTTCAGGTCAAAAAAGTCCCCTGGGTTGACATTGTCTATACCTTTTAGGATTTTGAATGTTTGAATCAGATCACCGCGTAGTCTTCTTTGTTCAAGACTGAATAGATTCAATTCTTTTAGCCTGTCTGCATACGACATGCCTTTTAAACCCGGGATAATTCTGGTTGCTCTTCTTTGCACTCTTTCTAGAGCAGCAATATCCGGTGCACTTATTTTATTTGTATTTGTTTTTCAGGTGGACTGCTGTCTTCACTCAGGAAGAGCAACTGTCAAGAGTAGACACATAACAACTGAGATAGAAGAAAACAAAGATTGAAAAAACACACAAAAAAACTACACCATGGGCTGTTAATGTACTTGAAGACTGATTTAAAGAAAAAGCCAAAGAAAAATGGACATTCATTTTAAGGAAATAAGTAATAAAAAAAATCTCAGCAACATAAGGGAATTTTATGCCAGTGCAAGAAGTTCAGTCTCCAGTTTTATAACACTGAGCTGGATTAAATAGATATTTGAACAGTAGAAGTTTTAACATCTCTGCTGACAGCGAGTTTAAAACCAACAAGAACGTATTCCTGTCAGTCAGGAAAACTTTTAGAAAAGCAAGTAAAGACAAGGCCAGACACCACCCCCTGAATTACCAGCCTGGATTTGAAGTGTCTGCGGGAAACTGAGCCACTGTTCCATGACACTATATTACACTGCGGATGTATACACAATAAAAGTTTCTGGTTTAGTCTTCATTTAAAATGTGTTTTAATTATTTAAATTATTTTTCATCCCCCAAATGATAGTTAGCCGTGTCGTAAGCGGTATAAACCACTTCCGGCAGTGCGGTTCGGATGATATATACCATGCCTGGCAATAGACAATTATACGTTATTTTCCTTGATGACTATATAATGCATTAGATAGTGACTATAATTGCAGCCTAGCCATACAAACAAGTCTTAATAGGATAGTGATGTGGCAAAGTCACAATAGCCTGCAGTGAAGTTTACTACTGTAAGCATATGAATTAAAAACTCAACTAATTATTAAAAATAATTTAGTTCATAACCACTAACAATTTGAGGTTTCATTGTAGTTGCACAACTCATATTTTTTATAATAAAAAAATGAAAATGTTTAAAATAATTGAGAAACATAAGTTTAGTGTCACAGAATCATGTCATGTCATGTACAAGAAAATGCTGACTTTTCTATTAAAAAAGCATTGAAGAAATGACTTCAGCACTCTTTGATTGTAACCTCTTGCTATTTATTCTATGCAATAAAATGTGAATGGAATGCATATTTTCAAAGCACCAATAACAGTGTTAAATGCCAATAAAATAAATAGAATTAAAATGGACAATCTTAACCAGATCGAAACAAATCAGAGCCAGTTCAGTTTTGGTTTTGTCTGATTTATTGAAGAATATTAATAAGCATGAATGAGGAGGAAATAAAGTTATAGCAAAGTCAGTGTCATAGTAAGTAACAGCAGGACAGTTTCCCCAGCAAGGGGATGACGCATGAAGCTGTATCAAAAATGCATGCAGCAGAGAGTGCACACAGATCAGCATCCCCATCACTGTCAATGAGGGGACAATGCATACAGCAGAGAGTGCACACAGATCAGCATCCCCATCACTGTCAATGAGGGGACAATGCATACAGCAGAGAGTGCACACAGATCAGCATCCCCGTCACTGTCAATGAGGGGACTTGTTTGACAAAGGTCAAACAAGACTGATTAGAAATACATGAATAAGATTTGTAATAAAACCTGGCTCGGACCAGCATGCAACAGGGAAAATGAAAAGCAGGTGGACAAGTCATATCATTTTCAAAATGATAAAATGAATACCAGACTACAGTCACCGTGCAAATCGTTTATATGTAACACTTAAAGGCACAGAAAAGAAGATAATCTAAGTTCAAATAACAGTGTACCTTACTAAGGAGATGCCTACATTTGTGTTTCAGGAAGAGGATCCCTTTGCGGAGGGACTTGGTATGTTTTTTTACTTACATAGTAAAAAAAACTATGGCTTTGTGGTCCAACGGTTAAAGAAAAGGGCTTGTAACCAGGAGGTCCCCGGTTCAAATCCCACCTCAGCCACTGACTCCTTGTGCTCCGTCTTTTGGGTGAGACGCAATTGTAAGTGACACTGCAGCTGATGCATAGTTCACACACCCTAGTCTCTGTAAGTCGCCTTGGATAAAGGCGTCTGCTAAATAAACAAATAATAATAATAATACAATGACCCTCTTAACCCCCAAAATAACTTACTTTACAGTTTTACTGGTTTAAGTGTTATATTAACTTTACAGATGCTTTATATAATATATAATGTTAAGCTATAGAGCTTAACAAGATCAAGCGCACTTTAAAAAGACATATATCAGGTCTCTAAACAGAAAAATATGATTTGAATACAGTGTCGTGAACTATCTACAAAGTCATGCATTTACCATGAAATATGTCCTTATTAAGGATGAAAGATTATGTTACCTTAACCACGAAGACTGAGAATTTAGAAAGCATACCAAGGTCATAGAGAACAAATGCACCAAAGGATTTTGCCAAAGTGTGTAATATTATTTTCCACAGTAAAGTCATGCAAATTTAGATATTGCCCCCAAACAAAAAAACACAGGCTTTTGTTGCTACATGGAGGAAATCCTAACATATTGTACTCCTCAAGAACACCAAGCAGGATGTGTATTAATATAAAACCAGTAAACATGAAGCTGCAATGCCTGTTCTGTATGGATTTAACTATTTCATGGCCACTGCAAGAAAGGTACAGTAGTTATGTTGAAACACTTGCAGCTTCCTTTTCCACAGCATACACAGTAACACTTTACAGTAAGTGTCTCTAATTACTGTCTTTACATAGTAGTACTTAGTAAATACATGTGTAATTACAGATATGGCCAAATGTTTTGCATCATACTAGTACAGTAGTTCATGTCAGATTTCAAAATGTCATTTTTCATTTTTGTCAGTTTTTCGTAAAGTATATGGAAAACTACAAAACGGTATGTAATTCAATATGTTTACATAACAATATTTAGCAGGTTTCGTTCAACTTTATAAGCAACATTTGTTAATTCTATAGGATGATGCAAAACTTTTGGCCATATAGCTATACACATAATTATGATGCTATTATGCATTGTTACAATGTACTTAATGTGTAACAATATAACCCTAACCCCTAACCCTAACCCTAACCCTCCTAACCCTTTTTTGATACAATTGTGTACTTACATATATCATGTAAAAAATATTTATACATTATGTACATTGTAACTATGCATAATAACATTGTAATTTGTGTAAGTACTCATGTAATTACTAAGTAACTACTATGAAAATACACAGTAATTAGAAACTCTTAATGTAATGTGTAACCATATAGATTATAGGAGGAGCATCATAAGAAACAGTGGGGAATGTAGCGCAAGCTAAGTGAGGCTGAGACTACATTTGAAATTAGGACAGTCTTGCAATGGGGCAGCTAGCCTTGACTTCACTTGATATCTTTAGGTTTTTCCCCTAACCAATACAACACTTAACTACCATAAGTAATGCTGTTTCTATCACAGGCAATTCATCCCTATGAATGGAAACACATTTTCTAGGAAATGAAATATGAAGTGGGGCTAGAAAGAAATTTAGATCGCAATTCTAAAATAGGTCATTTGAAGCAATATTCTCAACAGGGACATCATTCATCCAAATGGCATTGTCAACAATGCTGATTTTGACTATAGACCTTATGCTTAATCTATAATATAAAAAAATTACTTCAGAATATTCAATCTGCTGTGCCAATCTACTTATCATGCTTTCAAAAATCAATTCTAGAAAACAAAAACAGAAAGTTTAATTGCGAAATAAATGTTTTGTTAATTGTGATATAAATGTTTTGTTAATTGTGAAATGCTTTAACACTATCTGGATATCCGTTCTGAGAACACAGCCTGTCTGTAATGTAGATGATGAAATACAATATAGATCACATTGCTGATAATGTGTTACATGCTCTATTAGAAATATCTAAATGATTTAAATCCTGGTGCCTGTCTGTCCTCAGCACAGCTTTGAAAGTGCGCCATGTATCTCAATGGGGCTTCCCGTCTGCCAAATTAAATACATCAATAATTGGGTAATTATATTATTATGTTCTTGTGGTATACACTCTGTTTAGATAGCTATGCAATTTTGTGAACATTGAAACCCAATTAACCTAATTATTAACAGTGTAACTGTTAATAACAAACATTTCTGGGATATGAGTTACCAGATATCCAACACGCATGCTGCAGCCAGCCCATAAACTATATTATCTGATTTTGATCAATTTACATTTTCTGCATTGATCCCACCTCAAGTTCCCCTTACAGAAGTACAGCTACAATAAACTCCCTTATTGAATACATGTGTGATGCAGTAACTCAAATACACAGCATTAAGCATTGAATCAGATCGCCGCGTAGTCTTCTTTGTTCATGACAGAATAGATTCAATTGTTTTAGCCTGTCTGCACATGACATGCCTTTTTTATTTAGTCATCGCCAATGGTTTTTACTCTGGTTTTCTCCCCAATTTGGAATGCCCAATTATTATTATTTTTATCCCGGTTCACCACTGCAACCCCCCAGCGTCTCGGGAAACGGAGGTTGAAAGAAGCATCCTCCAAAACACGCGTCCTCCGAAACGTGTTCCTGCCAATCTGTCATTTTTCGCACTGCAGATCCACAGCGAAGCCACCAGACCTATAGTGCCAGAGGACAACACAGATCTGAATGGATCCATTGCAGACCCGCGGGCACCCTATCAGCCACAGGGGTCGCTGGTGCGCGGTGAACTGTGGATTGCACTGCCGACCTAATCCATCCCTACCCGGCGGTGCTTGGCCAATTGTACGCCCCCTAGGAACCCCTGGTCACGGTCAGCAATGACATACCCTGGATTCAAACCTGCAATCTCCAGGCTATAGGGCGCATCCTACACTTACGCGGAGCGCCTTTACTGGATGCGCATCTCGGGGGCCCCATGACATGCCTTTTAAACCCAGAATAATTCTGGTTGCTCTTCTTTGCAGTCTTTCTAGAGCAGCAATATCCTTTTTGTAGTGAGGTGACCAGAATTGAACACAATATTCTAGATGAGGTCTTACTAATGCATTTTAAAGTTTTAACATTACTCCCTTTGATTTAAATTCAACACTTTTCACTATATATCCAAGCATCTTGTTTGCCTTTTTTATAGCTTCCCCACATTATCTAGATGAAGACATTTCTGAGTCAACATAAACTCCTAGGTCTTTTTCATATATTCCCTCTTCAATTTCACTATCTCCCACATGGTATTTCTAATACACATTTGTATTGTCTGTGTGCAGTACCTTACATTTTTCTCTATTAAATGTAATTTGCCATTTGTCTGCCCAGTTTGGAATGCTGTCTCATTCATTTTGAATTACCTTTGCTGCTGCATCAGTGTTTGCCACGCCTCCTATTTTTGTGTCATCTGCAAATTTAACAAGTTTGCTTACTTTACCAGAATCTAAGTCATTAATGTAGATTAGGAATAACAGAGGACCTAATACTGATCCCTGTGGTACTCCACTGGTTACCTCGCTCCATTTTGAGGTTTCTCCTCTATCAGTACTTTCTGTTTTCTACATGTTAATCACTTCCTAATCCATGTGCATGCATTTCCTTGAATACCTATTGCACTCAGTTTGAGAATTAATCTTTTATGCAGGACTTTGTCAAAAGCTTTCTGGAAATCTAAATAAACCATGTCATATGCTTTGCAATTATCCATTGTCGATGTTGCATCCTCAAAAAATCAAGGTAATTTTCCATTTTGGATATTATTATAGTTTACACATAATGGAAGTCAGGCTTATCGGTCTGTAGTTACCTAGTTCGGTTTTGTCTCCCTTTTTGTGGAACGGTATTACGTTTGCAATTTTCCAGTCTGTCGGTACAACCCCTGTGTGAGGAGACTATTGCATGATCTTGGTTAGCGGTTTGTAAATAACTTCTTTCATTTCTTTGAGTACAATTGGGAGGATCTCATCCGGCCCAGGGGATTCGTTTATTTTAAGAGCTCCTAGTCCCTTTAACACTTCTGCCTCTGTTATGCTAAAGTTATTTAAAACTGGATAGGAACAGGTCGACATGTGGGGCATGTTGTCCATATCCTCCTTTCTAAAAACTTGTGATAAGTAATAATTTAATATATTTGCTATTTTTTCTCTTCATCTATGATTTTGCCATTTGCGTCTCTTAGACATTTTACCGCCTCCTTGAATGTTCTCTTGCTGCTATATTAGTGGAAAAACTTTTTGGAATTGGTTTTAGCCCCCTTAGAATGGTCATTTCTATCTCTCTCTTAGCCTTTCTAACTTCCTTTTTGACATACACTTGCAGTTTCAAGTACTCTTTCTGTGTACTTTGTTTTTGGTCCCTTTTAACCCTTTGCTGTCCTCTTTCGGACCTGGTCCGACATCGCAATTTTCCCTTTCCGGTCCAATGTCAGACCCTGTCTGACATCATCAAAAAGACGCAAAAAACAGGTCTCTAGTCATTTTTTCTCCAGAAAAAGCAGAGAAAAACATTCAATGGCCAGGTGAGACAGATAGGAGCCAAGAGAAGCCGAAAAAAAGGTTGTATCTCATGAATACTGATAGCCCTGACACCACATAGATAACATGGACATAAACAAACAAGATAGCTGCTTCTGCATCCAGCGCTCAAAGAATATCACAGACATTTGCAGAGCTTTTTTTTAGATGTTGTAGTAATAAAATAACGACTTGGATCGCATTAATGAGGAGTTTTGTGATAAAACGAGTGATCAAGAGATGATTTATCGGTATGTACTATTATTAAGAGATATTTGAAAAATATAGCGAACAAGGTGTGGGGCCGGGCTGGAGATGCAGTACTGAGTGTCCTGTTGATATGCAGTGCCTTTTAAACCTGTTTTACTGTGAAAAAATACTTTTAAAGAGCGCGTCTAAAATAAACTGCACGTGTGAAAATAAATTGGACCTGACGTGCCTGAGACATGCTGAATAAATGGACCGCTAAGGGTTAAACGCTCTGTAAAGTGCCTTTTTTTCTCTGATTTTTAAAAAAAATGATCTATTAAACCATTCTGGCCATTTTGTTTTAGATTTTGATTTGTCTAATTTTGGGATGTATTTGTTTTGTGCCTCTAGTACTACATTTTTTCAGAATAGCCATCTTTTTTCTATTTTACTCCAATCTATTTCTGTTAGTCTCTCTGTCTGTTTCATTCCTTCATAGTCTGCCTTTTTAAAATTGTAAACCTTAGGTTTAGTCTTTAATTTTGAGGTTTTAAAAAGCACTTCAAATGAGACCATGTTGTGATCTGAGTTTGCCAATGGTTCTCTGACCTCTGTTTTAGTTATTCTGTCTAGTCATATCCTGTTAATTGTGGTTCTGCATATTTGAGACAAATATTTTTTAGGACAAATGTGACCCAATTATCAATATCTTAATGGTATAATCATCCTCTTTTTATTTATTACCAAATCCTATTTTCCCCCTTTGCAGGTCCTTACTTACAGTACATGTGAGATCTGATATACTGAGGTATATAATTCTATTTAAATTTTATTTTAGTTTTTGCATGTATTTGTAACTTTGTTAAATTATGTTCTAAAAATAAAAATGGTATATATATATATATATATATATATATATATATATATATATATATATATATATATATATATATATATATATATATATATATATATATATATATATATATATATATATATATATATATATATATATATATAATGTGACACAATTAAAATGAATGCACTGTATGTATTGTATATTTAAATACTGCTTTAATATTACCAAGAAAGAAAGTATAGCATACTTAAACTGGTATTGAACTATTCTATTGCAGTACAGACACATGATATTATATAAAAACTGCTGCTTGTGCTCACAGTACTGCTGTAATAAACACAATCCAGTGTGCCACAGAGCTGCCATGTCCAGCAGTGCGCCACGGACATCACTAATGTGTTATTTAAACAGAGTCTGCCCAAATCGGAATGCAATCCAACACAATGAATACGTTATCCAAATACTTGAATTCAACTATTTTATTATTTTCATTTACAAAACTGGGTTTAGGTCGGGCCATTGTTGAATTTTCAATAGAACAGAAACTTGTAATCTTACTTAAGAACTTACCGAGGACTATAGAAATGAATGAAATGAACTGTTAATAATACCAAACAACCTTTTAATAATACACAGGAGTTAAGCAGCACAGCTTCTAACATTATACATTATGAGAAACTATATACTTCGATATTGAGCTGAAATAAACAGCATTTAACTCCTTACAGAATCTTAAAAGCATGGAGATTGTATTGCAATGACATCATCACAATGCTGTGTCATGGTCATTGTACGGCCTGGCTCAGCGCTAGCATGGGGATTGTATTGCAATGACATCATCACAATGCTGTGTCATGGTGTGATGGGGTGCAGCCTATTTTGTGGTGGTTTTGTGTTTTTTGTATTGTTTTAGAGTGGATATGAGTGAGTTTGGGGTGTGGTTCAGTGAGTGAGTGAGTTTGTGTGAGGAATGTGTGGAATGTGCCTGGGCTAATGAGGTGCGAATTGCCCAATTAGCCCAGGCACCTGTATAAAAGGGAGTGGTTGGGTATGTTAGTTGGTGAGTGTTTGTGAGAGGGAGAAGACCTGTGTGAGAGAGTGAGTGGTTTGTTTTGGTATAGTTTGTTTAAAGCCTGTTTTTGTGTTTGTCTTTTTGGTTGGCCATTGTGCCTTTTGTTTTGTGTATTTTGTTTAATTAAAAGTCTTTTATTTTCCCTGCACATCCTGACTTTGAGTCTCCTTACCTTGGTCAGCCTGTCACAGGTGGTGTCAGAAGAGGGAGAGTGCCTCTGGAGACTTGGAGCAGGAGTGCAGGATTTTTTTGTTTGTTTTGTTTAAAAAAAAAAAAAAGGGAAAAAAGGAAGAGAGGATGACATGGAAGAAGGACCGGGAAGCAAGGGACAGGGAGGAGGAGGAGTACATCAGGGCCAGGCACCCGAGGAGCTGTAGGTCACCACTGTTGTGCCCCCTCTGTAACCAGCAACATCAGTTTGCCGCCTGTCCCTTCCGGTACTATGAGGAGCTCGAACGTCCACAGCCCGAGTGGGAGGAGCCCGAACGTCCACAGCCCGAGTGGGAGGAGCCCGAACGTCCACGGCCCGAGTGGGAGGAGCCCGAATGTCCACGGCCTGAGAGGGAGGAGTCGGTGCGTCCACGGCCCGAGAGGGAGGAGTCGGTGCGTCCACGGCCCGAGAGGGAGGAGTCGGTGCGTCCACGGCCCGAGAGGGAGGAGTCGGTGCGTCCACGGCCCGAGAGGGAGGAGTCGGTGCGTCCACGGCCCGAGAGGGAGGAGTCGGTGCGTCCACGGCCCGAGAGGGAGGAGTCGGTGCGTCCACGGCCCGAGAGGGAGGAGTCGGTGCGCCCACGGCCCGAGAGGAGGAGTCGGTGCGCACGGCCCGAGAGGAGGAGCGGTGCGTCCACGGCCCGAGAGGAGGAGTCGATGCCACCTCCACCAGCAGGGGAAGATTACCTGCTGTTCCCACCTCCACCGAGTGGGAGGACTGCCTGTGGCTCCCGCCTCCACCGTTGTGGGAGGACTACCCGTCGCTCCCACCGCCACCAGCAGAGGGAGAATACCTGCTGGTGCCACCTCCACCAGCAGGGGAAGATTACCTGCTGTCTCTTCCTCCATTGCCGCCACCAGCAGAGGGAGCATGCCTGCTGGTTCACCTGCTGCTGCCGTCCCGAGAGCTAGAGGGGAGGAGCCATCGCTGCCGTCCCAAGAGCCAGAAGGGGAGGAGCCATTACTGCCATCTCCAGGGCCAGAAGGGCAGGAGTTACAGGCTCAACCCCTGAATTTTTCTGGGGGAGAAGGGCAGGATGCTGGTGTCCCCAGCAGCCTCTATTTATGCTGCTGAAGGGAGCACGGCGCAAACCAGCCCTACCCCCGCTGTCGGAGGAGCCGGCAGCGCCACCAGCCCTACCCCCGCTGTCGGAGGAGCCGGCAGCGCCACCAGCCCTACCCCCGCTGTCGGAGGAGCCGGCAGCGCCACTAGCCCTAACGCCGCTGTCGGAGGAGCCGGCAGTGCCAACAGCTCTAACCCCGCTGTCGGAGGAGCCAGCAGCGCCACCAGAGGGAGATGTGCTGCTGTTCCCGCCTCCGCCACCAGAGGGAGACGAACTGCTGTTCCTGCCTCCGCCACCAGAGGGAGACGAGCTGCTGTTCCTGCTCCTGCCATTAGAGGAGCTGGAGCGGGCTCTACCTCCTGTTGCCAACAGCGAAGAGGAACTCTGGCCGCTGCCACCCTGGCCGGAGGTTCCTGCACTGTTGGCCACGCCCAAGGATGCCTGCCTCGCACCGCCCAAGGATGCCTGCCTCGCACCGCCCAAGGATGCCTGCCTCTCACCGCCCAAGGATGCCACAGCCACTCCGCTCAGGGATACCACGTCTGGATCGCCTGGGGTTGCCTGCTGCTCCGCATCGCCTGGGGAGTCACCAGTTACAAAGTACGAGGGAGAAGTGGAGCTCCCGCTGCCGCCTTCATGGCCAGGGGCTCCCCTCCCAAGTTTCCCTCCCAAGGGTCCGCTGCCGCTGTCGCCTCCCGAGGGTCCGCTGTTGCCTCCCGAGGGTTCGCTGCCGCCGTCGCCTCCTGAGGGTCCGCTGTTATGGCCTGGGGCTGCCGGACTATCTTTGCTTGGGACCACCGGACTGCTTGTGGGCCAGGGGAAGCCTCTGCCTTCTCCCCAGCACCAGAAGAGACTATTTTGGGACTTTAAGGGGGGAGGTGGCCATTTAGGCCATGTTGTGCTGCGCACAAGGAGGGGAGGTGTGTGATGGGGTGCAGCCTATTTTGTGGTGGTTTTGTGTTTTTGTATTGTTTTAGAGTGGATATGAGTGAGTTTGGGGTGTGGTTCAGTGAGTGAGTGAGTTTGTGTGAGGAATGTGGGAATGTGCCTGGGCTAATGAGGTGCGAATTGCCCAATTAGCCCAGGCACCTGTATAAAAGGGAGTGGTTGGGTATGTTAGTTGGTGAGTGTTTGTGAGAGGGAGAAGACCTGTGTGAGAGAGTGAGTGGTTTGTTTTGGTATAGTTTGTTTAAAGCCTGTTTTTGTGTTTGTCTTTTTGGTTGGCCATTGTGCCTTTTGTTTTGTGTATTTTGTTTAATTAAAAGTCTTTTATTTTCCCTGCACATCCTGACTTTGAGTCTCCTTACCTTGGTCAGCCTGTCACACATGGTCATTATCGTACGGCCTGGCTCAGCGCTATCGAACTGTTTCAGGAAAAGGCTTCCAAACATCCTTTTCTGATTCTCAGTAACCGAACACTGCAACTGTGACAAGCCTTTTCATGTTGTTACCTATGTACCTGTCATTATTGCCCTGCTGTAGTATGGTTGTTGTTAAGCAAACTATGAATAGCTCTGAGGCAATTTAATTTGCTTGACACTTGAGTAAATGTTCCTATTTGTAAGTACTTCTTTTTGATGGGGATTGAATGTCTGCTAAACCATGATATTCACCCCCAATACACACACATTTTAAGTATTATCCATGTTGTTAATATAATACACAGGTAATCATGGAAAAGGGTACACATGCACACAATAGAAAATGGGTTTGCTCATCACTCATAACATAATTCCTGCTGGCTTTATTATTACACATTTTGTATCACTGATAGTTTGAGTAAATATTACAGACAATACAGCCACAGAGACAACTTTCCACCTTCAAAACAGAGCTAGTATTGCAAAAAACAATATAAAATATAAAATATAAAATATAAAACAGCGGTACAGACAAAGAGAAATTACAATTTTAATGTTTATATGTGTAGTAACTGTTTTAGTTTCATATGGTTTATAAACTGTATATATATTAGCTCAAAGAGCCAGCTGCCCAATGTTTCGATATGTTGTACATAAGGTATGTTTCTCAAGGGAGCATGTGTTTGAATCAGAACATTGGAGGCTGTGGCAAAGTGGTGAGTGATTACAGGTGTGTGCAGTGCAGAGCGGATACAAAAACAGACAGACAATGATTTCCAGGTGCAAGGGTGTTTATTGATTTATTAAACAATGTCCAGAGCCTCATGGCGAACACCTGTGAATAATAATGATGGAGTGATACAGCGGCGTGTATCACTCGGTATTTGTAATCCCCGGGTTTGACCTGTAACCAAAAGTCCAGTTTCATACACCAACACTAAACACAAAACACAAACACAGTTTTTAGTGACAGTGAACAAGTGCCAGTGGTGTATTACAGTTCTCCGTGAAATGCAGGTGTGGATCGTGGCTCTGGATCGTGCTACTGGTAGTCTGTTAAAACAGACAACAGTTAACAAACATCAACAAACACAAGACAAAACTCACTGTTCACGATAATGCAACACAGACTCCTTATAGATTTGAAAACTAACCATTTACCAAGGAGCAGATCACTTACACTACGACCCCTATTTATACCCTCGCTCATGACCCCTAGGTTAACGAGCGCATCCGCTCCTCCAATCCTCGGATGCCACGCCGTTTCCCATCCGAGTCATTGAGTTTGGGTACTGTAGCTCAGTCCCCTTCCTAAATGACCGACTTCCACCTACCCTAAGGAATTAATTGTAATGCCATTTAGATAAGGGTACTCTGTTCCTTTTACACAGCACCCTCACAAGTCGGGAGGGAGATCTAACACCAAGAATCATTCGATCTCTATAACAGAGGGATTTATAGATTTTTGACGGCATGACAATGACTTGCTATTATTGTTTATATTTAAATCCATGATTTATTCTTACATGATGTAGTGGTGTTCAATATATTGTGACATCATTTTTAATCTGTGTTAATTAACATTAGTTTATATAAACTTATATTTATATTATCATGCAATGCTGGCTCTGAGGAACAGCCTTGATTTGGCCTCCCCAGCGCATCAGCATACACAACTTTTGAATGAATTTTGTTTATTTATTTATTTATTTAAATGTTATATATTTATTAGAGTTAATTAGTTCATTGTTTTCTGTTGAGTCCCGCTGACATAATCATGTTCAGTCTATTTATCCATTTACTTTGTTTTATTCTTCTATATTTCGCATTGTCTAATTTTAGCTGTTCTAATACTACAAACTTTACATCATTTATGTCATGACCTTGACTGGTGAAGTACTGTGCTATTGGTTCACTACGTTTCTTATTTCTAAATAATGAAAGGTGGTTCAGAATTCTTTTATGTAAAGTTGTTCCAACAACATTGCTATTTTTACAGTAGGTATTGGTTTTTAGTGGATATGTGTTGTTCTTATGTTTAATTATATTTTTACTTTTGGCCATGTATTTACACAGTCTACATGTACTATTGCAAGTATTTGTAGAACCTTTTCTGTCAATTACTATTTTATGTTTACTGTAAACTAAAATATCACCTTGTGAACAAGTGGTTTGCAGTGCGCAGGTGTAGTGATGATGCAATGCTCCGGAATAAACACACACACGGCAGTTCACAATGAAAAACAGCTCTTTAAAGGGTTGCGTGTCAACAACACTTTAAATAATACACACGGGCTCAACACACCAATGTGTATTGCACCGTACAAAACAATGGTTACAGTTCCGAAATAATAAGACACTTGAATAATTACATGAAACACCGACACGGCCACGTCTCCGGACAGTGGGTGCTCTAGTGCAGGTGTACGGTGAAAGGACAAACTCAGTCAAGACAGTGGTGCAGTGTAGGGTTTGGTGCTGGCTTGTAGCGACAGCTCCCGGTTCGTGTTAGCTGTCTAGTGAGAAAAAACAATGATAATTAGACCAACAAACACACAAAACACTCACAGTACTTTTTACTCTCACTCTTTTTGCTCCTTCTAGTTTAACCATAAACCAAGGAACAGATTGCTGAGGCCACTTCACCTAAATACCCTCCGCCACGCCCTCTTTCGGTGGCACGGCCAATCACGTCTCCTCGAATCCGTAACTGACACATAACCTACCACATTAAGGCAACGACTTCTGCTATCGTGGCCCCGCCCCCTTCCTGGATGGCTGGCTTCGGACTGACCCTGGAATGAACTGCCAAACCATCCATTACAGTGCACTCTGCTCCGGTTACACAGCGCCCTCACAGAACGGGAGGGAGATTGTTGACTAGGATTCGTTCGCTCTCTGTCACATATACCACAGTTCAGAGTGGAGCTGAAGGAACACTTGGCTGAATCTACTTTCCTCATTACACCCCCCTCCCAGGAAAAGTAATCCACATTTTGATGATCTTTCCATGCACAGTGTATCATAAAATACATGAAGGGTTGCAGCACCAGATACCACCGAGTTATCCAGGCGTCGCTATCCTTCATCATGCTTAACCCTAGCCAAATGCTCTCACCAGGTGGTGCTATAAATAACCATGTCATCAATATACGCTGCTGCATATTCATGATGTGGGCGTAAGACCTGGTCCATTAGTCTCTGAAAGGCAGTGGGCACACCATGTAGCCCAAGCAGCATGGCTGTGAAATGAAACACGCCATCTAGGATAGAAAATGCAGTTTTCTCCTGTGATCTGCGAGATGAACCTCACCGTTCCCAGTCTGTCAAGAGGCTCGTCGACCCGAGGTATGGGGAAGGCATCAAACTTGGCAATAGCGTTTACCTTACAGAAGTGATTGGTGCCATCCTTTTTGGCGACTATAACAATTGGACCACTCGCTCCTGGAAGGTTCAATCACCCCAAGATCAAACATCGCCCACACCTCTTTGTCGACCTTCCGGGATCCGGTACGGTCTCTCTCAAACCGTGATACCTGGTGGATTGATAATGTCATATTCAACAAGGTTAGTTCTGCCGGGCAAGTCAGAAAAAACATAGCTGAATCACTTCATATGGCCCATTCCATTTAGCACATTTTGATTCTAAGGAGGGAAGCAGCAGCATTACCTTGTCTCCAGGTCAAAAGGTTCAAATTAGTGCATTTTTATTGTAATGCTGCTGTTGCCAGTGCTGAGCCGATTTGAGGTTGTCCTGGGCAAAACAATTGACCAAATCCAGGCGATCTCTTAGTAGGAGCACATGCTGCACTACATTTTTGGATGAGCCTTTGTGCTCCTCCCACCCCTCTCTCAACAGATCGAGGCCGTCGGCCATACAAGAGCTCGAAGGGGGAGAACTCTGTCGAACTCTGCGGCACCTCTCTCACTGCAAAAAGGATGTAGGGAAGAAGCAATGCCCAATGTTTTTGCTCTTGAGTTACAAAACGTCTCAGCATCTGCTTCAAGGTCTGATTAAATCACTCCACCAAACCGTCTGTCTGTGGATGATAAACAGATGTCCTGATGGGACGTAATTTTTATATTTTATACACTTGCTGTAACGTTTTAGACAAAAAGTTGGTTCCATGATCAGTCAAAATCTCCTTGGTGATCCCAAATCCGTACTATACATGTATGAAAGAGATGTTCTACATGTTGCGATGTGGGCAGTAAGTCAATTAATAATAAATCCACATACATGTATGGAAAGGGTAGGCTACCTCTAATGTATTGTTTGGAGAAATGACACTGTAGTTATGTTTACTGAAGATAATGCAAATCTAAGTGGCTATGCAAAGTCATGTACAGTTTTGATTAAAATATGACAGCAAAAAGTGAAATGCATCTCTGCAGCCGCGGCACACTGGAAGGGACGGCTGCTTTCGCTAGCAGAAGCTGGGCCACATAACTCAGAAATTGCACCAACAGCAAAATCAAAAAAAAAAGAGAGATCATTTTTTTCCATGTGAATATCCCATAATTATTATTTGTTGATTTAGCAGACGCCTTTATCCAAGGCGACTTACAGAGACTAGGGTGTGTGAACTATGCATCAGCTGCAGAGTCACTTACAACTACGTCTCACCCGAAAGACGGAGCACAAGGAGGTGAAGTGACTTGCTCAGGGTCACACAATGAGTCAGTGGCTGAGGTGGGATTTGAACCGGGGACCTCCTGGTTACAAGCCCGTTTCTTTAACCACTGGACCACACAGCCTCCTATAATGTTAATGTAGTTTTCAAACCTTGCTTTTTTTCTCCTTTGGACAGTGGGGTTGATTTTTTTTCTTTTTTTTTCTTAATTTATTGTTATGTTTACACTGGAAATTTGTCAGATTTTACACAAAACAAGGCAAAGGCTGGTGACGGCAGGAATAAGAAAATTGGAGAGTGCTATATTTAAATGGCAATGTATTTATCAAACATGTCTTAAAACATCGGGGTTTGTTTGAATTTGTTTTATATACAATGCTCTATAAAAACAGGACTTATTGTTCCTTTAAACTTACTGTGAGGGAAGTTCTTTTTAAGCATTTTAACTTGATAATGATCAATAATCGTTGTTAAAATTTGCACGATAATCAATGTCAATGTCAGGGTTCAATTTACAACACACACACACACACACACACACACACACACACACACATGTTATATATATATATATATATATATATATATATTATATATATATATATATATATATATATATATATATATATATATATATATATATATATAACAAGACCTGGCATTTTCTAGCATGATACTCTTATTCAGTACACATTAAATTGAGTGCAAAATCAGAAAACAAAATCCTGTGGAATACCTGGCTAATTGGCTATTTTGGCAAGTTTAAAGTTATCTTTATAGCTAGAAAATTAATTAGAACATAAATAGAAAACAAATATTCTGTTTCAATCCTATTGAAATATATATGGAATTAATGTGATTTTACAGCCATTTTTAAGGGCTCATGATGCTTTGTGCTCACAGTGTATTAGTAACAGAAGGTGTGGTTTTATTAATTTGTGTTGGTAACACTTTACATTGTCTAGGTACTGTGTATTTACATAGTAGTTACTTAGTAAATATATGTGTCCTTACACATAACTGCAATGTACTTAATGTGTAAATCTTTTTGCAGGATAATATCAATCATATCAGTTTGGGATAGGGTTAGGGTTATATCATGCAAAAAATTTCACATTAAGTACATTGTAACTATGCATAATAACATTGTAATTAATGTAATTAACTGCTATGTAAATGCATATTATTTAGAGACACTTAATTTAAAGTGCTCCTTTTAGTTTTGGCTGGAATGGCATTGTGTAACAAGGTGGAGGCTGGGTGTGAACCTATGACCATGTTTACCACCAGCGAGCACCAGTTTGCAAAAGAGACAGGACCCTCTGCAATAGTGGCTATTGAACTTTTACCCACAGCTCACCAGCAGGGGTCCGAATGTATAATGGGAGCGCCCCACACAGCACTGCCCGTTACACATCACTCCACATTCATTCATGGGGCAGCAGTGTGGAGTAGTGGTTAGGGCTCTGGACTCTTGACCGGAGGGTCGTGGGTTCAATCCCAGGTGGGGGATACTGCTGCTGTACCCTTGAGCAAGGTACTTTACCTAAATTGCTCCAGTAAAAACCCAACTGTATAAATGGGTAATTGTATGTAAAAAATAATGTGATATCTTGTAACAATTGTAAGTCGCCCTGGATAAGGGTGTCTGCTAAGAAATAAATAATAATAATAATAATAATAATAATTTCATAACAAAAATCACAAGTACATTGCTAAAGCTTTATTCAATTATAAATTAGAAGCATACTGTTATCAGGTAACTGCAAATTCCACCTAGTTCTTAAAACAATAACCAATTTGAAATGAGTCAAATATCTGTATAGCACAACCCTTTTATCTGTAATTAACCTACTGTTCAAACTTTCATATCGTGACATCCATATATACAAACTACTTTTCTTCCTTGTTTTGCAAGTGTCCTTTAAAACTTAATGTTCTGTAAATTTAACCATGGCAATTTTTTAAAGCTTTTGATACAGCTTCAGTAAAAATAAACAGAGCTTTTAAATAACCCCATTACACAATTAAGTGGACTCCATTATTAAACCACTGTGACCCACATGTTGGCACTAAAGTAAACTATGGAAGTAACTAGTTTATGTAAACAAAGTGAAAATCACCCAGAAACCTGCTGTCTACAGTAGCTGTAACTAATCTCTAAGTGCTTGAAGCCTATGATTAGAGTTGTTCAACCTTTAGAATAACAAACTTGAACTACGACTGAGTCTAATCTGACACTGAATTATATTCCACCAGACCGTGGTATAAATGGGCTTTTCTCGCAGGCCACTGTCCTTTTGTTTTTACTACTTGCACCAGCTGTATTTAGTACAAGGGCAACCATTAGATTATAGATCTAAATGAATGACTACTTTTAACTAACTTTAATGGAAAATATATATTCATTACTGTGGGCAAATAACTATCTTTCAAGCTGGTGAATTTTTCCTTTTTTTCATAATACAACACATTTTAAATCGTAATACAGCACATTTTAAATCATAATACAACACATTTTAAATCGTAATACAGCACATTTTAAATCATAATACAACACATTTTAAATCGTAATACAACACATTTTAAATCGTAATACAACACATTTTAAATCATAATACAAATCACCAGCAACCCATTATTTTAAATGACCCCCCAGTAAACACATTTACCAGCACAATACATGTATTTCCATGCAGGGCTTTGTCCAGCCCCTGCTAATGTCGTGTAGGGCTTTTCCTCTGCCCTACCACACCATGTCAAAATCTAATCTCTCTGACTCGTTTAAACCAAAATAAGATCAGTCAACAACTGGCCCACTCTTAATTAATAGAAGACAAAGATCTTAAAAAAAAAACTCCACTGCCAGTAAAATAAAAATTCCCCTTTGTTTTAGGATCAAACAGTTGAAATATCTACTTCAGACTAGTTCAAATATTTTGTGTATCATTTCCTGCAGCTGCCCTCGATGTTAATGATAATTAGGCTGGAATAAACTGCCAGAATGCTTGACCTCTGTATAGTGTTGACTTAAGATGGGAAAAGTATTGCCTTGTTTATTTGCTTCTGTAATTTCTACCAACTGAAGAAATCTCAGCAGTTCTTCTAAAGGGCAGTCAGGGTGGGTTCAGTTTGCCAGGCTTCACTACATTTGCAGGGGTGCTTAAGACTATTGGTATGTAACTCATATTCACCCATGTTTGTCATTGATCTGAACACTTTTAAAGAAAAATATAAATTAACTGCATTATTCCAGCAGACAAAGATGAGGCAAATTCCAAAAAAAATAATAATTTAAAAAAAAACTATAAATTACAGGGTTTACCAACATAATTGTTGTTGCAAAATTGAGACACAAAAGACCTTCTGACTCAATGCGCATGCATTCCATCCACTCTTGCACAGCACACGCATTCCATTGGAAATCAGTCTTGTGAGTCACAGCAACTAAACTCATTAAAATATTCTCTAAATGTACCAATGGATGACCTGTTAACCTGAGTAAGATCATGACAAGTTATTTGGCAGCTTTGGTGTCAATCATTATTAAACCAATCGGGACTTTCATTTTGGCATGCGTCACAAATCTCTGCCCATTTTGCTTTGTGTCAGTGCTCATTGGTTGATCAGTGAGAGAAGCAATGTGAAAATATTGAGTAATATTTTAGTGTGGAGAAACCAGCTGAATATGTGAATGAACATTACTGCACATTATTAATTGAAAGGCAAAAATCCACATCTGTGTCCCCGCCATAACTAGTTGGCAGATATTAAAAATACGTATCACAACGTGTTTTACACCTATTTACCACCTTCTAAAATGGCGAGTGATGCATGTGATTCATAAACACAGGATTTGGATACAGATGCAGATGTGCTTCACGCTTTCCAAATACTGGCCCAACTTGCAAGGTAAATGTTACGTTCATGATCAATGTTTTGTTTTGCATGTGATCCTGTTTTCTTTTATATGGAGAGTAATAATAAACACAAAGCAAAACAGTGAGATGTTGTTCTTTGTACAACGCCCCCTTTTCCACATTTATTTTTTGAAGAGTTTATTTAGTTTTCATCTGCGTTGTGACAAGGTGCTGGTGTCACGTATGTGGGTAACCGCTGATATGAATGACAGAGAGAGATGGGAGCACAGACGTGTAGGATTTATTAATACAAAGGAAAGTAAACAAAGGGGTCATGTGATGTTACCAGCGATGGTAACGCACAGACACATACAGCAAGCTGTACAAAAGGCAAAATAAAACACAGTACAAAAACTACAAATAAAAGATGCCACACAGGTGAGCGGTAGCCTAATAAACGAGGCGTCCCGCTCCAGGAACCGGCTACACTACGTAACCATCGCTATACATTACTTGGGATCACACTCCCCTAAACTAACCTACTTATGAACCGGTATTCATATGACGACTCCTGCTGCTTCAAACGGCCTTAGCTGGGCATTGCCTTCACAAGTACCGTGTTTCAGTTTCAGGGTTGCATAGCTGCAGTTCCTGTATAGCGGATGCTCTCCTCCTGAGTGCATGCAGCCCCCTCTGTAGCATGGTGTTGCAGTCGCTACCGGATGTTTTTATGTTGACGGACACTCAGTCGAGACCCGCCCACCTGCTGATTGAGGACCGGCCAATCACTCGCTGCCCTTCCCCTCAACCAAGCCTAGCAGGCAGCAAGTCTCAATCGAACGCCCATCTGTAAACAATAATTTAAATCACACACTCCAAAAAGCACAAAACAAATCTGTTTCCCCATATTAATTACCAACGCTAATTCCCACCTGTGCAGGGCAATAGCCCTGCCACATGCATGTACAAAAAAAAAAAGAAAATATGTAAACCTCAGCTATTACTTTATGAAAACTGTCTTGTTGGCACTTTTAAATACTGTTTGACATCCTCTGCTTTATAGTTAATTCAGTGGGACAAAGTAAAGCTTTCACAACCTATTATTCTGTAATATTACAGTTTTACATATAATATTATGATATAACAGCATTGCGATTCGTTATACTTGTGTATAGGAAACGCTGATGTACGGGTAAGTAAGCTGGGCTGAGTTGAGTGGGGGACGGAGGGGGGTGATGCTGGGACGCCAGAATCACCGTCGAGCCCTCTTAAGGTGTCATGGGCTAGTCGACGAAACACCGAGGATGAAAGGTGCCCACTTGAAGACCCCAGAGATGTACCCTACTTCGCTCAATCCAGACGGTTGTCATGCTGATGCACTGGCGAGACCGCACTGTGGTTGATCCCCGGAGCCAGCATCGCAGCAGATGCGCCAGGTAGGCAAATAAGCTGATCCCTGGTACCAGCATTACACTTCAGTCATCAACACCAGAGAGAAGGATATCTACATCATCATATGGAAGTAAAAGCAAATGGATGGAGATGCAGATGGAGCACATTAGTTTACTGTAAAGCTACGTCTAAGTTGGTGCTTATCTTGGTGAGAGCCAAGTTCAAATCAGTATGAAATTTTAACATCTACTCTCGTGTAATGGAAATCGTTAGATTTACCTAGGAATTTTGCAGCATGTGATTGGAACAGGACAGTGAAAGTAGTTTTGTATTTAATTAACGTGTGTGTTAGTAATGTATTTTAGCTTAGGTATTGTATTAATTTATATCAATTTAATACTAATCTATTCAGTCTTGAACAAAGAAGACTACGCGGTGATCTGATTCAAGCATTCAAAATTCTAAAAGGTATTGACAATGTCGACCTGAAAAAAGAAACAAGGACCAGGGGTCACAAATGGAGATTAGATAAAGGGGCATTCAGAACAAAAAATAGGAGGCACTTTTTTACACAGAGAATTGTGAGGGTCTGGAACCAACTCCCCAGTAATGTTGTTGAAGCTGACACCCTGGGATCCTTCAAGAAGCTGCTTGATGAGATTCTGGGATCAATAAGCTACTAACAACCAAACAAGCAAGATGGGCTGAATGGCCTCCTCTAGTTTGTAAACGTTCTTTTGTTCTTATGTTTTTATGATTGATTAACCTATTAAGATTGACCTGTTGTCAGAGCATTAATAATAACAAAGAAAATCTAGCAGAACACCTGATTTTTGTCTTCTGATAATTATTAAAAGGGCCTGTAAATTCAGATCCAGTAGAGAGCTGAGAGGGGCTACTATATTTTTTAAATGAGAAACACTGGTTTTATTCTAGAAATAAAAGACCAAAAATAGAAGTGCATATGTCTATATTTTCTATATTTTGTATATGATATACTTAGTATTTTTAGCCGTGTGACCAACAGTAAGTGTTGGTGGCTGAGCTCTGAGGCCAGCAGAAAATGTTGTTTAAGATCCCCTGGTCTATAGCTAAATTAAAAGCATATTTTATTAGTTGAAAAAATCTGAAAATACATTATAAAAACTGGAACTTTACAGTTTATAAGTAATGTAAATATTGTTCTGGAATAATTCATGGTAATTAATCTAAACAGAAACACAACAGAGAAGAAGACAGAATATATTATTGTAGATAAGTAATAATTCACTGGACACGAGCGAGGGCTGCGGGAAGAAAGAAACCTCGGGAATTGAGGTTTCTTTCCCCTTGGCACATGGAGAGCCGCCCTAGTGGAGGTGAAACCGAACCAATCAGTCTCCAAGGCTGGGAAGCAACCGATACTTCCCCCAAGGAAGAACATGAAAAACTGGAAGATGACAGAGTTAGATAGATTTGACAGTAGATAGTAAATAGAGAAATACGCAGTACAGGAAGGTGCTGCACAGTAAATGCATAGAGGATAATAGTAGCTTCAGAAGCCTGTGTGCCAGGCCGACAGGAGCGTGCTGCAGGCACCAGCGTGTGATCAGCAGATTTGGCCAGGATGAGAAATGCATTCACCATTCAAGAATACGATTCTGCAGACAAAGCTACCCTCAGCAAACAGCTTTTGAAGGAGCCGTTTCTGTTTACACTCGGCAAATAGCTTTTTTGGCAAGTAGCTTTTATCTTTCCACTGGACTGCAAGAGCGAACTCTGCGCAATGGGAGTGACAGACGCTGCTGTCATGGCGGATGCGATTAAGAAATCCTCAGTATGGAAGGGATTCTGCAGAGAAAGAAAAGTGAGGTGAGTAGCGATTTCAAATCGAAATTGATAATCAGATTTACAGGATTAAATGGGAGTCTTGCAGGGTTGTGTAGTGATACATGACTGAAAACAATTTGACCAGGAAGAGAAATGCAACAGCCCATTCGAGTATCTGGAGCGAGACAGCTTGAGCGAGACAGCTCGGTCAGTCTGGAGCGAGACAGCTTGGTCAGTCTGGAGCGAGACAGCTCGATCGATCTGGAGCGAGACAGCTTGGTCAGTCTGGAGCGAGACAGCTCGATCGATCTGGAGCGAGACAGCTCGGTCAGCCTGGAGCAAGACAGCTCGATCGATCTGGAGCGAGACAGCTCGGTCAGTCTGGAGCGAGACAGCTTGGTCCAGCAGTATCGAGGGTAGAACAGTCAGCGGTGCTACAGGCAAGCACAAAACGCAAGACAGAGAGCAAGCGCATAGCTTGGGTTTTTAATAGGGGTTTAGCAGATATTATTGGTAGGAAGGAAATAGGGAGGAGGAGCCATCGCTCATGCCCCCCGAATAACATGCAAAGGTTACAAGTAAAAAAAAAAAAACAGGCATATATGTCCTAATCCAAGGCTATTAACCCTTTGCGGTCCATTTATTAATTCTGCGTCAGGCTCGCCAGGTCTAATTAATTTTTTCACGCAAGCAGTTAATTTTAGACGCAGCTGTTTAAAAGTATTTTTTTCACAGTCAAATGGGTTTAAATGGCCCTGCATATCAACAAAGCACTCACTAGGGATCTCCAGCCCCGCCCACCCTTTCGTTTGCTATCGCTTTCACATATGCTACCAAATAAAAATAATAATAATAATAGTCGTACATACCGATCAATCGTCTCCTGATGACTCGTTTTATCACCAAACTCCTCAATAATGCAATCCAAGTCATTATTTTATTGCTATAACATCTCAAAAAAGCTCTGCAAATGTCCGTGATAGTCTCTGTGCGCTGATACTGTACTCCCAGCTTGTTTCCATACGCCCGCCCCATCTGATGCCAATGGGGTACTATGACTATTCATGAGATACGCCTTTTTTTTTTTTTATCGGCTTGTCTCGGCTCCTTTCGTTCCCACTCGGCCATTGAATGGTTTTCTCGGCTTTTTCCGTTGAAAAACCGACTTTTTTGCGTTTTTTGCGTTTTTAAAATGATGTCGGACAGGGTCCGACAAAGGACCTGACGGGAATAATTGCAATGTCGGACCCAGTCCGACAAAGGACTGCAAAGGGTTAATGTGGCATAGCCAGGTCCTGTTGTAGATGAGTACCCAGGGTCTGGAAATTATGATTTCGGAGAATACTATGGAAATTAAAAGGGTCAAGTCAAGTACAGTCTTGTCCACAGCCCCATAAATGTTGTATTTGTTGTGTGTTTACCAGCAGCCTAACTAACCTGCTGAAAAAAGAAAACATGGTCAGTAATCTGTCAGGTAATGACTGCTGCTTTGGACATTAATGCAAATGGATTTGATTATTGAAATGTATTTTTTGTTTACGACTGTAAGTCACCCTGGATAAGGGCGTCTGCTAATAAATAAATAATAATAATAATTTGCACCAATATAGTCACTCGGTCCAGCATATTGTCAATTGGTCCTTGACATTTAAATACGCTTCTTTTGAGGCTACATAAGCATTTGACTAGGTTCCCTCTTACAAAAACAAATCGACAAGGAATCCTTGTGCATACGTGTGACAGAAATACAATGAGTTTTGGTTGTAAATCTCCCTCCCGACCTGTGAGTGTGCTAAGCAGTGAAAGGAGAAGTCTTTGGATGGGCTGGCCTGACAGTTTTTTCCCAGTCTGGAAGAAGGCGAGACTCCATTGCAGGAACGTATTGACCCGGAAGGTAAACGATGTAGCAGCTGCAGACAGTAGAGTCAGCTGCACTAGTTTACCAAGGGGTCATGCGTGATGGCATAAAGGGGACGGAGAATCACAATCTTTTTCTTCGCTTGGTTTTGTGACTAGAACCAAGAATGACAGTAAAATAATACAGGGACTGTAAAACGTGTTGTGTTTTGTTTGTTTGTAATCATCTTGTCTTGTCTTGTACATTGTTATATACTTCATGCAATACATTGCTGATTATTATTTGGTCACCAGACCTGGATACAATTAAAAACTGTTCCAAACTGGATTATAACTCTCTGTGTTTCCTTACTGCACTGCATCACCCCTGCACCTGCACGTACCACTTACCACTTTGCCACAATATGTCATTAGCGGGTAAGTGGATAAGGATGTCTGCTAAGAAATAAATAATAATAAGAAGCAGCAACAAATAGGTACAGGATATTCACTTAATCTAAACAGTGGCATATATGTATGCAATAAGGCCCGACAGGGTGTCCATATGGGTCGAATATAAGGATGCCTCAGGGTGTTGTGCGGCACAAGACAGTCATTACATGTTTTTATTTTGAATATAACCTACAGTATTTTATTTTATTTTTATATACACGTCTGTTGTTATCTCTACTGGACCTGGCAGCTATCAATTCCTTAGTTTTGTACAAGGAATGCACCAGGGAAAATATCAGTAGGAGAGATTTCATCAGAAGCTAGCCACAGCGCTTCAGCATAAACATTTCGATCAGAAAACTGCAAAGCAGCAGGCAAATGCAGCCCAACCTGGATTCTGTGCTGCACCGAATGACACACGCAAGACTTAACACATGTTAGTTTCATTTTAAATTAAAAACTACTTTCATGTTTACAGTGTTGTATGTACATATACCTGTTAACACCAGTTTACATACTGGTTTCTTTTGAAATGTTTTATTTTATTATAGTTTTTCATTTTTTGAAGTAGTGGTTTATAGTTGGTAAGTTAGAAAATAAACCCTTTTATGTTTAATTGTTCATTTAAATACAGCATTTTGGCTATGCAGATGTTTGACATGATGTGCTTAAATAAAACTTTTGAGTTGTATCCGATAGTTTGTCTTTCATTTTAATATTGATGTTGTTTAAAATGTAACTGTCATAATGACTGCCGGTGGCGGTTTTAGGTATGAGCATAACTGCGGCGGTTCTAGTGTTAATTTAATTGAAACATGCAAAAGTAAGTAAATGTTTATTTTTAATATTGTGTACATTGCCATTGAAAAGATACATCTGTGTAGACACTGTTTGAGTAGAACAGAGGAATGAAAATAAATTCAACGGCGTCTCGGATTTCAATAATTTTTTAAGGTCTGTCGGAGGGGGTGCCCCCCGAACCACACTTAATAGGTTAACATAAACGTCTTTTTTGTGCTTTTCTGTAGCATTTACAAACTGCTAAAAAGACATTATTTGAAGTGACGAAGTCGGGGTGAGTGTGTATATTGATAGATTCGCCAGTTTTGTTTTCATTTAGACAGCGGTTTATTCCAGCTAATGTAACTTGAAATGTTATATTCTTCTCCTTGGGCATTTCTATAGCAATCCCTTTTTATTTTATAAAGGTTTTCTTAAGATGTGCATTTTCCACAGTTGAGACAATTATTATTATTATTATTATTATTATTATTATTATTATTATTATTATTTGGTATTTTCACGTTTTGCTATCTTCCAGTTCATGTAATTGTTCTTCATCCGAATCGACATGTCTTCTCACTACTTTTGGTATTTTTTTCTGGTAATTGGTCACTCAGATTTATAGTTTTACTGTACATCTGTAACTGTAAACAAGATGATTACTGGTACTTTAAAGTCTGTGAGGCAGCGCAGTGATTTCGATTATGTGACAAGGTTCCAACTGTCTGTATCCATCTGTGAATAGGATGGCTTTAGTGGTGACATCAGACCATAAATAAATGCAATACACAGCAACTGCAGGGCAAAACTGAGACACTACAGTCTTTTTATTAAATAAAATAAACAAACAAACAGTTGAAACAAAACAAAATACTTTACAAAAAAAAGACACCATTGGACAAACAAACTATCAGAAATAAGTATCGTGCTGGTGTAGAGCCTGAGCTAGTTATTTCTGTCTGTATTATTACCTATCTCCACACCCATTCTCCACTCACGAACACCCTTTATATCCGTGACCGAGGGATTAACCAGCTATAATTATCTGATTATCCCTCTGTCACAGTCTGCACGGGTTTAATAAGGATGCGTGACTGTCAGCTAGTTAAATACTCAGTAGCTGATCATTCATGCATCCTCACGAGGTATTTAAACATTAAAACACTAATATGGCGGACATCACCTCGCTTGTCCTTGCCAAACAATAAATCAAAATACGGCTTTTCACTGTCATGTCTAGCTCATAATAATGCAAATAAAACAAACAAAATAGCGCACAAATATCCATAGGGGCGGGGCTCCCCGCCACACCGTCCAATTTATGAATAGCTGGAACCTTGCTCAACCAATCACATTGCTAGTTTCACGTTCCATTGCCAGACCTGGATTATATACAGTGTATCTATATATATATATATATATATATATATATATATATATATACATATATAACGGTACTAAGGTAGTCAGTCTGTATGTGTATCAGGGGAAGTTGCTGCACCCCTTTAAAAGTCTCAAGGCCACGACTTGTTGTCGGTGTTTTGTGTCCCCATTACAAGGTTCTGCTTTCTGCTGTCTTCCTGTGCTGTAACAGGCTGATCTCCTGATCTGCCTTCCTGCAGCTCTAAACTGAAAGCACTTAAACTATATACTGTATGTTCCATTTACAGTGTCTTAAATAGAACTGCAAAACTTTATTTGGTTCGAGCTTGCTTGAAAAGATAAATTTTCTAATGTTTTTTTTACCAATATTTAGCAAAACAACATAAAAGGTACAATGTAATTATTTTTGATTGCAGTATTATTTAATGCATGAGTCTCTTTCTATTATTGAGAAAAAGATATTATCACCCAACCGCACTTATTTAATTGCTGCAATTGAAACGATTTAAATCAAGCATTTGCTTTCATCTGTAATGGTGATGCTTGTTTGATACTGTTTGTTTAAATAGGGTCTGATGAGTAATAATGGAACACTTAGAACTTTCTGTGCAGTTTCTGCTTTTTTTCTTTTAAAGTACGTTTCTGTGGGAGTTTGGTAAAACAACACAGCATGAGTTTCAGCATAGAAATATAACACGCAAACTACATTTCAGGTTGAATTGACATGTATTTCACTGTGTAATTATGTATTGTATAACTTTATCTGATCAAAAACATTTTACGAATGCAAAGCTAATAAATAAATAAAACATTAAAAAAAAAAAAAATGTGAACACATATGGACCTCTCGCTATTAGCAATGGAGATATGTATAAAAGGTTTATCAGATTATACCCAAATTCAGTCCAGGAATTGTTTTCAAAACGAGGGAACAACATAAGCAATGACAAGCATCAACACAAATTACATCCAAATACGTTCTTCCTCCATCTTCTAGCAGACTAACCTGCCTGCAGACTCACAGATGCTGTGCAACTCGATGGACTGTCTGAATTCCCTTGTTGCGACCCCTTCATGCTCATGCTGTACAATAGAAGAGCTGGAAGCTCACTACTAACCTTGCCTTATCTCTCAATGAGCGTTTCTCCTGCCAGTATTCATAGCAGCTTTTGAATAAGAAATTATTTCAACACAGGTAATAGGGTGCACATTTATACACTAAGTCATGTGACACAGTTAAATCAGTTTTGGTCCTTGAAATATATTTTATTTACCATTGTTTAGCACTTTTTCATAGGAAATGCAAAAGTTATTTGTAATTTGTAGTAGCCTACTTTGTAAACTACAAATAAACTACAAATGCCCTCACTAGAATGTAATAAGAAATATATATATATTTTTCAATGTACCGGTATATTAAATAAAGTTTGATAATGCTTGTGAAAGTCTGCGTGAACAGTGCATCCAATGGATTATGGGTCTCAATCAGTGTGATTCAGTATAAATAAGAGGTGAAAACTGAAAGATTAAACAATTCTTCATAAAACAAAACCCCAACACACAAGGAGGTGTGATGAATCCAGATGTGTGTACACCCACTGAACCTTCAGTTCTCTTGAGCTGTGTGGGAAATCGCTGTGATGAGGGGAAAAAATCGGGGTAAATTAAAAAGCACACATTAAATGTGCATTGCTGCAAAAGAGAGCAACAAGGAACGATGAAAGACTGGAAACCACACCTCCTGAAAGGCCCGTCTAAAGTGACAGGGCAAACTTTTTTTTTCCCACTCCTGGAAAGCACCTAGGCTGGGACTAGATCAAAACTTTGACAACCCGCTAATCACACTTAACAAAACTGTATTTAACAGTGTTTTCTTTTTTTGAGTAGAAGAAATAAGATACTTACAAAAAAAGAGAACGCTATTAAATAAGTGCGATTAGTGGGTTGTCAAAGTTTTGATTTGGTCCAGGACCTTTTATAGGAAATAAAAAATGTTGCTGACCCCCCCCCCCCGCATGTAAGAACCTATTCATTTCACACAACCCCTCAGGGAGCGATGGCTCGAATGCTATACAATAGCAAGGTGTTGTTTGCATTTAGTAATATTCATTGCATCTAAATAATTCTTTTACCTTGAAGTCAACCAGATCAAGATTGCAATCTAATCAAATGTGACAAATCTGTGCAGGAAAAGACGGGTGACTATCTTTCCTAATTCCAGCAGGGAGCTGTTTTGACAACGTTTTATCTCGTTCATCGGAAGGTAATTTATAACAGCCCTCAGCTGCCATAGCTAGACTATCTGTCTATGGTAGTTTGCTTACAAATAAGGAAACAAATGCTGGTAGTGTGTTTTCTCACCCTCTCCTGCAGGAAAGGTTAATTTCATTGTTAACCCACATGCTTGGTTATCTTTTGCAAACATGCACTGAAATAGTTAGGCAAAACTATGTTGTTGTTAGCAATGGGTCAATTAAGAGTGGCTTAGAATGTAAGCAATTAATGGAGCTTCATTCAACATGACATATCTCACATGACAATTTACTGATTAGACTGTAAAGTAGTTATATTTTAGTTTTAGACTGTTTTCAGTTTGCAAGTATTGCTTTATTTAGGGTGAAGGTTTGCCACTATGTTGTGCTATAGCAGTCACCATGTTCCTTTTTCTGAGAATCCAACAACAATGACATCTGATATCGGGGATGTTATGGGATAAATATAGCTAATGGTGGGAAGAGAAGATTGAAGCACAGAAACAATACAGCAACCCGTGGACTTGGGGGCAAAATCTGCGGGAGTGTCGTTGGCATGAAAGTGAAACTGTGATCTTCATGAGATGAACAGAGAGAGGGGCATGCATTCGAAAGAGGTCAACGCCCATGAGGAATAATGTCATTCTTCACATCTAAGCAAGTGTAGAAGATGCTTAACTGTGAAGGAGTTACAAAGTTGAGGGCACTGCCACAGGCTAAAAACTTCAGATGATTCAGACGTTATACCTACCTATTTGGAAATAAACAAATGTGTATTTGCGTAAGTATATTAGCTATGGTCAAAGTCTGTTTAAGAAAGCTGCACGGTATAAGTCGTCGCGCAGGGTGAAATTGAAACCCAGACAGAAACATTTAAACATAGCCTCTCGTATTTTAATATTAATTAGGTCATTTTCATTTGGAAGGAGAATTTCTCTCCCTAAAATAAAACTACATGGAAACCCAAATGGTACTGCCAAAATAGAGTAAGAAAAAGGTGAGACTTATTTGTATTTTGTCCAAGGAAACCTCAGTGATCATCTAACCACTCAGGTCCCTTGTAGGGTGCCATAAATGCCCTCTAGAAGCTGACAAGATTTAAGAATCCTGATACTCTTACATTTCAAACAACCTAAAGCAATCTAGACCATAAGTTGGCTTGAATTTTTTTCACAGTTAAAAAAAATATATATTATGGCATTTCACTGTTTAAAAATAGGTATTTCAAGATATTTTTATGAAAGCAGAAAAATAGATAATTTTTATATTTAAATGCTAAATTGTAGATTGTATTTTTTTTTATTTTGTCCACATTTAAAGACATTCTATTTTCACCAGTGGTGTAGTCCTAAATCTTAAAGTACCAGAATGCCAATTAAAATAGAGATTGTTTTAAAACAAATTATACGAATTCACATTTTATTTGTAAGTTGAGCTACTTTTAGGCTACTTTTCCAGCCAAATTTGGCTTGTTTTGAAAGCATCTAGCGGGTTAATGTTGTCTTTGGTGGTTTTGTTATTTCTTGGTTATTTTTATCATGCATGTTTTGTTTTCTATTCCTTTCAATTATGTCATCACCAGCAGAGAACTTCAATCACCACAATGCCCTGTAGTGTTAGTATATCATGTCCTCTCCCCATCTTATTTCTGGAGCTCTGCATCCAATAAAATTACGAATCACACAAACAGTTATTTTGTATTCGTCATCAATTTAAGAAATGAATCAGTACAATTAAAATTGTTTTTGTTTTTTAAATGTGTTTTTTTAAAGACTATCTCCTGACAGTTCTGAACAATTTAATTGTACACTACTTTCTGAATATTTTTTTTTTCCCTGGATCAGATACAAAAACAGCGGTTCTGGTACTGAAAAAAACAAGCAAAGTAGATAAATAAATAGTTTATATAATATTAGTTACCAGTGTTTTTAAGTAAATGTGTAGCTCTTATTTATGCTTTTGTAATATATATCAAATCTTAAAAGCAAGGCCACTCGCTCACCCCAATCCCCGGGTCTCTGTGACTGACGTACAAAGCAGCTTTAAACCTGTGTTTACGGCCACAGTCGTAGGATGCACTTTTGCTGTCAGCTGTCTTCATCAGCATTTTTACAAAAAAAAAAAAATGTTAGCCTTCTTAAAGTAGTACTGTATTGTGTAATAGAAGTCCCTAATGCTCTTTTCATTGCATCAGAAGGACGACTCACTGAATCAGACGATTGTGCGGGAGATTTGACTGCAAACACTTAAAATGCGCGCCGGTTAGGGTGTACCATCAAAACTGGTATGTAGGGAATTGGATTTTTTTTTTTTTGTTCCTAGTGTGCATTCAATGAAAAGACTAATTTGATTTCCTGACAGAAAATAGATCGCTTCATTGATGCCCAGGCACTGAAATTAGAGTGGTCGGGGCAGCAGTGTGGAGTAGTGGTCAGGGATCTGGACTCTTGACCGGAGGGTCGTGGGTTAAATCCCAGGTGGGGGACACTGCTGCTGTACCCTTGAGCAAGGTACTTTACCTAGATTGCTCCAGTAGAAACCCAACTGTATAAATGGGTAATTGTATGTAAAAATAATGTGTAAAAAAAGGATGTAATTGTATGTAAAAATAATGTGATATCTTGTAACAATTGTAAGTCGCCCTGGATAAGGGCACCTGCTAAGAAATAAATAATAATAATATATAAGCATTTTCATAACAAATCGATAAATGTTCTAAAGTACTTAAATCAAGGTTCTGCCAATAGAAAAAAGTACCAGCTCAACTATCCCACTGATTTTCATCATCAGTGAATTATCAAACAAATGTAAAAATAACAACAGACATGTGAAATGTCCCTTTCTTGTACTGGACAGAGCGATCTTCAGCAGAAATATTTCCGATCTTTGATGCAGCTGCTGTCTTTAGCCTGATTCGCACTGGACTAAAAATCCACACGTAACAGGCGGTTTCGGAATTGTTACCATCATTTTTACCAAGGACTTTTTTTTCAGGACTTTGGGACCTCCTGTAAAATGTAAAACTGGAGCGTCCAGTGTATTTTTACTCCTGTGTGAATCGACCATGTCAGTGTTATGTTAGAATTGATATAAGCATTTATGGGGTATTCGCCTCACAGCAATGCCAGCCTTTTCAATAAACCATAATCTAATATTAATTGCTGACTCTTTTAATGGTACATTTGAAGATATGTATGGAAATACATATCACTCAAGGGACAAAATGGTTTTTGTAGCCTTTGGAAATGAAGGTACAACAAAATGAAAAGGCACTCGCTTCATTCTTCCTTCATCTTGCCTGAATTATTTACATCTGGGTCATTGTTTACAAATTGTGCACAAAAGCGCCTTCTCTGGCCACAAAATCGCATTTTATTTAGAATTTAACGATTCTCCTTGATGAAAACGAACCCACACCTGGGAGGTTACTAGACGTCCTCTGCGTTTGACCAGTTCTGAGGACAAAATAAACCAGGTTCCTAAATGAAGGTATAACAGGCAGTGTGTTAATAAGAAAAAAAAAAAACGTTTGCTGTATTTATTAAGTGATAAAAAAAATGTACACTATTTCAAAAATTTAAATTTTCATGGGGAACTCATGAAGTCTGTGATAACCATGAAAAAAATACAGCCTTAAATATAACCTTTCCTTTAGTACTCCTGTCGTTGGCTCAGGTTACCTACCAGTCAATGAGGTCCATTATCCAGCAGGTAATGACCAGAGTGTCAGACGTTAATGCTTAATTAGGCTACCGTCTGATTCGATAAATAACTGAAAACCTGAACATTTCTAGCCAATATATAAATATTGGGTGTTGTCAATGACAGTACAGTATTATGTGTTTAATGACAGATTCTTTTCAAAATCACTGTTAATATACTTTACAACCTTCTAAAAAAATCACATAGGATGAGAACCAAAGAAATCTTTCAGTGAGCCTACTTTATTTTAGTTTCTGATTAAACTACAGGGCTGTGGTTTCCATGTGTTTATCATAAATAGACATGAAAAGTATTGAGCAGGGGTTAAAAAATGATAACCTGCTCTTTAAAAAAAAATGAGAAGAGAAAAGAAAACCCAAAATGTTGCCACATGAGGTTTTGTTCAGTTCTTATTTTTCTTGTGAAGTGGAAAGTTGCTCCAGAAAGAAACCCACTCGTTACCCAGTAAAAAGCGGCCAAACTATAACCCGCACCTATTAGGGGATTTTGATACTGCCAGACTCGAATTCTAAGCAAACTGAAAAAAAGGCTGTGGAATGGGAAAATTAGACATCATAGCACATTAATTTGCAAGCGAGTAAATATAGGCAACATATGATTTGGTACCACGTATCCTTTGGAGTGGTTTCAATCATTTGTCTTTAAGTTTGCCAGTATATGCCATCCTTTTACTAATTTCTGTATCCCAAAGAGTTGCTGTCTCCGTACAGTAAGAAAACAGAGATGTATTTATCACTCATGTACATTTGAGAGTACAGTTCAATTAGATATATCCCTACAAAATAAAGGGCCCAATTTTGATTAAATGCAGTAAAATGCAAACATAAAGGGCAAAGTGCTTTACATGTCTGTGTAATTGTTCAATCTCCTTCATGTTGTGATTTTGAAGGGGGTTTGAGCTGGGTGCTGGCGGAATTATGTTATCTCTGACCAATGAAGAAAAAGTGGGAGTCAGAAGCTGCAAACAAATCAGGAGAAACTGACCTTTAAGAAAATGATAGCCCTGGAGATTTCCTTCTCTGGGATTTTGATTAAAAAAACCTACTATTTATTGCCATAGTACCATTTGTTAATGCACTATTTAGAAATGTTTATATTCATTGAAAATTTTTATTTTTTTAATTCCAAGGTTGCCTTGTCTGAGCTGGTTGGCTTGTTTAACTTTTCACACAATCACAAAAATCTCTTCACAGTCGCTTGCTGCTTCTCCATTTGCTACTGATGTTCCCTTTTACTAATGGGACTGGCAGTACCTGTTTTAAATAAACCTCCCCTTACCTGGTTAGTTTGAGATGCAGTCGCCCCTGTCTGCACCGTCATCAAAAAGCTAACATGCAAATTAGACCACATCCCGAAAGTTATGCCAAAGTTGTGTAAGTGTTTGTTTCTGATTCACTGGCACTAACTGCGCAATATGCACACACTCTGCAGTGTTGTGTAAGCGTTTCCTGTAGGTTCACAAGCACTTTATTGTCAGAACTTTTTTCCTTCATGCAGACAGCACAGCAATTGTAGCTCATGTTCAATTTGGTATAAACACACTCTAAGACACAGGCACTGAAACAGTAAAACAAAGAAAAGAAACAAACAAACACAGGAGACACTGGATCTCTTGAAACAGATCTCCAATGATGTCATAGACTAGCTTGCTTGCTCGTTGGCTCGCCTGCTCCATGCAGGTTATTTCCGACCCTCGACCTCCCAAATGCTGTCTAACAGCAGTGCAAGCTGATTGGAATATTAGGGCAGGAGTGTGGAGTAGTAGTTAGGGCTCTGGACTCTTGACCGGAGGGTTGTGGGGTCAATCCCAGGTGGGGGACACTGCTGCTGTACCCTTGAGCAAGGTACTTTACCTAGATTGCTCCAGTAAAAACCCAACTGTATAAATGGGTAATTGTATATAAAAATGTGATATCTTGTAACAATTGTAAGTAGCCCTGGAGACTCTGCTAAGAAATAAATAATAATTGAGAAGGGAGGAGATGAAGGGAAGTAGAGCAGGAGCAGCAGCTTGAAAGAGGTGAGTGGGGAGGGGATCCAGGGCACACGTGGTGGGTTTGTGACCCTGGAGCAGGGAGGAGAGGTCAGAGTCTGAGAGGGGAGAGAAGGTGGAGAAGGAGGGTGAGTTAGTAGGGGATGCAGTGAGTGTAGGGGTTGGAGCAGGAAGGGGTGCGGGGGAGGGAGAGGTGTTAAAGAGTTTGCGGATATCTGAGATTTTAGAAGAGAAGAAAGAGGCAAAGTCATCAGAGGAGATAGAGGAGGGAGGAGGAGGGGGGGAGGGTTTAGGAGGGAGGAGAAGGTAGAGAATAGTTTACTGTTAGCAGAAGAGTGACAGTTCCAGAATTCACCAGAGAGAGTGCAGGAGGGGAGAGAGTGGGAAAGGCAGAGGGATGAGGTTAGAAGAACATAAGAACATAAGAACATAAGAAAGTTTACAAACGAGAGGAGGCCATTCAGCCCATCTTGCTCGTTTGGTTGTTAGTAGCTTATTGATCCCAGAATCTCATCAAGCAGCTTCTTGAAGGATCCCAGGGTGTCAGCTTCAACAACATTACTGGGGAGTTGGTTCCAGACCCTCACAATTCTTTGTGTAAAAAAGTGCCTCCTATTTTCTGTTCTGAATGTCACTTTATATAATCTCCATTTGTGACCCCTGGTCCTTGTTTCTTTTTTCAGGTCAAAGAAGTCCCCTGGGTTGACATTGTCTATACCTTTTAGGATTTTGAATGTTTGAATCAGATCGCCGCGTAGTCTTCTTTGTTCAAGACTGAATAGATTCAATTCTTTTAGCCTGTCTGCATCACGACATGCCTTTTAAACCGGGATAATTCTGGTTGCTCTTCTTTGCACTCTTTCTAGAGCAGCAATATCCTTTTTGTAACGAGGTGACCAGAACTGAACACAATATTCTAGGTGAGGTCTTACTAATGCATTGTAGAGTTTTAACATTACTTCCCTTGATTTAAATTCAACACTTCTCACAATATATCCGAGCATCTTGTTGGCCTTTTTTATAGCTTCCCCACACTGTCTAGATGAAGACATCTCTGAGTCAACACAAACTCCCAGGTCCTTCTCACAGTTCCCCTCTTCAACTTCAGCACTTCCCATATGATATTTATAATGCACATTTTTATTGCCTGCATGCAATACTTTACACTTTTCTCTATTAAATTTCATTTGCCATGTGTCTGCCCATTTCTGAATGCTGTCTAGATCATTTTGAATGACCTTTGCTGCTTCAACAGTGTTTGCCACTCCTCCTATTTTTGTGTCGTCTGCAAATTTGACAAGTTTGCTTACTATACCAGAATCTAAATCATTTATGTAGATTAGGAATAGCAGAGGACCCAATACTGATCCCTGTGGTACACCGCTGGTTACCTCACTCCATTTTGAGGTTTTTCCTCTAATCAGTACTTTCTGTTTTCTACCTGTTAACCACTCCCTAATCCACGTGCATGCATTTCCTTGAATCCCGACTGCGTTCAGTTTGAGAATTAATCTTTTATGCGGGACTTTGTCAAAAGCTTTCTGGAAATCTAAATAAACCATGTCGTATGCTTTGCAGTTATCCATTTTCAATGTTGCATCCTCAAAAAAGTCAAGTAGGTTGGTGAGACACGATCTTCCTTTCCTAAAACCATGCTGGCTGTCTCCCAGGATATTGTTACCATATAGGTAATTTTCCATTTTGGATCGTATTATAGTTTCCATAAGTTTACATATAATAGATGTCAGGCTTATTGGTCTGTAGTTACCTGGTTCGGTTTTGTCTCCCTTTTTGTGGATCGGTATTACGTTTGCTATTTTCCAGTCTGTCGGTACAACCCCTGTGTCAAGAGACTGTTGCATGATCTTGGTTAGCGGTTTGTAAATAACTTCTTTCATTTCTTTGAGTACTATTGGGAGGATCTCATCCGGCCCGGGGATTTGTTTATTTTAAGAGCTCCTAGTCCCTTTAACACTTCTGCCTCTGTTATGCTAAAGTTATTTAAAACTGGATAGGAACAGGTCGACATGTCGGGCATGTTGTCCGTGTCCTCCTTTGTAAAACCTGTGAAAAGTAATCATTTAATATATTTGCTATTTTTTTTCTTCATCTATGATTTTGCCATTTGTGTCTCTTAGACATTTAACCTCCTCTTTGAATGTTCTCTTGCTGTTATAATATTGGAAAAATATTTTGGAATTGGTTTTAGCCCCCTTAGCAATATTGATTTCTATCTCTCTCTTGGCCTTTCTAACTTCCTTTTTGACTTGTGTTTGCAGTTCCAAGTACTCTTTCTGCGTACTTTGTTTTTGGTCCCTTTTAAACGCTCTGTAAAGTGCCTTTTTCGCTGAATATTTTTTTTAATTGATCTATTAAACCATTTTGGCCATTTTGTTTTAGATTTAGATTTGTCTACTTTTGGGATGTAAATGTTTTGCGCCTCTAGAACTACATTTTTAAAAAACAGCCAGGGTTAGGGGAGGGTTAGGGTTAGGAAGGGTTAGGGGAGCAGTGGGGGAGAGAGGACAGAGGATGGGGGCGAGAGGACAGAACAGGGATGTGAGAGACAGTCATAGCCGGACAGGTGAGACAGAGAGATGCAGTAGTAGTGCTATTTCACTGCTTTGCTTTGCTTTTAGTGTGGAAACTTTTATAAGGGTAATAAGACACACCTGAGCTTACCTATACACACTGTGGCTAAACAAGCTTGTATTAAAACCTGGAATGGGTGAAACTGCTGTGCAATAGGAGTCCAGCCGTGGAAATCAAAATGCCCAGGAGCTGTGAGCAGCCAGACTTCAGGAGATCACCCGGGTAACCATCACAGCCTGGTAACAATCACAGCCTGGTAACCATCACAGCCTGGTAACCATCACAGCCTGGTAACAATCACATCCCGGTAACCATCACATCCCAGTAACCATCACAGCCTGGTAACCATCACAGCCTGGTAACCATCACAGCATGGTAACAATCACAGCCTGGTAACCGTCACAACCTGGAACAATCACAGCCTGGTAACCATCACAGCCTGGTAACCATCACAGCCTAGTAACCATCACAACCTGGTAACCATCACAACCTGGTAACCTGCCATGGGTACAATGGATTAAATTACTGAATGGCATTAGACACCGTAGAAAATATGTATGATGATGATGAGGATTATTATTATTATTATTATTATTATTATTATTATTATTATTATTATTATTATATTACCAGATGGTATAAGGCAGTTTATTTATATAAAATGTATTATCATCAGATTATTGTATAGCTGCCCATTTACTCCAGGTATGTTCTGTATATACATTCTGTATAACTCTGCTTCACTCATTAAAAACAATTGCATGCAATTAACTCTGAATATGACACCTGTTTATGTCACCCTCATCATATTATCACTACATTAATATGTCTAGGCCAGAATATATTGGGATTCAATGGGGACAATCTCCTGAAAATATTACTTTATCAGTCTCTGGTTAATAGCAATCACATTTATCATGTATGCAATTGATGTCCACCCCTGTCCTAGCAGGATAGGATTCCGTCATGTAGAGCTTCAAAGAGATTACTCCTATCATGAATATGTAAGCATGTTTCAGAAAATCACACATTAAAAAAAAAAAGAATGTTAAATAGAACATAGCATGGAAACATATTAGTTATACAATATTATTCCTTAATCAACTAAAATAAAACTAGATCATTTTCTTCCCAGATAGGCCTGTGTTATAAATACCCAGATAGGCCTGTGTTATAAATAATTAACCCCAGTCTTACACTGGCATGAATATTTTTTTTCATAGTTCTTTGTTTTGAAATACATGACAGGCTGTAATATACCATGATGGAAAAACAGCATCACTGTGCGGTTCTCTCACCCTGTCCGCAGGCATCAGCAGTGCAGCACATTCCCAGCTGCATTCACGTGGTAGACACGGACCCAGTGCCAAGGAAGGACAAACAGAGCTGTGTGACTCAGGAAGAAAAAACATGCCCTTGAGGACAAAGACAAGTAAGGTGGTATCTGTCTTCATGAAAACCTTAACAGTGAAACTCAGATTCCAGTTACTACCATAGGTTCACTAACCCAAGCTGTTGGATCTGAGCCCTGGATAACCAGACCTATTTGCAGCACTGAATACAGACCAGGCTTAACAAAAGCAATTGTTACTGCAAGAGCTTCAGTAAGGCTTTCCAAAAGACAACGTGACTGTCAGCTTAAGAGATGTCATCTCGTACAGTTTGGGAGAGTACCGAGAAAAAAAACTGTGTGAAATGACGTTTCTTATAGAATAAGAGACACCCTACACATTACATATTAACTTATTATAAATCACACCAATTCAGGTCGTGAAATGGTTCAGTCCAAAATCAACATGGTGTGGTGAGACCACAGTATCTATTATAAACAAAAGTGCAGTTTAAAAGTTTGTAGCAGTTTGGTAATATTTTCTTTGGAGAAACTAGTGCCAAGTTAAACTAAATGTAAAGAATGAGGGAAGTTAATAAGATGCTCCATTTTACAAAATGTACAGGGGTATGTATGTTTTAAAAAGGTGTGGTGGTCTATGAATGGTAGCCATCTGTACACAGAATAAGAGGTGTTGTAATTTTGGCAGATTCTGCACTGTGATTGGTTGATTTCTGACATGTGATTTGGAATCAGAGAAGGACAGATCAGCCCCAAAAATTGTCTGCCTTTGCTGTCAACCGTATAAAGACAACAGAAAGTAAAGGCCAAGTTTTATTTTACATTTACAGGAATCTAATTATCCTGACTGTAAATCCATGCAATATCTATCTAATTGAACTGCAGAATTTATGGGACAGTTCATTTCACAAGTAATTTTTTTTTTTAATTATTATTTTTTCTATTAAAAAGATTGTTGCTAGAAATATATGGGGCACACTTTAATTTAGAGATGTGTTAACAGTGTTTTTATAAATATAAATTAATATCATGTGTTTATATATTGTATATTACCACTTATAACATATCCCTAAACTAAAATGTGTTAAAAAATTACTTTGTGTCCATTAAGGTCAATTACAAAAAAAAAGAAAAAAGGAGCACTTTACAAAGAACACCTTACAAAGATCAGCATTGCTGTGGTGTGTTTTTCTTTTCCTGTAAGAAGGCAGTGTGGTCCAGTGGCTAAAGTCCAGGGTGTGTAACCAGAAGATCACTGGTTCAAATCCCACCTGTGCCACTCACTGTGTGATCCTGAGCAAGTCACTTAATGTCCTTGTGCTCCATCCTATGGATGAGATGTTTAATCAATGTCCTATTGTAAGTGACAGTTCACAGCCTACCTCTGTAAAGCACTTTGTGTTGGTGGTACATTATGAACGGCACTATATAAAGATATTATTATTATTATTAGTTCTACAGTGTGTTTGCATTGCAAACACTTGAACAACAATCAAAGCCTGTGCTGCATTTCAGTCTGTCTCGACTGGAGGGTCAGATAAGGTATCCAGACAGTGTGTGTGTTTACGATAGTGATGCTAATAAACTTATTGTATCTTGTTTTAACCTTTAAAAAGAATGATCTGGATAAGATGTTTTGAGGGTTGACCAATCTTGACGTAGGGTTAAAGCACTGAATTGTAAATCACTAAATATCAGTCTGTGTTTGCTCTTGAACAATGCAAATACATTTAGTAAGGTTTATATTACAAAGTGTTAAAATGACAATCTAATCAACTTTGAGGCCCTACACTTAATTGGTAACACTTTGATTGATAATTGATGGTCAATTAAGCCCTTACATGGTATATAAGAGGAGTCAGAGACTTTGTTAGAGGGAATTTGTTTAGGGAAAGGTTGTGTTCTGCTGCACTGTAAGAGCTTTGCATGGGTGTGGCTTTGATTTGCAATTTTGGTTCTTTGGTTTAAGTCTTTTGTTTGATTTTGTTTTATTTAATGAAAGTGTGTGAAAGTACTTAAAGTGCAGTTTTCTGTCTCTGTGCTTGCTATTCAACTTTAGGACTTCAATCATTTCACGATTCAAGATATAAAGATATGGCATAAAACATAATGAACTTCATTTTACCTACCGGGGTTAGTGCTAATGTATGAAAGATCAAATCGGCTGTTATATAGCCCCTTTGATCACAATTAAAGAATGATGCTGCGTTCTCTGCGGTATGCAAACATTTATTTTTATCAGTGTTTAAATCAAGCGTTTAGTCAGAATGATTCCTATTCAGCAGTTAACAGCCAAAACAAGAATAAAAACAACACTTCTGCCAAGGGACAGAGTTTCAAACCTGTCAAAAGACTGCTATCACCCAATTTGTCATGTCTCAGGATACAGATCAGCAGTGTTAAGAATGTATAAACACTTGTTTCCCATATTAAACATGAGTTTTCTAAAGGAAAAAAGGTGTTGCAGTAGGTTATATATATATATATATATATATATATATATATATATATATATATATATATATATATATATATATATATACAGTACTGTGCAAAAGTTTTAGGCAGGTGTGAAAAAATGCTGTAAAGTAAGAATACTTTCAAAATAGACATGTTAATAGATTATATTTATCAATTAACTAAATGCAAAGTGAGTGAACAGAAGAAAAATCTAAATCAAATCCATATTTGGTGTGACCACCCTTTGCCTTCAAAACAGCATCAAGCATCAATTCTTCTAGGTACACTTGCATACAGTTTTTGAAGGAACTCGGCAGGTAGGTTGGCCCAAACATCTTGGAGAACTAACCACAGTTCTTCTGTGGATTTAGGCAGCCTCAGTTGCTTCTCTCTCTTCATGTAATCCCAGACAGACTCGATGATGTTGAGATCAGGGCTCTGTGGGGCCATACCATCACTTCCAGGACTCCTTGTTCTTCTTTACGCTGAAGATAGTTCTTAATGACTTTCGCTGTATGTTTGGGGTCATTGTCATGCTGCAGAATAAATTTGGGGCCAATCAGATGCCTCCCTGATGGTATTGCATGATGGATAAGTATCTGCCTGTACTTCTCAGCATTGAGGAGACCATTAATTCTGACCAAATCCCCAACTCCATTTGCAGAAATGCAGCCCCAAACTTGCAAGGAACCTCCACCATGCTTCACTGTTGCCTGCAGACACTCATTAGTGTACCGCTCTCCAGCCCTTCGCGAACAAACTGCCTTCTGCTACAGCCAAATATTTCAAATTTTGACTCATCAGTCCAGAGCACCTGCTGCCATTTTTCTGCACCCCAGTTCCTGTGTTTTCATGCATAGTTGAGTCGCTTGGCCTTGTTTCCACGTCAGAGGTATGGCTTTTGGCCGCAAGTCTTCCATGAAGGCCACTTCTGACCAGACTTCTCCGGACAGTAGATGGGTGTACCAGGGTCCCACTGTTTTCTGCCAGTTCTGAGCTGATGGCACTGCTGGACATCTTCCGATTGCGAAGGAAGTAAGCATGATGTATCTTTCATCTGCTGCAGTAAGTTTCCTTGGCCGACCACTGCGTCTCGGTCCTCAACGTTGCCCGTTTCTTTGTGCTTCTTCAAAAGAGCTTGGACAGCACATCTGGAAACCCCTGTCTGCCTTGAAATTTCTGCTAGGGAGAGACCTTGCTGATGCAGTATAACTACCTTGTGTCTTGTTGCTGTGCTCAGTCTTGCCATGGTGTATGACTTTTGACAGTAAACTGTCTTCAGCAACCTCACCTTGTTAGCTGAGTTTGGCTGTTCCTCACCCAGTTTTATTCCTCCTACACAGCTGTTTCTGTTTCAGTTAATGATTGTGTTTCAACCTACATATTGAATTGATGATCATTAGCACCTGTTTGGTATAATTGTTTAATCATACACCTGACTATATGCCTACAAAATCCCTGACTTTGTGCAAGTGTACCTAGAAGAATTGATGCTGTTTTGAAGGCAAAGGGTGGTCACACCAAATATGGATTTGATTTAGATTTTTCTTCTGTTCACTCACTTTGCATTTAGTTAATTGATAAATATAATCTATTAACATGTCTATTTTGAAAGCATTCTTACTTTACAGCATTTTTCACACCTGTCTAAAACTTTTTGCACAGTACTGTATATATATATATATATATATATATATATATATATATATATATATATATATATATATATATATATATCTCCTTTAATTCTGCTCTTCTCAATTTGGTCTGAAATTATTATGTACTATTATATTATTATTATTTAATTATTTAACAGATGCTTTTATCCAAAGCGACTTACAGAAAATAAACAAAATATAAAAATATATAAGTTAAAGGCAATAAAAATGCAAAACAAACACATATATACAATATATCCAAAACAAAAACACATTGCAACTGTGAAAAAACGGTAAGTTATCAAAAGTGCCCAGCCATTTAAAGTGGAGATATCAAAAACACAAGATACCATTATGACAACCTTGCCCAGCACAAAGCAAACTGGGCAACCTTGACCCCCGCCGCTTTTACAGTTGTGCCTGTTTGCTTGGTGCTGGCCAAGGTTGGTACTCAAATGGTTTATGTTCTTATATAAATAAGCATCCAAAAAATGTATCTGATTTAAACTTTTTTTTTTAGAGTGAAAGTGATTGACTCGACTCTTGTATTTTGTAGTTAACAAAATCATTTTAATTAACTTCAGTATCGGACCAAATATTTTACAAAACCTTTATAGGGATTGTTGTTATAAATGTAATCATTCTCAAATTTGCCCATAAATAAATGTACATAATTTGGTGCTAATGGAGTCCCCATTGCTGTTACATGTGTCTGTAAATTATATATATATATATATATATATATATATATATATATATATATATATATATATATACTTTTATTGAAGTCAAAGCTTCCATTCCCTCAAAATTGGGAATATTTGTGTATAGAGATGAAACTTCCAAGGTCACAAACCAATCACTTTCACATACATTCTGAATACCTTGTAGAGTTCTCAAAAAAATCAGAAGTGTCTTTTAAAAATGAAGGTAAGAATTGAACTAAAGGAAAAGTATGATGATTCAAATATCTAGAAATGTTCTCAGTCAGTTAGCCTCTCCCAGCTACAATTGGTTGTCCTGGGTGATCGATTAACAATTCATGAATTTTAGGTAGCGTATATAAAACACGTCTTATAGAATTTTCTGTAATTAAGAATTTAAATTCTTGTTCCAAAAGCCAAGAACTATCCAATCCCATTTGTAACATTTTATCAATTTCTTTTTTGAAAACCAATGTTGGATCATGTGTTAAATATTTATAACATTTATCATCAAAATGTATCAAAACAACAAAAAGTATTTTCACTTAGTTACACATTAAAATTCAACCCTCTTCAATAGATCAAATCAATAGTGACTAAGCATTGGTATGTTTTAATTACACATTAAAATTCAACCCTCTTCAATAGATCAAATCAATAGTGACTAAGCATTGGTATATTTTAATTACACATTAAAATTCAACCCTCTTCAATAGATCAAATCAATAGTGACTAAACATTGGTATATTTTGTCTTCTGATAGCTCTTTGGGTTCTGGTTTTCAAACTCCCCCTCCTTATTGCTTACAAAAGAGCACCTAATCTTAAAACAATGTTGGTGAAAGCAGATGTACATAAATCGAAGCGTGAAAGAGCGTTTATAATGGAATGCTTTCCATGTCGCAACTGTGTCTCTTGTAAGAATCTTATAAAGTCTAGTTTTTTAATTGTCCTACAACTGGTAAAAAATGAAAGATCAAATCTTGTCTAACATGTAACACCGCACATGTAGTTTATGCACTGACTTGTCCATGTGGAAAGTCATTGTATTTATACCAAAGTCATTGTATTTATCTTGCTCTTAATTGTATTATTACTTGCGCTGTGATTCTTGATATGTATTTGTTTACGACTGTAAGTCGCCCTGGATAAGGGCGTCTGCTAAAAATAAATAAATAAATAAATAAATAAATAAATAATAATAATAATAATAATAATAATAATAATAATAATAATAATAATAATGTGGAAAGGGGTATGTGGGTAAAACCACTTGTCAATTAAAAACTAGACTTAGTGAATATAGAAGTGCCATTCAGATACAAGATATAACTTCAACAGCTGTGAAGCATTTTTTGGAAGAAAACCATGACGTTGATACTTTGAGGTGAATAGAAAAAGTAAGTCAGAATAGGAGGGGTGGCAATTTTAATAATAAATTACTACAGAGAGAATTGTTTAGGATTTTTAATTTAAATACTGTGGTACCCAATGGATTAAATGAAGAATCAGATTTGGTACCTTTTTTATGAACTATACCTGATTTTTGTTTTAAGAAGGACAGCTTTTATTTAAGCTTGATTAATAATTAAAATAATGGGTTAGGAAATTGGTTTATTAGTGTATCTATATAACTTTGGTTTACGGGGTATTTGAAGGATCAATGCTGGATAATTATCTGATGTCTATAACTCAATTGAGGAATGTTTCATTTTGTATGTAAATTACACTGAGATAACAGTTTTAGAACGTAAGCAAAAATTGATGAACAAATATCTGTGATATACCAGGTGTGGCAAATTTTACCAATTTCAAAGCATTAATGCATTGATTTAATTAACACATTTCGTTTGAAAATCACTTGCTATTAAAGCCCTCATTACTATACCATGAGTTCGATACAATAACACCGTTTTGGAAAATCCTGCCCACTACACTGTGTCACAGAAGCCAAGATCAGAAATAGTTTTCCAGGTGAAAAGCCATTGACCGCTTTTACTATCTTGTTTGATCCCGGAACACACAGATGATGCAGTTAAATGACCCCAGAAAGTAGTGAAAGGGGATTCCCAATAGGAAGTATCTGAAAGGACTACGAAAGATGTCCCACACTTTCTGTTTGTTCCTTTGAAGCCTATAACCTACAGCATAAATTGAGGATTTAGGGGTTTCATTTTTCATTTGCACTGTGGTGATTTATTATTTGATAATTATTTTGGCACACATGTGGTTTGAACAGCCGTCTGTATTAAATCAAACTACCGTTCTACCTTCTTGTTTTGCTGCTGCACTTTGTATTAACTAGAAGTATGTTTTTCCTTTAAGTTTCCAGAACCCCTGAGCCTGTCAAAATGCTCCCACTCAGCGACTGCCTATCCGAGTTTCATGATTCCTAAATCAATGAGTTTGTGTCACTCATGTGGTGGCCCCCTGAGCTGTCAGAATGCTCCCTCTCAGCGACTGCCTATCCAAGTTTCATGATTCCTAAATCAATGAGTTTGTGTCACTCATCTGGTGGCCCCCTGAGCTGTCAGAATGCTCCCTCTCAGCGACTGCCTATCTCAGATTCATGATTCCTAAATCAATGAGTCAGCTCTCTTGTAAATGGTCTCTCATGTGGCCCCTGAGTCCTGTTCTCAATCCATTGCTTCCTTTAGCCTAGATACAGCATGGAACTATACCACTGTGACTTTTATCTCGCTCCTAATTGAAAAAAACATACAAGGTCACCCTAAAAGTAGAGGTTTGGTATTTGTATTTTTTAGCTTTGATCCAGCCTCTTTTCATGGGATCTAGATTTCATTTTCATATTTGTTTTTCTTTTTCTTTTTACCAGTTGGTTTTAAGTATTATTGGGAATATTTATACGCACCACTTTTAATATTGTTCAGTTTACTCCGAGTGTTACTTAAAGCCTGTGGATCTATCCTGAAGATTCCGTGATACATTTTTACGGGCTAGTACTTATTAAATGTCCTAGAGTTTTATGGGATGCAAGGCGCCACATCTCTCAAGTAAAGGTTCCCATTTAAAAACATTTATTTGCAACATACTGTCTAAGTGTCTTAGCCATTTTTGTTTGTTTCATCTGTAATTAATCATTCATTGCTTTTAATGTTAGTGTGGTTGGGTTACAGCAGCTCCCTCCCACTGTTACCACAAGATTTACATCGAACTAAGTGTCTGTAAATGTTACAACATTTTTTGTTCAGTTCTCCCCTTTTCCAGCAATCAGCAACAAATGATCAAAATAAACCATTTAAAAACCGCTCCTGATCGCACATATTCATTTAGTTTCACTACTGTAAATGGTACTGTTAAATGAAACTCTCTGAGGGTATATATATATATATATATATATATATATATATATATATATATATATATATATATATATATATATATATATATAATGCGTGTGCACAAAGCGAAACCTGATTCATGCACCATACCCAACAATTAAAGGTACGCTTCACTTCTTCTAAATCTTGCCATACACACCAAATATATATATATATATATATATATATATATATATATATATATATATATATATATATATATATACAGGCAGTCCTCGCACTTACGACACAATTGGTTCCTGAAAGTGGCATTGGAAGTCGAAGCGTTGGAAGTCGTAGCACATTTTCCCATAGGAACAATGTTATAAATTGGGGTTACGTTCCTGACTGGCCAGATAATATATTTTTACAAAAATTACCTGTTATATTGTACTCGTGCAAAGATTTATTTAACTCTTTACACTCAGCCTGTTGATTTCGGGGCGCCAATGCCCCGGTGGTTACATGCATATTACTCAGGCACCGTAAAGCCACCTGGCTTGTTTAAAACTACAGACTGGGGGCTTTCCAATGACATATTTAGTGTGTGTATGCGGTACTCCTAGCTGGAACTATGATCGCCAGAAGTTAAGCCCCTCATCATGTGACAGAGTTCACAGCTTAGGTTTCGTTTTAAGTCCACTGCTCTTATCAGACATTGTTAAGGGCAAAAAAAAAAAAAACACTTCCATGCATAAAAAAAACAAACGCTAAGTGACTGAGTCATGCATGACTCGTGTCTTGCCGTGTCATAAATTCCGTATCAATATCACACACACACACAAACACACACACATTCACACACACTTCTTACATTTTCTACAACATCCAGAACGATCCTCAATGTCTCCTGACAGCTTGGAAAAATATGTCTGCATTTACTACAATCAAAGCAGAATTTATTCATTTTAACCCTTTGCGGTCCATTTATTAATTCTGCGTCAGGCTCTCCAGGTCCAATTTATTTTCACACGCGCAGTTAATTTTAGGCAGCTGTTTAAAAGTATTTTTTCCACAGTCAAACGGGTTTAAATGGCCCTGAATATCAACAAAGCACTCACTAGGGATCTCCAGCCCGCCCCACCCTTTCGTTTGCTATCGCTTTCACATATGCTACCAAATAAAAAATAATAATAATAATAGTCGTACATACCGATCAATCGTCTCCTGATGACTCGTTTTATCACCAAACTCCTCAATAATGCAATCCAAGTCATTATTTTATTGCTATAACATCTCAAAAAAGCTCTGCAAATGTCCGTGATAGTCTCTCTGCGCTGATACTGTAACTCCCAGCTTGTTTCCATATGACCGCCCCATCTGATGCAAGGGGCTAGTATGACTATTCATGAGATACGCCTTTTTTTCTTTTTTTTTTTTTATCGGCTTGTCTCGGCTCCTTTCGTTCCCACTTGGCCATTGAATGGTTTTCTTGGCTTTTTCCGTTGAAAAACCGACTTTTGCGTTTTTGCGTTTTAAAATGATGTCGGACAGGGTCCGAAAAAGGACCTGACGGGAATAATTGCAATGTCGGACCCAGTCCGACAAAGGGCCGCAAATTAAAACTGTGTTGGTGAAAAGGGAGTTTTTATGTTTAAGTTGGATGTACAAAGTTCATTTTAACGGAGTTGACTGTGCAGCGCAGCATTTATTTCACGATTCCTTCATTTGGTCTGGCATGGTTTCTGGCGAGTAAATGTCTTTTACCAGAGTCACAAGCTGCGACTGTAACGTTTTGTTTTATTGATGTTTGTTCTGTTAATATTACATTACTGTTCAAGTTGTTTATGTATATCGATTTTTACTAGTTTATATTATGGAACATGGGTAGGAGAGTTGTTTTAACCGATGTTTACCTGTTTCATGGTCCTGATTTTTTTTTTTTTTTTTTTTTTTTTTAATGCCAAAAATCTGGAAGCCCTAAATATAATGAAAAAATAAAATAAAATAAAAGTTGTTCATAAGGAGCCATAAGTGTTATATGCGGTATGTTTGCATCAAAGCCAAAAATCCATTCTCAGTTCTTGTGCATTATATTTTGCTATTAAACTCTTTCATGGATTGACGTTGTTCTGTGAAAATGTGTTACATTTATTGAAATAAAAACGCTTTTAAAATGAGCAAATTCCCATTGGGCTTATGTTGTTTTAGATTCTATTGATTTTTTTATGTATTAATATACAGGATTATTATATAAGATCATTACCTTTATTAAAAATGTACAGGGTTGAATCTACTGATTAATCAACTAATGCCGAGTGACAGCCCTAATATATATATATATATATATATATATATATATATATATATATATATATATATATATATATATATATATATATTATAAGGGATTGGTCAATAAAAACTCATAAAAGACAATGTAAACTGGTTGGTAAACAAAGTAATTAATGTAAAGGGCTTGAGACCAAAACTAAAGTTGGGTTCAATAATACACTTTGTAAATAATAACTGTGTGTTAAATAAGGTAAAGTAAAAATAAATAAGTGCAGTTTAAAATAAATACTTCTTATTGTGCAGAGACAATACATGGGGGCATTAGGGCCATGTGGAAGCTACTGGAGTCAGGGTTAGTGCCAGTCCAAATGAATGAATTTTTCAATTTAATGTCTTGTCAATTGTCTTCAATGATGTAACTGATTAGCATTTAAAAACTCTGTGTTTGTGAGTGTTGGTTAAGGGAGAATGTGAGGAGTTTGGTTATGAACTGGGAGAATGTGAGGAGTTTGGTTATGAACTGGGAGAATGTGAGGAGTTTGGTTGGTGACTGGGAGAATGTGAGGAGTTTGGTTGGTGACTGGGAGAATGTGAGGAGTTTGGTTGGTGACTGGGAGAATGTGAGGAGTTTGGTTGGTGACTGGGAGAATGTGAGGAGTTTGGTTGGTGACTGGGAGAATGTGAGGAGTTTGGTTGGTGACTGGGAGAATGTGAGGAGTTTGGTTGGTGACTGGGAGAATGTGAGGAGTTTGGTTGGTGACTGGGAGAATGTGAGGAGTTTGGTTGGTGACTGGGAGAATGTGAGGAGTTTGGTTGGTGACTGGGAGAATGTGAGGAGTTTGGTTGGTGACTGGGAGAATGTGAGGAGTTTGGTTGGTGACTGGGAGAATGTGAGGAGTTTGGTTGGTGACTGGGAGAATGTGAGGAGTTTGGTTGGTGACTGGGAGAATGTGAGGAGTTTGGTTGGTGACTGGGAGAATGTGAGGAGTTTGGTTGGTGACTGGGAGAATGTGAGGAGTTTGGTTGGTGACTGGGAGAATGTGAGGAGTTTGGTTGGTGACTGGGAGAATGTGAGGAGTTTGGTTGGTGACTGGGAGAATGTGAGGAGTTTGGTTGGTGACTGGGAGAATGTGAGGAGTTTGGTTGGTGACTGGGAGAATGTGAGGAGTTTGGTTGGTGACTGGGAGAATGTGAGGAGTTTGGTTGGTGACTGGGAGAATGTGAGGAGTTTGGTTGGTGACTGGGAGAATGTGAGGAGTTTGGTTGGTGACTGGGAGAATGTGAGGAGTTTGGTTGGTGACTGGGAGAATGTGAGGAGTTTGGTTGGTGACTGGGAGAATGTGAGGAGTTTGGTTGGTGACTGGGAGAATGTGAGGAGTTTGGTTGGTGACTGGGAGAATGTGAGGAGTTTGGTTGGTGACTGGGAGAATGTGAGGAGTTTGGTTGGTGACTGGGAGAATGTGAGGAGTTTGGTTGGTGACTGGGAGAATGTGAGGAGTTTGGTTGGTGACTGGGAGAATGTGAGGAGTTTGGTTGGTGACTGGGAGAGTGAGTGGAAGAAATTATTTGTTATTGATTTACTGGTAAACGAACACTGAAACAGGTATTTGGATTTTGACTTTTGGATTGTGATTTGGTTTTGGGAGCAGGCTTAGCCTGCCTTGTATTTAGATAGTATCAACACCTGTTTAGGTAGGGCCTGAGAATGGGTTAGGCTTTTGTTTTGTTTCTATTTATTTTGTGTATTGTAAATAATATACACACGCTACAGCGTTTCACTGCATTCTGGCTGTCAAGTCTTTGTTTAAAGAAGAGATCTGTGACTGGAAGGCAATCCATCACAATATATATATATATATATATATATATATATATATATATATATATATATATATATATATATATATAACTTTCTTTCCTAATATAAAAATGTGTAAGTTATTAAATTTAATCACAGTATGTAAGGGTTAAACAAAAACCAGTGTATACTTATTTGTGAGAATGTGTTCTTAACAATGGCTGCTGCTCATCTTTGACAAAGTGCAATAAAATTGGCAAAGCTCATGTATCTGTCATGCAGTAAACTGGAAGCACATTGCATTTCCAGTTTTACATGTTGATCGTGTTAAATCAGTGGTTACTGGTAACATATGCAACATTTGCCATCATATTCAAATTAGCTCAAATCAGCCTGGCAGCACATACACCCCACTTTTGTTGCACTTAAGCTGCACTAAAACAAAATGATTTCAAACCAAGTACAATGCAAACAGAAAAAAGGATTTCCCTAATTACAGTGAACATTTAACTGTCATGGAAATATTTATGTATGATCCCTGAAGAGATAAGGCACATTTTGAAGTTGTATATCGTGTAAATTTTTGCTTTCTAGCTGGGGGAAAAAAACACAGGGATTTGAGAATTAGCATTCAAAGTTCTGATTCCTCAGCCAAAGAACTTGAAACGTTTTGCTGAAACTATAATGAGACTGCATAACTACCTTTACACTGAATATAGCCTGTGTCCCTATGGAGAGATATTGAAGACAAATATATGTCAGTAAAAAAGCAGTTAATTGTTTCATTTTAATTGGAGGGCACTCAATAAATATTAAGATAATATATATTTCACAGTACAGGATGTATATATTTGGACAGTGTGTATTTGTGTTTGGTGTGTTGTGGGTTGGCATTATGCCCATTTTGTTTGAATTAATGCAACATAATTCATTTTTATGCAAAGTTAAATGTTAGCCTCCCCTTCCAGGTACAGAATTAGGGAAACTATAAAATACATTGTGTGTGGCACTTTCAATGTTTTGCTTTAATACCATGCAATGGGGTGGCACAGTCATTGTGTTGTGTCCTACTTTAATACCATGCAATGGGGTGGCACAGTCATTGTGTTGTGTTCTACTTTAATACCATGCAATGGGGTGGCACAGTCATTGTGTTGTGTTCTACTTTAATACCATGCAATGGGGTGGCACAGTCATTGTGTTGTGTTCTACTTTAATACCATGCAATGGGGTGGCACAGTCATTGTGTTGTGTTCTACTTTAATACCATGCAATGGGGTGGCACAGTCATTGTGTTGTGTTCTACTTTAATACCATGCAATGGGGTGGCACAGTCATTGTGTTGTGTTCTACTTTAATACCATGCAACGGGGTGGCAGTCATTGTGTTGTTGTGATGGGGAGCCCTGCCCCTATGTATATTTGTGCACTGTTTATTATGATTTATTGTATTATTATGGTTTGTTGTATTATATATGATTGCGGAAAGCCTGTATTGTTATTATTCGCGGCGCGGACAGAAATTCGCCGCCATTTGTATTGTTTATTTTGTTGTACCACTTGTGAGAATGCGTGACTGTTGGCTCAGTAATTATTGAATTGGCTGACAGTCATGCAGACTAATTTAAACCTGAGTAGAATGCGACCATCACTGGATTGATTGTTGTTAATCTGGAGATGGTCACATATAAATGGAGACCCACAGCTTTTTCAGGTGAGTTAAGGCGTGGAGAACAAGAGTCCAGGGTTCATACACTTTTTCAACAGCAAAATTCCATACTCTTTCCATACTTTTTCCAGACTTCCATTTGTTTTTCCCAGACTTGTGTTTATGTTAGTTTCTACTAGTTTTTCGACATAGGCAGGTAGCCGCAGAGCATTATAGCTTTTTGATCCAGAGCAGAAGTTGCTCCTGGTTTTCTAAAAGTATTTGTTAGAATCTGGAGGTGCATATCTAGCAAGAGGTATGCAAAAGAGAGGTGAACTACAATCTAAGAAATGTCCAATATTTGAGAACTACATTGCATTATTTACAAAAATAATATAAAAAGTTGTATACTGCAAGTATACTTATGCCAAAATAGGATAGTATTATGTGACCAATAGGAAACTAAAACCAGACAATTTTGGCACAAGTATACCTTCAGTATATTACTTTTTTGTAAGGGATGAGATTGGATTCTGAGCCAAACTTCTTTATGCCATCTGTTAAATGTTGAACATTATGGGATGTGAAAAATAACAAAAATGAAATAACAAATGTGCATGCATTATATATTGAAATGTGCAAGTGTCATGTATTAAACATACAAGTCAAATACTAAATCCACTACATCCTTGCTATAACAACCCTGTTTGGGTCCAAAGCCTTTTGTTCGCTATAGTAAAAGGACAACCCAAAACAAACAATATAAACTGCTGGAGTAAGTTAAGGAAGTCACCTTGGATAATGATTTCCATTACACAAGAGAAGATGTTAAAACTTCATGCTGATTTGAACCAGGCTCTCGTCAAGATAAGCACCAACTAAGACGTAGCTTTACAGCAAACTAATGTGATCCATATGTGTCTCCATCCATTTGTGTTTCCTTCCATACAGTATGAGCATTAGCTAAATTATTAATAATATGAGTACTGTTTTTATTCTTTGATTTTCATTATTATTACAGTATTTGTCACTACGACCACTAATAATAATAATAGCAATGAGATTGTGAATAAAAGTTGAAATACAAGTACAGTACCTATTTGTGGCTGCATCCAGTATTCTGCCTATTCGTTGAAAAACACAGTACAACCCCCAAAAAAAATAAAGGCGCATCAACAAAGTTTCAGCTTTGTTTCAATAGCAAAAGTTAATTTAAATCTTGGTTCCTTATTTAAAAATAAATAAATATATAAATAAAAAATAGTATTTAATCATATAATGAAGGCCATATAGCGAGAATGTAAATATCTACACTCGGCTGACGGTTTGGACCAGAGAGTGTTGCTGCACTCGGTACTGTAAGTTACAAGCAAGCAACATACATTTAAAATAAAATTACTGCTACATTTTATTATTCACATTAAAGACATGAAAAAAGCGATGTTAACATGATACATTTGTACAAACCACAGGGGCTACAGAAAGCGTTTTTTTTTTAATCCGAGTCGGTGATAACTATCATATTCGATTTTTTTTTTCCTGGGTTGGGAAATAACGTTGACGATTTAATAAAGGTAACAACAAGAAAACAAGAATCTCAGTGAGCAGAGTACAGTAGCTTGTAATTCCAGTCTGTAACTTCGTTTAAAAAATCATAGCCTTGGCTGTCGTAGAGTCCATTTTACCCTTTGTTTCACTGGAGCAGACATAGTCATGTGACATATACCAGTGCCCTGACTGGATAGGATTGCTTGAGTTGTCAGGGGTGTTACACGGGGCAATCCTCGTGGGATTTGGTCGCAAGCAATATAGTTGTTAATAGCAAATTGCCTAGACTGTTGCCGCTAGAGCCGCTGACCCACTTTCGAGATCAATTATTATTAATAATAAAAAATAATCTCAGAATAATTTTCATTCTCCCGTGATGCTAGTAAAATTCCAGACTTTTTCAAGACTTTCATAATGGAGACATGGTTTTTCAAGCCCTGGAAATCAGTTTTGCATTTTTCCATACTTTTTCCAGACTTCCAAACTAGCGTACGAACCCTGAGAGTCAGAGAGAGGAGGTAAAAGAGTAACTAAAGAAAACAATTGCTACGCGTGCTGGGTCAACACCAGCACCATGCTTGTTTTATTGAGGGATTGGTTAGTGTTCGTTTAGTGACTGTTTGTTTTGTCCATCGCGCCGTTTTGTTTTGTGAAAGTCTTTTAAATCTTTTATTTATTAAAAAGCACAAGCAGAGCATTTCATAGTGCTGTCTGTGTCTGTCTTCTTCTGGGTCTGTGATGTCACCACACATGCCAGCTTGCCACAGCTGTGTTCTTCTTAAATACCATGCAATAGGGTGGCACAGTGCATGTTATAATGTATGTAGGGAATTTTTTGAATTGGGTTCAATTCATCCCCTCATGCTCTACCTGAAGAATCGTTATGACAGGGCTGAGTTCAATAAATTGAAACATTAACCCAGACTAATATATTAGTGATATGCTTGTTTATTTTACAGTTTGGATTTGCTTTATCTTTTAGTTTTTGATCTGCTACAGATGAATTTAAATACTATACCCCTTCCCTTTGTCTGGTTGCTGTTTTGCAATTAAAAAAAGGTTTGGGTTTTTTTGGTCCTGGAAAAATAAATGCTAGATTTGAAAAAGCCTGTATATAGTAAAACAATTGATGCGTTTTGCCCCAGAATAGTATAATTGAAACTCTTTCTTTTTCAATGTTTTTGTTTAGCCAAGTGTTTAGGAACTGGTCATCCATGCCTTTTGTTTATAATTGTGATACCATTATTTAGCCCAGATTAAATGTGTTTATCAGTTTAAAAATAAGTTTATGGCATTTACAATCATTTTACTATAACAACAACATTCAGCTATTGCATTGCAATACACTATTTATAAATCCAGCCAAAAAAGTAAATCCTGAAGCAGAGAAAAAAAGGTCAGTTTGTACGGCTGCTTCACAGTCATTGCTGGACTTTGGTTTTCTATTTCAATGGAATTGCTTGTATTGAGAGATTATTTGGAGACCACAGGTGCATGTACCAATGCATGTTACTTTGTTATACAGAAGTATATGCACAAGGCAAATAAAACATTAAGGAACATATATAGCGTGCAGTTCCTTCTTTATCACTGACTACTGATATGATTATGCACCAGCAATTATCTTTGAGGACTGAGGAAAACAAACGAAGGAACCTGCAAGAAAGGCTCCTGACGGCTCCACAAAGCAGCTCATAAAGATGACTTTTGACAGCTGTTTCCTGTTATCGAACTACAAGCAGCTGCTGTTTCTTAGAGGGGCATCTTTTTGTTGTCGACATTTCCAAGGGTCAAAGGGAAGAAAAATAATGTGGTTTTAATAGTGAGCAACAAGGACCACCAAAGTTTTGGCAGATTGAGATGTTTAATGATAGTCCTCACAAATGTACAAATCTGTAAACACCTTTTGTTTTGTTTTTTTGTTTTTTTCTGCATTACCCTTCCAATGCTTAGTCTCCTTCAAAAGCTGCCAATTATGATGATAGTTTCAGATATGTGGTGTACTGTAGTTGACAGGGTTTTAATCTATTTTTACTCTTGATTCTTGTTTTTACTGATGCACAGAAGGAATTAAATCAGTTATTTCCCCCTCTTTTTTATGGTATATAAATTCTTCAGATGTTTGTTGTTTATTTATTCTGTTGCACTATGGTATAATTAGCATTCTGTGTGCACCAGTGTTTATTTCAAGGATGGGACTTACGAGGGCAGAGTCAAGTCAAAGACAAAAATTCCTGGGGCCTGGCTCTTGGCTGAGGCCAGAGCCTTTAAGCCAAGGTCAATGTCAATAACTTTTTTAAAAGTGAAAGTCAAACTATTTATTAGTGAAGCTGGGGTTAAATGTTTTCACCAAATTCACATTATTGTAAACAGTCTCCTGGAAAAGAGGAAAGGGAAAACAAAACAATAAATGTGAACAAAAACCTACTGCTGTATACTTAAGACTGTCCCAGAGGACTCCGAGTCTGATTTGAACCAGTGCCAATTTACCTGCAGGGAGAAAGAATACAAATGTAGATGGACAGTGCTGTCTTGATGGCATTTGAAACAAAGAGGAAAGGGAAAACAAAACAATAAATGTGAACAAAAACTTACTGCTGTATACTTAAGACTGTCCCAGAGGACTCCGAGTCTGATTTGAACCAGTGCCAATTTACCTGCAGGGAGAAAGAATACAAATGTAGATGGACAGTGCTGTCTTGATGGCATTTGAAACAAAGCCAGACATACTTAAATGCATGTTTAAATAAACTAGAGGTCCCCGGTTCAAATCCCAGCTCAGGCACTGACTCATTGTGTGACCCTGAGCAAGTCACTTAACCTCCTTGTGCTCCATCTTTCGAGTGAGACGTTGTTGTAAGTAACTCTGCAGCTGATGCATAGTTCACACACCCTAGTCTTGTATCTTGTAAAGCGCTTTGTGATGGTGGTCCACTGTGAAAGGTGCTATATAAAGATTATTATTATTATTATTATTATTATTATTATTATTATTATTATTATTATTATACATGGATGAAGGCTATATTTGCTTCCTAAGCCATTCGAAAAAAGGCATAATAGCACAGTAGTGACATCAAAAAGTGATAATTCCTCTACAGGGAAATATACATGAACTTTGACCCATTCGACTCCTCGAGACCATCACTTTCAATTCAAACACAAAATGCCTTGATTTCAATCACTCGACAACACCCACAGTACAGAAATGTTCATTAATGATCAACAAAATGAGAATATGTTAAATAAAAATGATGGTACATTTGTATCTCAGAGAAATTGGAGAGGAACAGGGAATTAAAACCAGGTAAAGGCAATCATCCAAATAAAGCTGAAGCACTAACGGATAGAACGTCTGCACAGCACTGAAACACGACGTTTAAAAAAACCCAACTGTACTGCTGAACCTTGTCTTCTTTAATATTAGAATCACATGGATATCCATGTATTACAAAGAAATAATAGATGGACCTCTTCAGTGAGTTACATGAAAACAATTCCATCTCAGGTTTCTGTGACAGTTTATAAACTACTCGACCTTCGGTCTCATAATTTATGACATCACAGAAACCCTAGATGGAACTTACTGAAGCCCATTTATGGGACAAATTGCAGTTCCAAATATTTTTTTTTAATTGAAAAAAATATTTTTCAATATTTTTTTTCATTGAAACAATCTGAATTAAGTAATTCAAGATCTTATCTGTTTATATATTTTGGGGTTTTCAATTTTTTAAATTTATGCTTCTGTCATTACCGAAACACAAATAAAATACCTTGTATAAAGAAAAATACATACCATATTGATGAAATATTATAATAATACATATTAAACAAAATAATAATTCATATTTAGAAGAAAAACTTGGATTTTTAGTTTTTTTTGACTAGTAAAATTAAATATAAATTTAGTTTTTGCAATTGCATGAGATTTTGTATAGATATTTTTTTATTGTAAAATAAGTTAGCAGTGAAAAAACATAACACACTTCTTTATTATTTAAGACATGAATCTCTGAACCACTTGAGAGTATGACCCCCACCCCTGGAACTGTAGCTGCAATTTTATTTGTTAAAATAACCATTGTTACAGTGATGACACTGTAGTTACGGTAAGGGCAGCTTGTTACGATAATGACATTTAAAGATTTAAAAATGGATTTAAAACATTTTTTTTTTAAAACAAATAACACTGCAGAGCTTCTGAAAAACGTTTTTTTTTATTGTAAATGTTTGTACTTCAGAACATGCAATCATAAAAAGTGACTGGTTTCTAACTTTAATCAAACCACAAAACAAAAAAGGCTCAGGCTAAATGAATGCTTGTCATACTCTTTAACTACAAATCCATGTCCTTAAGTTTGAACTTGTAGCAGAAAAATAAAACAGAATAGAAACATTTCTGTGTCAAATGCAGGCAGTAAAACATATTTCATAGACATTTTTTAATTATTATATGTTGTGTTCTTCTCAAGAATGTTTACGAAAGTTGTTTTTTATTTTTTAAAATCTGACAACAAGTGTAATAGTGTGGATCAAGAAAGGATTTCACTGAATTACCCATATTATGATTTCTGCTGCTTTCAGATTTCATCAGTGTTCATCCATTTTGGAGGGATGAAATCCTTAAAAAGTAACTGTTCATAGCCCTAGCTTTAAACATGCTGCCTCAAATACCACTGGATCTACTTGGAAATGACATTGTGTCACTTGTTTATGGTCAAAAATCTAAGTGATGACATTTTCTGAAGTATACCAAATTTTGTCTTCGATACGTGGTCAAAAGAAACGGTTCCTGACAGAGCAATGCATCACCTTAACCTCAACTGCTTCAGCAGCCACATCTTCAATGGTTGTTTTTGACCTTGGAGACTGCCATTTGCAGCTTCGCTTTTAATCTTTTGTAGTTGTTTTTGTATTTGCCTGCATTTTTATTTCTCTCAATTTCTTCTTTCAATTTTTGGATAGTTTGTATGTCTTTGCCCGATCCCTTGTCACATACTTTCTGCCTCTACTTCTCTGTGCTGAACTTCCTGCTGTGCCACTGTCACTATCACTTGGTGTGCTTGGGATGTGGTTGCGGAACAAAACTTCTCCATTTCTTGCCTATTTTTTACTGCCTGTCGTGTCTCTGTTGATTAACCTTCCACCTTTTGCGTTGGCTTCGCCGTTCCCCGTTTGACATTTAATTTACACTCATTTAGTTTGCCCTCATTTGTTCTTGGAGCATTTCTTTCCCTTTCCTGCCTGAGGTATTCTTGGTATTTTTGTGGATCTTGTTTTAGTTTTTCCCTGAAACGTCAACTCTGTCAGGACTATGTTGTGGCATTTTGTCTGCTTCTGCCTTTTTTTCTCTCTTTCTTTGTTACTCTAAAATATAAGTACATCAAAGCATTAGACATGCTCTAGCTGTATAATACATACACATGTAACTGGTAAACATTTCAAATAGTTTACTATAAATAACTTTTCTAGTGTCACTGCCATAACAGTTTGGTCATTACCGAAACAAAGCAAGTTGTTACGGTAATGACAATTTTAAGCATTTTTAGGAATTTATAAAAAATTGAGGCCTACACATCCTGACCTCTTTTTATTTTGAAGACATAAAAGACATTTATTTAAAAATACGTGTAATTATTATGTTAAACCATGTATGGTAATGACTAATAATAAACCTACCTCATGATTTTCAGACATTTTAAGTGATTTTTAAAACAAGTGTGGTCAAGTTGGAAAATGATGCAGCCCCTTCTTGGGATAACATGATCAAGGGGTATGGCCTAATGTATGTTTGAACTAGGAGGGCAACACACTGTTTGTTACAGTAGTGACATATAAAACTGGGGACAGGAATTTGCAGACTTTTAAAAATATATATTTTTATATTTAAAAAAAAAATACTTTAACATTTTTATACAATAAAACATTATTTATTAAAATTAGATTTCCATGTTTCCATTTTACTCCAAAAATATAAGAAGTATAGGAGTTGGATGTGGGGACAATGGACTTTTGTAGTTATTGACCCATAAATGCCAATATTACATGAAAAATACAGTGCAGATTTGATCATTTTTAGTGATAACAGCTATGAAATAGATGTATATTGCATATGACAAAATATTACATATATTTATTTTAAAATTATATATTTTTGAGGTGGGGACTGCAATTTGTCCCATTCCTGTAGAATGATTATATATATATATATATATATATATATATATATATATATATATATATATATATATATATATATATATATATACAGTGCCTTGCAAAAGTATTCAGACCCCTGACCAATTCTCTCATATTACTGAATTACAAATGGTACATTGAAATTTCGTTCTGTTTGATATTTTATTTTAAAACACTGAAACTCAAAATCAATTATTATAAGATGCCATTGGTTTTATGTTGGGAAATATTTTTAAGGAAAATAAAAAACTGAAAGATCTTGCTTGCATAAGTATTCAACCCCCACACATTAATATTTGGTAGAGCCACCTTTCGCTGCAATAACAGCTTTAAGTCTTTTGGGGTAAATATGTACCAGCTTTGCACACAGTGACGGAGTGATTTTGGCCCATTCTTCTTGGCAGATTTGCTCAAGGTTGTTCAGGTTGGTTGGACGACGCTTGTGGACCGCAATTTTCAAATAGTGCCACAGATTCTCAATGGGATTGAGATCAGGACTTTGACTGGGCCACTGTAGGACATTCACCTTTTTGTTCTTGAGCCACTCCAATGTTGCTTTGGCCTTGTGCTTGGGATCATTGTCCTGCTGAAAGGTGAATTTCCTCCCAAGCTTCAGTTTTTTAGCGGACTGAAGCAGGTTCTCTTGCAGTATTTCCCTGTATTTTGCTCCATCCATTCTTCCTTCAGTTTTAACAAGATGCCCAGTCCCTGCTGATGAGAAACATCCCCACAGCATGATGCTGCCACCACCATACTTCACTGTCGGGATGGTGTGTCTTGAGGCATGGGCATTGTTAGGTTTGCGCCACACATAGCGCTTTGAGTTTTGGCCAAAAAGCTCCATCTTGGTCTCATCTGACCACAAAACCTTTTCCCACATCGCAGCTGGGTCACTCTCATGCTTTCTGGCAAACTCCAGACGTGCTTTCAGATGGTACTTTTTGAGTAATGGCTTCTTTCTTGCCACCCTCCCATACAGGCCAGTGTTATGCAGAGCTCTTGATAGGGTTGACTGGTGCACCATTACTCCACTCCCAGCCACTGAACTCTGTAGCTCCTTCAAAGTGATTGTTGGCCTCTCTGTGGCTTCTCTCACAAGTCTCCTTCTTGTTTGAGCGCTGAGTTTTGAGGGACGGCCTTTTCTTGGCAGTGCCTGGGTGGTGTGATGCAGCTTCCACTTCCTGATTATTGATCCAACTGTGCTCACTGGGATATCCAAACACTTGGATATCATTTTGTACCCTTTCCCTAATCTATGCATTTGTATTACTTTATCTCTAACTTCTGTAGAATGCTCTTTGGTCTTCATTTTCCTTCAGATTCACAGCCTGACCAATGATCCTTCAACAGTGGGGTTTTTATCCAGAAAATGTGACAGCAACTTTAATGGTTCAGAGGTGGAGGCCAATGGTAAGGTAATTGTGTCCTCGTTAGGGCAATTTCTTTCATTGGTGTAAACTGGGAGCTTGCACAGCACAGGGGTCGAATACTTTTTATTTTTCTTAAAAATATTTCCCAACATAAAACCAATGGCATCTTATAATAATAATAATAATAATGATTTTGAGTTTCAGTGTTTTAAAATAAAATATCAAACAGAACGAAATTTCAATGTACCATTTGTAATTCAGTAATATGAGAGAATTGGTCAGGGGTCTGAATACTTTTGCAAGGCACTGAATATATACAGTTGTAATGAAAAGTTTACATACCCCAATGGAAATTTATCATTTCTATAAATTTCTCGAAAAACAAAGAATTTTAGGAAGAATCTTTTGTAGCAAAAGTTTTGCTTTTGCAGATTTTGCAGATTAGGAATTTCTTTTTACAATAAATATATTTACAAGAAATAGATGTCTACAATTATTTATTTCAGCAATTCTTTTTTGCAAAACTCCAAAAATGCTAATTCAAAAGTATTCATAACCTTTGATGCTATGATAGTATTGTCTACAAGGTGCTAGAAATTTCAATATGATAATGCAAAACCTAATTCTAGAAAAGTCTAGAAATGCTGGATTGTAGGTGAACAATGCATGTGGTTATAGTGTGACACCAATATGAGCCGCATGTTTACCTTGGGTAAAGCATTCTTACCAGAGAGTTCCAGCCAGATCAAGTAATTCTGGAGAAAACAATTTTATACATAAGATTTGCAATGTCACAGTAGAGGTAAAAGCACATGTAAAAGCACATGTGATAGACAACAACTGCACTTATTTTTTTGAAGGATTCAAAATAGCTTTCCGCTGCAACTCCAATTCAATTTCATTGCCCTTTTAGTACAGACACTAAGGAGATACAACTACACGTTACCAGAGAGCATGTAAATCTCCCCTAACAGAGGTTTGTGGAAAGATTATTGGAGCAAGTTGATAGGTCGTAACTTAGTACCAGATCTTGTAACAGAAGGCGGTTTGTAACAGCTCCAAAACGGCTCCCAGGAGGGCTGCCAATGTGTGCAAGCTAAACTGTTACCTTACCCAATTACATTTGAATATATCTCTGTTTCCTCAATGCCAGAGCCCAGCATTATACAAAAGAAGCTTTAAAAGAGCATTTGAAACCTCTTAGTTTAGTCAGGTGTTGGCCAGTGGTTTCCTACATGCAAGCCATGACTGCTACAACACAAAAACAAGGTGGACTTCAATACATGCTGGAAACGTCTCCACGGGCCACAAGCCTTTATTGTGAACATCTGTTCTGGGTTACAAGGCCACAGAAAATACAAGTACATATGGAAGTCTCTTTTCACTTCTGAACTGCTACGGATATCCAGGGCTACCCTTGTCCCAACAAGCTGTGCACATCAGCTGACCAGCATCCACTGGGATTTAGCAAGGCAACATGTATGCTTTTAGCAGGCAGATCTTGATCCCTGGTAGCCCGCTCACCACAGGCAGTGTTTTTCTTCCTGCACATTCTTATTAGTCTAGTTTATTACAGCAGCACGTCTGGTGAGATCATTTATTGCTGAGCATGGGGGTATGACACACTCATTTATTACAGAAGACTTCAGCACGTTGGGTGAGATCACTTATTCAAATGCCCGTTCTGTAGGTAATGAAATCATCTATTTATCTGCCTAGTTCTACATTCATATAATTGACTTGGGATTCATCTCTTTACTTAGCTAACAGTAGGGATCACTGGTTAGGACACTTCTTGACATACTGCTGAGTTACTTCAGTATTACAGATACAAATTATTAAAATAATATGTGAGCTCTGGACAGGTTGGGAACATGTGTTGCTTAAAACAAACTAACAAGACAAGGGCTGGGGCTGAAACTAGAACAAACATATGGATAACTGCTCCACTATACAGAAGCTAGTGTTGTTGTATAAATTAGCAGTGGTACAGTACATGTTTTGAATCTCTCAGGCCACCAGTAGGTTTCCCTGCTGGCAGTGAACCTGCAACCTCATTTCCTTGGAGAGCTATTTAGATTAAGATAGAGGGCAGCTGAGTGATTTGGAGGCACTGCTTTAACCTGTGTGGTCTTCAGAAATGCAAAGCCGGGTCCAATTAAAATATACAAAAATGCTGATGCACACTTCTACTGAAACCAAGCACTAACTCATAATACTTTGTATGTAGCTGTATACCAGACTTATTTAGATTCACATTTACAGATGCAAATCCTGTAATCCTTCATAGTGTGTATATCCCATTCAGTTATAATTGTACCACGTTATGTTTATTATCTATGTATCTATTTATAATGTATACATGGTTTTGGCTGGGCAACTTCTGAAACTCCACAGTTCATACAAACTGTTTTAAAATTTCTAAAAAATGTAATAAAAGCATTGTGACCGACAGGAGATATTATTAATGTGTTACTTCAGACATACATTCTGCTGAATATACTTTGTGCAGTTCTGTAGCACTGGAGACACAGTAAATGATGCTGTTTCTGTATGGTACCATTTAACCAGTGGACATCCATTTATGCTGGACTTTTTCTCTGTCTGTCTCACTTGCCAGTACTGCAAATCAACCAACACTTGAGACACATAGAGATGTTTCTTTTCCACTAAAGTGGACCGGGCAGAATAGAGGTTGACCTGTTTGTGCTAAATCTGCATGGAAAATTGAGATTTTTCATTTATTGTGGTTTACCATGCTTTTACTATGCTTATGCCATGGTGTACTGCAATAAACTTTAATAATGATGCATGCATGGAAGTTACAGACATACTGCATGCATGAGAATTATAATGTCCACTCTGTAATTAGAGAATCACTATTACTACTTACTACTATGTTCATTCAAACTTTTCACTAGAGCTGCTGCCAAACTCCTTGGTGAGAATCAGGCTGGGTGGTATATTAGCAAGTACTGTACTGTACTACACTGCACAGTACTGCACTGCACTGTACCATACTGCAATGCACTGTACTGCACCAAACACCATCACACACAGTTGAGCTGCTGTCACTGTAGCCTTTTGGCAGTTTAATACCTGAATGCCACAGACTCAACACACTAAGTCGATAAATGCTCAAACCCCTGGTTATACCACTGCAATAGGATTCCATTGTCTGTTTTACATTGAGAAACTCTGTAGCAATTTTGAAATAAATTGTTATTCAGGATTTGATTAGAAAATCAAATGTGTCAGCTGTGAATGTCAATGGATTGTACTGAATGGATTGTACTCACAGAAAATGTAGCGTATCTGTGTGACTTTGGGCCTGACCGCCTCAGCTGTTTCACATCACTTTGAATTTATCAGCTGTTTAAATAATCATTCTCTTGTCAGGAACCAATAAGCTAATGATGTACACAATGTAGTTTGGGTCTTGGGCTTCCCTCCTTTCGCTGTGTCAGACAACCCCTACACATTTAATGCTGTCTGTTGATGCCACCCCACTTTGAAAACTGGCTTGACTAACCAATATGTATCGAACCACTGCCATTTTCACTTTTCTTTGAATTATATAATGTATTCTATAGTGCAGAATACATTATATTCTGAGTTTTTCTGTAGTGCAATAGCAGATGAGACTGGATGAGTTAAAGTTTGCACTCCATATAAAACAGAGACTAAGGGGTAGATGCAATAAGATGGGCTAGTCACAGTGCAAACATACCGGAATTTGCATTTCTGTTGCAACAATTTGCAATGTATACATGTTGTCATATGTACTATAATAATATAATATCTTTATATAGCACATTTCATAATGGACCGCCATCACAAAGTACTTTACAGAGGCAGGCTGTGAACTGCGCATTATATGCAGAGTCAATTACAATAGGACATTGATTTAACATCTCATCTGCAGGACGGAGCGTAAGGAGGTTAAGTGACTTGCTCAGTGAGTCAGTCAGTGGCAAGGTGGGATTTGAACTGGTGTCCTTCTGGTTACAAGCCCCTAGACTTTAGCCACTGGACCACACTGCCTCCTTGTGAAACTAAAGCAAATATGTTAATAAAGAGAGACGCAATATACTAATTTAAATATTTGTTTAGTCATCTTAGCGAGATCTCTAGCATTGCGAGAGTCGTGTGACATTTTTTAGAATAAATAATGAAAGGCAGTTTAATCCCATTAGATTCTATATTGGGGCCCCCACCTTCAACCCCAAATAAAAAATGTGTTTCTATCAAAAACCTTTTCCTAATCATACAGTTGCCCCTCGCTAAACTGAATATGTTTGTCCGACACAAGGAGGTGTTGGGTTTAAAAACAATGCAATAAAATCGCACACACACACAATGAAATAACAGTAATGTGTTTTGGGTAGGCTACACATTACATTATGAAAAAGATATAAATCTGTACATTATGCCAATACAGTATACAGTACAGTAGTAAAATCAAATGAATACCTAGCGACCTCTCTTTTAACTTTAGCCTGTAGGCTACCGGTAGCACAAAATAAATCATGCTGCTGCATTGTACACATTGGTGTACAATGCGAATAAAGGATTATTTTAAATTGAAACTAAACAATTTTACATGTTTTCATTAATATTATTATTAACTTTGCATACTTGGTAGTCTAGACAATTAACACAAAATAGATCATGGTGCCTCACACACAGGCACTGGCAGTGCCAATGTTACTCACTCAAAGCCACTGGTGGTTCTAATGTTACTCACACAAAGCCACTGGCGGTTCTAATGTTACTCACACACAGACACTGGCGGTACTAATGTTACTCACACAAAGCCACTGGCAGTTCTAATGTTACTCACCCACAGACACTGGTGGTTCTAATGTTACTCACACATCAGACACTGGCGGTTCTAATGTTACTCACACATCAGACACTGGCGGTACTAATGTTACTCACACAAAGCCACTGGCAGTTCTAATGTTACTCACCCACAGACACTGGTGGTTCTAATGTTACTCACACATCAGACACTGGTGGTTCTAATGTTACTCACACATCAGACACTGGCGGTTCTAATGTTACTCACACACAGACACTGGCGGTACTAATGTTACTCACACAAAGCCACTGGCAGTTCTAATGTTACTCACCCACAGACACTGGTGGTTCTAATGTTACTCACACACTGCCATCCGCTACCAAAGAATGTGTTTTGAAAAGTATAAAGAACAAAAAAGGCAGCTATAGGAATTTGTATGCATTTGTACTGTGGGCTCAGTTTTGAGGTGCTGAAATGGTTTTTTTCTTTTGTAGAAACGTTTTCATACTAACTTTTGTACGTGATAACAAATATGTTTTGTTGGAAAATAATAATAATAATAATAATAATAATAATAATAATAATAATAATAATAATAATAATAATAATAATAATAAAGTTTTTTGACTGATTCAAATTTCGCTGCAGATAGATTTATTTTCATAAGTTTTCTTTTGGTTAAGTGGCGCAGCTGTGCTCATGATTTTGTTTTTGTTTTTTTGGGGAGGGGAGGGGGGGATGTTGCAAGCCAACTGAATGTGATTTTGCAAGTTGTATTTGGGTAGTAACTTATGCAAGGCTCTTGTTTCCTTCTGTATTATGCGCATTCTCTTTTTTGTGCATGACAGTTCAGCGTGAGAAGTAACAACTGGACGTTTTAGTTACAGTGTTCAGAAATTAGGATTTAAGAGTTATGTTCTCGTGCACGTTGTACTGGTTTTACTCAAAGTGATTCCTGCTCTGGTATTTATGAATAATAAGAGACACGCACTTCTTTCTTGTTTGATGACCAAGAAAAATAACTGCATTTCTAAAATGTTCAATTATACAAAGACACCTCATTTAAAGATCTGATAAAAACATCTGTTTTTTTTAAATTTTCACTCAGTGCATATTCTATGTGATTTCCATCTTTCACAATATTTATAAAGGACAGTTTAGATTAAGTTTATTTATAATGTTACAGGTTTAAACATATAAAATGTTTTTCATTTGACATTTTCCCAAGTGCTAATAGTGGGCCGCAGTGCCTAATGCAGTTGAACAGGTGGGTCTCAGGTAAAAAGGTTTGCGAACCCCTGATATACCGGTAGTTATTATATACTGTACTGCTTTATTGTTACTAAGAAGTTAAAAAATCCAGCTATATTTATATCTATGGATAGCTATTTGGTAGTTCATCCTGATTATCATTGAAAAGGTTTATGAAGAGAATACCTTGAAATGGATGAGATACGTGGCTGATTGTGATGTCACAGTTTCAGTCTGTTTGATTGATGCAGCTGATGTCACCAATACTGAGATTAAAGCATAGTAGGAACTTAATATGGTACAGATGTCATGAATGGGGTTCCTTTGTGTTGTGTAATAAGAGTATATACTGCACAGTACATATCAATATTAATTATTAACTCTTAGTATTCCACATTTGACAATTAATCAGATGTGCACATTTAAATAATGAAAGCTATTTCAAGAGGTTGAATGTTAAATGCCAGGTCCATGATGACCCAAAAAAATAAAACATAAAAAATAAAATCTGCACTAAAGCTGTTAGCCTGATGCTTCGCTTTAAAAAAAGCCTATCCTGTTTAAGAAGATCATTTTGGGGCTTGTAAAACTGACATAGGGAAAGCATACTTAAAAACATTGCAAGATGTATACAGAATGGCATGACAATAAAACGAGGCCTGAATTAAATTAATCAAATAATGTAAACCAGAAAAAAAAAACACAGAACTGACCCACTCTTTACTGTAATGAAGTTGTTTCTGTTCCTTATTCCTACAAGAAGAATTCCTTTGCAATTGCACTCGCTGCAGAAAAGGGCCCATCCAGGATATGTTCTCTTCTTATTTTCTATATCCTTTAGCGATTCCCAATACAGTATACTGCACACAATGATGTTTTACTTGGCATCTCTTTCGCTGTTCAAGTTATTTTCCATATTGTTTCTGGTTTCTCTGACTGGCCTCCTGGGTAAAGGCGTTGATTTTATCAATGTGGTTTCTTAGTGCACACTTGTGATGTAGTTTTACTAAGTGGCTTTTCCATCATGTAGGTGAACAAAGCTTCCTTAATATCCTTTATTCCTTTGCAGCTGGTCTGACTTCACTCTGGCTGATGGAGTGACCTGTTATAATGCACATATCCAAAGAGTGAGGTTAAATAAATACCATTTTGAGCATTCCTTACATTCTATATGCTACTGCCCTCATCATCTCCACATGGTACTAACACACACACACATACACTTTCAAAACTTCTAATGTACCTCTACACAAAATGCACTATTTTTAAAAGTTTACTATAGCTTTTTATAACCTCCTCTATCATTTTTGTATTGCTTACTGATAGTGGCAAACCTTTTCATATTATTATTTTCTCAAGTCCCTTTCTGGAGACAATCATATCCTTCTACGCTACGCTGGTGGGAATATAATTTAATGTAAACAGGCTTCTTTAGGTAGCTTTTTAATTTTTTTCTCTAAGTTGTTGCTTTACCTGTAGCAAAACCCCAAACTGCAGCAAGATCCTACTATGCCTTTTTCCAAAAGTATAGTGTTTCAAGCTACTGTATGAATCTGAGCAGTGCCAGTGGTTATAGAATAAAGGGAAAAGTACCCACTTCTTTTGCAATTGATGTAGCAACTTTGAAATTTATATTGATGTAGCAACTTTGGAATTTATGGTATACATGTATAATATAGCTAACAACTACAAACACAAATGACACTTCAAACATATTTATTTATAACCTACAATTCCAGCATAGATGGTTTACGTTTTTTTTTTTAACCAAAAAAAATTGCGAAATGCACATTAAAAGAGTTGTACCATAGTAAGCTGTGACAAAATCCCCCGAAAGAGGGTAAATAACTAGTGGGGTTTAATTTGTATTTTTTTTTTATACATTCTGCATGACAAAATGCACCATTTTAAATGAAGTTTACAAATTATACACGACATACATATTCCCATTATTTTTTTATTTCCATTTGTTTTGCTGCTCGCTGGTGGGAGAGCCGTGTGTTACGAGAATAGTGGGTTTGAGACAGAACCAGTAGAGTTCACTTCAAGGAAAACGCAAACCTGGCAGTATTTAGAGAAGATGTAACAATTTGTGGCAGCTGCAATTATCATGTTAATGTCCAGTTGTCCATATGGAAAATACAATAAGCAGAGACCAGGATGAATTACAATGGGAAGACTGCCTTCAATATAAAGCATGTGAAATTACAATGGGAAGACAGCCTCCAATATAAAGCATGTGAAATTACAATGGGAAGACTGCCTCCAGTATAAAGCATGTGAAATTACAATGGGAAGACTGTCTCCAATATAAAGCATGTGAAATTACAATGGGAAGACTGTCTCCAATATAAATTATTATTTATTTAGCAGACGCCTTTATCCAAGGCAACTTACAGAGACTAGGGTGTGTGAACTATGCATCAGCTGCAGAGTCACTTACAATTACGTCTCACCCGAAAGACGGAGCACAAGGAGGTTAAGTGACTTGCTCAGGGTCACACAATTAGTCAGTGGCTGAGGTGGGATTTGAACTGGGGACCGCCTGGTTACAAGCCCGTTTCTTTAACCACTGGACCACACAGCCTCCTATAAAGCATGTGAAATTACAATGGGAAGACTGCCTCCAATATAAAGCAAGTGAAATTACAATGGGAAGACTGACTCCAATATAAAGCATGTGAAATTACAATGGGAAGACTGTCTCCAATATAAAGCATGTGAAATTACAATGGGAAGACTGCCTCCAATATAAAGCATGTGAAATTACAATGGGAAGACTGTCTCCAATATAAAGCATGTGAAATTACAATGGGAAGACTGTCTCCAATATAAAGCATGTGAAATTACAATGGGAAGACTGCCTCTAATATAAAGCATGTGAAATTACAATGGGAAGACTGTCTCCAATATAAAGCATGTGAAATTACAATGGGAAGACTGCCTCCAATATAAAGCATGTGAAATTACAATGGGAAGACTGCCTCCAATATAAAGCATGTGAAATTACAATGGGAAGACTGTCTCCAATATAAAGCATGTGAAATTACAATGGGAAGACTGTCTCCAATATAAAGCATGTGAAATTACAATGGGAAGACTGTCTCCAATATAAAGCATGTGAAATTACAATGGGAAGACTGTCTCCAATATAAAGCATGTGAAATTACAATGGGAAGACTGTCTCCAATATAAAGCATGTGAAATTACAATGGGAAGACTGTCTCCAATATAAAGCATGTGAAATTACAATGGGAAGACTGCCTCTAATATAAAGCATGTGAAATTACAATGGGAAGACTGTCTCCAATATAAAGCATGTGAAATTACAATGGGAAGACTGCCTCCAATATAAAGCATGTGAAATTACAATGAGAAGACTGACTCCAATATAAAGCATGTGAAATTACAATGGGAAGACTGCCTCCAATATAAAGCAAGTGAAATTACAATGGGGAAGACTGACTCCAATATAAAGCATGTGAAATTACAATGGGAAGACTGCCTCCAATATAAAGCATGTGAAATTACAATGGGAAGACTGACTCCTATATAAAGCTTGTGAAATTGCATAAGGGGATATTCCCTTCTCCTCTCATCTGACCAATAAAGAATCCTTTGTAACCTTGCAAGAAGAATAGCAAAGAATCATTTGTAACCTAGCAAGTAGAATAGTTGCATTCTGGCTCCGGCTTTCGCATCAGTTGTAAGGTTTAGGGAGTTACTAGACCTTTATTCTCTATCTATAACCCAACATACTTATTTGTTCCTGGGCCAGTTCCTGTGAATCTCTAAGGTGCAATCAGAACTGTTAACTTTCCCAGAGATTAACTACTGTGCTAGACATGAAAGTTTTCTTATCAACTTTCCAGTTCCCTAGACACGACTGTAAATCTTAACAGGCCAACAAAAAAAAAAAAAACATACTTAATTTCTGCAATGTGGGTTTTATTTACTTAAAAATGGTTGCAATTAAGAATATGCAAACTCAGACTTTTAATAACTTGCTTTTAGAAACACTATATAATGTGAATCTGCTTTTACAATGCAAATGAAAAGGGAAGTAAGTCCCTAACAGCCTAGCCTAATTAACATGGTTTTCATGTAAGAAACTTGAACTTAAAAATGTAGAGTAATAAGGAAATGTTACTCATCAGTTCATCAAGGATGATCAAACCCAAGTTCTTAGCAGATATTTATGTTTTATTAGAAACATCCCGAACGGAGCTGTAGATGTTTTGGAGCCCTTGGTTTCAATTACAAGCTGTGAATAAAGCCATCTGAAGTCGATTAGCTGAAATTTCATTGAAAGAAAATACCTACCACAATTTTCTTTTTAAGGGAAAATGCAACAATTTTACATCCAAACACAAACAACTACTTAAAACCTACAATAAAATAAGAAAGGGTTTAAATTAATGAAAATTGGATGTTTGGACAATGCAGCAATCACAAAGGAATACAGCTTTATAGCTAAAGTTTTACAAAAGTTCATCCATTCTGAGTCATGCACCTTACATCTGCGTTGATGACAGATCACTCACCTTTGAATAGTATCCCTTACTGCGAAAAAGTGTGGCCTTTTTTAGGTTACCAAATGCAGCTGTCCATCAGCTTTGCTTTTTGTCTGTCATCTTTGCTTTTTTTTTTTTTTGCCATGTTCCGTATAGGTCAATACAGATGACTGTTTAATAAAGTCAGCTTGGAGTAACAAGTTCATAGCAATCTTTCAATGCTAATTGTAACAACAGCACCCCTAACATAATCACCACCACTACAAATAAAAATAAGACCCTTTTTAATCTTAACCGACAAGACAGATATTAGTAATATGTTGTTCAATGCTTGCTTCCTTCACAAACCATTTATTTAAAGTGATCATGTTCATTCTAGGATGAGACTGGTGACCGAGGCTTAGTTCTTTCTTGGATCAGTAGAACATAGCACAGTAGTCCCACAAGCTAGCTTCATACGTCGTTTTCAACTTCCATAGGTTTTTAACAGGCTTCCATTTAATCTTCTGTAATGCTTCGATTTCATTTTAATTTCCTGTATTGATTTCCTGATTTGAGATGTAATATTTTAAAATAGGTTTAGTTCATTTTAAATGTTGATCGCATGTTCACCCTGGGCAAACAAAGATCTAAGCATTAGCTGAGCATGTGAAGCTCTATTCTGTTCTTTACATTTAAACTTTTTTTGTTGTAAATATTAAGCACCAAACACTGGGAAGTTTCAGCTAACAGAAATATTTCCAGATCTTTGTACAACCGTGTAACCCTGTTTTCCATTAGCATCCCACAATTCACAGAACAAAGTCTGAGGGAAACCACATTAAAAAAACGTTTTCACTGGGCAACGCCAAGAGACTCTGAGACTGTAACGACAGAAACCTCAATACTTACAGCATCATTAAAATGAGCTGGTCTATACTGACAATATTACTCACTGTAGAGACTATGAGACTGTAACGATAGAAACCTCAATACTTACAACATCATTAAAATGAGCTGGTCTGTACTGACAATATTACTCACTGTAGAGACTATGAGACTGTAACGATAGAAACCTCAATACTTACAGCATCATTAAAATGAGCTGGTCTTTACTGACAATATTACTCACTGTAGAGACTCTGAGACTAACGACAGAAACCTCAATACTTACAACATCATTAAAATGAGCTGGTCTTTACTGACAGTATTACTCACTGTAGAGACTATGAGACTGTAACGATAGAAACCTCAATACTTACAGCATCATTAAAATGAGCTGGTCATTACTGACAATATTACTCACTGTAGAGACTCTGAGACTAACGATAGAAACCTCAATACTTACAACATTATTAAAATGAGCTGGTATTTACTGACAATATTACTCACTGTAGAGACTATGAGACTGTAACGATAGAAACCTCAATACTTACAACATTATTAAAATAAGCTGGTCTTTACTGACAATATTACTCACTGTAGAGACTATGAGACTGTAACGACAGAAACCTCAATACTTACAGCATCATTAAAATGAGCTGGTCTTTACTGACAGTATTACTCACTGTAGAGACTCTGAGACTGTAACGATAGAAACCTCAATACTTACAACATTATTAAAATGAGCTGGTCTTTACTGACAATATTACTCACTGTAGAGGCTATGAGACTGTGACGACAGAAACCTCAATACTTACAGCATCATTAAAATAAGCTGGTCTTTACTGACAATATTACTCACTGTAGAGACTTTGAGACTGTAATGATAGAAACCTCAATTAGTGTGGGGGTTGCAGCGTTGAGCCGGGTTGAATAATTGGGCATTACAAACTGGGAGAAAATCAGGGGTATAATTATTGGCGATTCCAAATTTAAAAAAAAATGTTGGCCAATATAATTCCACATAATAACTTGGTGCAACTTAGCTTTTGTAAAACCACATATAAAAGTTTTTGTGATTTTTGCTCCTGGTCTTCAATATTTTCTCATGTCCTGCTACATTTTTCTGAGGTATATTTATGGTTAATTTCCTTGAGATAATAAATACTTGCAGACAACTAAAGAGATAAAGTGAACACAAATGCGTTGCATGTTTATTTTAACTTTAAGTAACTCCTGCAGTTTTGAACTTGTGTGTTAGCTTCATGTTTTAGGATCACTAAACCTGAAGAAGCAGAGCATTGTATCTTATTGACAGGGCAGCTGCCAGGGTCAAGACAAAGGTAGCAGTGGGGTAGGGCTAAGGATCACTGGGATAATCTATAGACTCCTATGGAAGTGTACTTACAATATTTACTTTATAGATGTTTTTTGTAAAATGTTATCAGTATACAAAAACATCAAATATGTAAACTAAGGGGAAACAAGGAGATCTACTTTTGTATCTGACGTTAAAGGGCTAATTTATATATCAGCAGTATTTACATCGACATTTGCTTTCCTGTGATGGGTGTTTTGTAATTTTTTTTTCTGAAGTTTTAGAAATGACCACAAGTAGTGTGCAACTATCATTTTTGCAATTGAGATATAAATGGAAAATCATAGTTTCAAAGAGGCACAAATTACATTATTCAAAGCACCATTTGAGAAATTAAAAATTTCAGCTACTCAAGCAGTGCTGGGATGGTAAAGGGACATTGTAGTTCTGCTAGATAATTAACTTGTTAAAATAATGGTCAAAGAAAAACAACAGTTGAGTACAACAGGGAACACACATAACAGGACATTGAATAGATTACAAATCTGATTACAATTTGATTCTCGATGTTGTGTTTTTAGATGAAGCCCTGGGTATGAAGCGAAGTGTCTTTATAAAAGTCAGATATGAAGGATACAGTTTATTTTATTATTGCTGGCAATGCACTGCTGTTTATTGCTAGTTATGACGCTGCCCCCTACATTTATAAATACCTTACCTAGACCGGGCTTGTGACAGGCTGGCTCGCAGTGGTGAAGTGTGGTGACGTCACGGACCAGGAAGTAACTGAATCACAGCAATGGATGGGCGGGTGAAACTGAACGCAACGGCGTTCAGCTGATTTTATTAATAAACAAAACAAATGATTTGAACAAAAACAACAAAACAAAAGGGCACGAGGGCCAAACGAATCAGACAAACAAACAAGTAAGTGTCGTGCTGGCTAATCCAGCACGTTTTAGCAATTGTTATTTCTGTTTCTTCTCTTCATGCATCCTCACGGGGTTTTTAAATATAAATAATAAGAAATATGCAGCGCTGTTATCCGCGCCGCAAACAATAATACAAATAATAATAATAGGGGCGGGACACTCCGCCACAGGGCTTCATATATCTATGGCACACAACTGGAAATGAAGAGCAGCCAAACAACATGGGTTTTAATGGGGAATTACTCTGGTTAAAACTGACTCGTTTATAACGCATATATCGTTTAATAGGTACAGTTTTCCTGTTCCACGGGCAGGTCTTTTGCATTTAATATGTACTTAATATACTCAATACCATTTAATACATAATTTTCCTCTTCCACAGGTAGATATTTTGCACAAACAAGGTACATCTGGGACAGTAAATGGCAGTCACAGCAGCATTTTTGACGTCAGGCAGGAAAAACAGTTGGCACCGCCGTTGTACAGTTTAAATGTATAATGTATAGAATTTTAATTACATTTAGCGAAAATCTAAATTCGTAAAATGGTACTACTTATAACATTGTACGGACCACAGGGGCATGTTTTGTATAAATAATACACTCCCATTCTTTGGCAGTTAAGATTTCTTGTATTGTTGATATGCAAGGTGATTACAGTTACATACAGCATTTCAAATTGTGTTTACTACGTACTTCGTTTATAAAGTACTGATTTCCATTGTCCCTTGGAGTCTGTTATAAGTGGAATGCACATGTATATATTTCAGTGAAGATAGTTTTCCAATTTCTTGTAATGCTACATGATTTCTTTTATACTTTACATGAGTAGGCCACCAGCCAAACCAGTAAGAAAACAGAATGGTGATCTTCCTCATGCTAACCTCTGGTTCCAGTGTAATAGCCTGTAATAACCTCTCAGCGTAATGCTGTAATAGCCTTTCACTGTAACACTGTAATAGCCTCTCAGTGTAACACTGTAATAGCCTCTCAGTGTCACGCTGTAATAGCCTCTCAGTGTAACACTGTAATAGCCTCTCAGTGTAATGCTGTAATAGCCTCTCAGTGTAACGCTGTAATAGCCTGTAATAGCCTCTCAGTGTAATGCTGTAATAGCCTCTCAGTGTAGCACTGTAATAGCCTCTCAGTGCAATGCTGTAATAGCCTCTCAGTGTAAAGCTGTAATAGCCTCTCAGTGTAACGCTGTAATAGCCTGTTGTAGCCTCTCAGTGTAACACTGTAATAGCCTCTCAGTGTAACACTGTAATAGCCTTTCAGTGTAATGCTGTAATAGCCTCTCAGTGTAGCACTGTAATAGCCTCTCAGTGTAATGCTGTAATAGCCTCTCTGTGTAATGCTGTAATAGCCTCTCAGTGTAACGCTGTAATAGCCTGTAATAGCCTCTCAGTGTCACGCTGTAATAGCCTCTCAGTGTAACACTGTAATAGCATCTCAGTGTAATGCTGTAATAGCCTCTCAGTGTAACGCTGTAATAGCCTGTAATAGCCTCTCAGTGTAACACTGTAATAGCCTCTCAGTGTAACACTGTAATAGCCTCTCAGTGTAATGCTGTAATAGCCTCTCAGTGTAGCACTGTAATAGCCTCTCAGTGTAACACTGTAATAGCCTCTCAGTGTAATGCTGTAATAGCCTCTCAGTGTAGCACTGTAATAGCCTCTCAGTGCAATGCTGTAATAGCCTCTCAGTGTAAAGCTGTAATAGCCTCTGTGTAACGCTGTAATAGCCTGTTGTAGCCTCTCAGTGTAACACTGTAATAGCCTCTCAGTGTAACACTGTAATAGCCTTTCAGTGTAATGCTGTAATAGCCTCTCAGTGTAGCACTGTAATAGCCTCTCAGTGTAATGCTGTAATAGCCTCTCTGTGTAATGCTGTAATAGCCTCTGTGTAACGCTGTAATAGCCTGTAATAGCCTCTCAGTGTAACGCTGTAATAGCCTCTCAGTGTAACGCTGTAATAGCCTCTCAGTGTAAAGCTGTAATAGCCTCTCAGTGTAGCACTGTAATAGCCTCTCAGTGTAATGCTGTAATAACCTCTCTGTGTAATGCTGTAATAGCCTCTGTGTAACGCTGTAATAGCCTCTCAGTGTAACGCTGTAATAGCATCTCAGTGTAAAGCTGTAATAGCCTCTCAGTGTAACGCTGTAATAGCCTCTCAGTGTAACACTGTAATAGCCTCTCAGTGTAACGCTGTAATAGCCTCTCCGTGTAGCACTGTATTAGCCTCTCAGTGTAACACTATAATAGCCTGTAGTAGCCTCTCAGTGTAACACTGTAATAGCCTCTCAGTGTAACACTGTAATAGCCTTTCAGTGTAATGCTGTAATAGCTTCTCAGTGTAGCACTGTAATAGCCTCTCAGTGTAATGCTGTAATAGCCTCTCAGTGTAACGCTGTAATAGCCTCTGTGTAACGCTGTAATAGCCTGTAATAGCCTCTTAGTGTAACACTGTAATAGCCTCTCAGTGTAACGCTGTAATAACCTCTCAGTGTAACGCTGTAATAGCCTCTCAGTGTAGCACTGTAATAGCCTCTCAGTGTAACGCTGTAATAGCCTCTCAGTGTAACACTGTAATAGCCTCTCAGTGTAACACTGTAATAGCGTCTCAGTGTAAAGCTATAATAGCATCTCAGTGTAACACTGTAATAGCCTCTCAGTGTAACGCTGTAATAGTCTCTGTGTAACACTGTAATAGCCTCTCAGTGTAACACTGTAATAGCCTCTCAGTGTAAAGCTGTAATAGCCTCTCAGTGTAAAGCTGTAATAGCCTCTGTGTAACGCTGTAATAGCCTGTTGTAGCCTCTCAGTGTAACACTGTAATAGCCTCTCAGTGTAACACTGTAATAGCCTTTCAGTGTAATGCTGTAATAGCCTCTCAGTGTAGCACTGTAATAGCCTCTCAGTGTAATGCTGTAATAGCCTCTCTGTGTAATGCTGTAATAGCCTCTGTGTAACGCTGTAATAGCCTGTAATAGCCTCTCAGTGTAACGCTGTAATAGCCTCTCAGTGTAACGCTGTAATAGCCTCTCAGTGTAAAGCTGTAATAGCCTCTCAGTGTAGCACTGTAATAGCCTCTCAGTGTAATGCTGTAATAGCCTCTCTGTGTAATGCTGTAATAGCCTCTGTGTAACGCTGTAATAGCCTCTCAGTGTAACGCTGTAATAGCCTCTCAGTGTAAAGCTGTAATAGCCTCTCAGTGTAACGCTGTAATAGCCTCTCAGTGTAACACTGTAATAGCCTCTCAGTGTAACGCTGTAATAGCCTCTCCGTGTAGCACTGTAATAGCCTCTCAGTGTAACGCTGTAATAGCCTCTCAGTGTAACACTGTAATAGTGTCTCAGTGTAACACTGTAATAGCCTCTCAGTGTAACACTGTAAAAGCCTCTCAGTGTAGCACTGTAATAGCGTCTCAGTGTAACGCTGTAATAACCTCTCAGTGTAACACTGTAATAGCCTCTCAGTGTAGCACTGTAATAGCCTCTCAGTGTAACACTGTATTAGCCTCTCAGTGTAACACTGTATTAGCCTCTCAGTGTAACACTATAATAGCCTGTAGTAGCCTCTCAGTGTAACACTGTAATAGCCTCTCAGTGTAACACTGTAATAGCCTTTCAGTGTAATGCTGTAATAGCTTCTCAGTGTAGCACTGTAATAGCCTCTCAGTGTAACACTGTAATAGCCTCTCAGTGTAACGCTGTAATAGCCTCTGTGTAACGCTGTAATAGCCTGTAATAGCCTCTTAGTGTAACACTGTAATAGCCTCTCAGTGTAACGCTGTAATAGCCTCTCAGTGTAACGCTGTAATAGCCTCTCAGTGTAGCACTGTAATAGCCTCTCAGTGTAACGCTGTAATAGCCTCTCAGTGTAATGCTGTAATAGCCTCTCAGTGTAACACTGTAATAGCCTCTCAGTGTAACACTGTAATAGCATCTCAGTGTAAAGCTATAATAGCATCTCACTGTAACACTGTAATAGCCTCTCAGTGTAACGCTGTAATAGTCTCTGTGTAACACTGTAATAGCCTCTCAGTGTAACACTGTAATAGCCTCTCAGTGTAAAGCTGTAATAGCCTCTCAGTGTAAAGCTGTAATAGCGTCTCAGTGTAAAGCTGTAATAGCCTCTCAGTGTAACGCTGTAATAGCCTCTGTGTAACACTGTAATAGCCTCTCAGTGTAACACTGTAATAATGTCTCAGTGTAACACTGTAATAGCGTCTCAGTGTAAAGCTGTAATAGCTTCTCAGTGTAACACTGTAATAGCCTCTCAGTGTAAAGCTGTAATAGCCTCTCAGTGTAAAGCTGTAATAGCCTCTCAGTGTAAAGCTGTAATAGCCTCTCAGTGTAAAGGTGTAATAGCCTCTGTGTAACACTGTAATAGCCTCTCATTGTCGCACTGTAATAACCTCTCAGTGTAAAGCTGTAATAGCCTCTCAGTGTAAAGCTGTAATAGCCTCTCAGTGTAATACTGTAATAGGTTGTAATAGGCTATGTAACGCTTCAGTTGTTTGTCATCCCTTAGTTTCTCTTGTGTCCAGTGGCGTAGCCAGGATTTTGTTCGAGGGACGGATGGAGATTTTTTTGATAATAGTTAATAACAATTTTATAGCGAGTATTTTGTTCAGGGGATTGTTGAGTTTTTCAGGATACCTGTCTTAATGGAAATTCAATATTTTATCACCAGGATACCTGTCTTAATTGAAATTCATACTGTTAGGAAGTTGTTCAAATTGTTTCTGCAGATTTGTTCTAAATATATTTTCCTGTTACAGTCAGTTTTCATTTTTTTTTAAATGAAGTTTTTTTCTCACTATGAAATACTATGGAACAACAAAAGTGATGACAGACACTTGGAAGCAGTATGACAAAGAACTGCATTCTTACACTGGAACTACGCATACATGCATTCTAGGAGGAGAAAGCAATGCGCTGTACACTGACAGACAATACACTTTCTCAACATAGTACTGACAAGGCTACAGAAATGTCAAATTAGACTAATGACTATATATTGTCATGGTGACGGCTGTGGTGCCAGTGATCTACACGTTCTTAGCAAAGCTCAATGCATGAATGTAGCACCCTTATCACAGGGACAAGGTGTCTTTCCACTCAAACATCACTATTTATTATGGCAATGCACCTATAATGGGTCCCAGGGTCAGCAAACGACTTAGGGTCCTCATTCATCTTAATTTCTTCTTATTTTTGTTGGCAGTCCATATGTGAATTTTCCCCCCAGCAATAAAGATGTATGTACATAAGTATGCACTGTATAATGCAAAGTGGCTTCACGATGTAGTATATGAGGAACTGACTTCAATGTAATTGACTATTATAATATTTGTAAGCGTGAGAATCTCTAGTAACCAAGAGAAACTTAATGTGGGCATGAAATATTGCACCAATGTATTCTCCTTGATGTTTACAGTCACTTTGTATAGGGTCACCTAGCGGTTTTAAGACATGCTGAGTTCAGAAATGATAGCCATTTTGTTTTTAATTTCCCCTTTGACCTGTGACCTTGCAAAGGTCAACCTAAAGTGAGAAAGGGACCTTGACCAGAAAAATCACCCTGGGTGCAATTTAGATGCTACCATCATGTGTAGCACCTTGTTCTACTCGTAATGAATAGGGCTTCTCAGAAAAAATACTCGGGACAACCTACTCATTTCTGGCAAATTGCGAGACTAGGGGTAACTGACGAATTTTAGCCTATCCCTTTACCCTGTAGGGGATGTGGGTCCTAAAATGTAAGCATTGCTGTAAGAACCTTAGGAACTTTTGGTTTCAAGTCCCACCACTGGTCATGAAACAGCATTCAAATTTGAATTTGTGCTATTTGTACCAAGTTTAGGATGTAATAACTTGCTTGGGGGGACTCCAAAAAATCACTCAAAGATATGTTTGGATAGATGTTAATGAGATCTACAAGCATCCAGAGATTTTTGGCAGATTTTTGAAGTTGCATTTGTCATGCATTCGAGCATTAGTTATGGCCACTTTGGTGAGGTTAAAGTACCACATAGTTCTATCCAAACTGGCTATTTCTTCAATTGTGCATTCTCTGAGGATTGATCTAGAGGAAAACTAACAATGTGGGCTTCTAACTAGCTTGGAGCGGAGGGGTTATGAACTTGCATATGGGACTTGGGACTTCGTTGTTATGAGGACACATTTGAAACTACCAAAACCTTACTTTAGTTGGATTTTAAAAACCAAAACGTGATAGTAAAGTTGTTTTTATAAGTTGTGGTGCCTACCTAGGGGATAATTGATTGACTGACCAACCATTTGTGAAAAAGCCATTTTCTGCATTCTCATGCTAGCCAATCAGTCAATTTCAGGCACAACTGAAAGTCTTTGTTTTAGGAGGTCTTCGATGACAGAGACAGGTGTATTTTAAAGGTGTTGTAAACAGGGAAGATTTTTTTTTAAAGATAAAACATGAATTTAGTTTTTAAAACCCAACTGAGTAAGGTTTTGGTAGTTTAAAATGTGTCTTCGTAACAAAGAAGTCCCATGCAAGTTCATAACCCCTCAGCTCCACGCTTGTGCCAGAGGAAGCACACACTGGTACTTTCTCCTCTAGATCAATCCTCAGAGAATGCAAAGTTGAAGAAATAGCCAGTTTGGATAGAACTATGTGGCACTTTAGTCTCATAGTTCACCGGATACCATAATATTTTGCTTGATGCTTGTAGATCTCATCAACATCTATCCAAACATATCTTTGGATGATTTTTTGGAGTCCCCCACGCAAGTTATTACGGCCTAAACTTGGTACAAATAGCAAAAATTCAAATTTCAAGGGGGTTTAATGACCAGTGGTGGGACTTGAAACCAAATGTTTTTTCACAGAATTTGGAAGGCTGGTACCTAAGGGTCTTACAGCAATATTTACATTTTAGGACCCACATCCCCTACAGGGTAAAGGGTTAGGCTGATGTTCGAATAAAACTTACCCCTTGTCTGGCAATTTGCCAGAAGTGAGTAGAGTGAGTGCTCCTAGTATTTTGTTCTGAGAATCCTTATTCAATACAAATAGAACAAGGTGCTACACATGATGGTAGCATCTAAATTGCACCCAGGGTGATTTTTCTGGTCAAGGTCCCTTTCTCACTTTAGGTTGACCTTTGCAAGGTCACAGGTCGAAGGGGACATTTAAAAAAAAATAATGGCTATCATTTCTGAACTCAGTGTGTCGGAAAACCCCCAGGTGAATTTTTTCTAGGAAAATCTGATACGGACGGGCAACGAAATGTCCATTTTCTGGTTGAGCTGGCTTGGAATGACTATCCTTTTCTGTTTCAGTCCTCACATGGTTTTTAAACTCTTTTCTTTTGGTATATCATCTGGCAGTCCAGCCCCTGGTGTTCTCTATGCATGGCTGTAGTAAATCAGGTTCATATGGCAGTTCAGCTCCTGGTGTTATCTATGCATGGCTGTAGTAAATCAGGTTCATATGGCAGTTCAGCTCCTGGTGTTCTCTATGTATGGCTGTAGTAAATCAGGTTCATATGGCAGTTCAGCTCCTGGTGTTCTCTATGCATGGCTGTAGTAAATCAGGTTCATATGGCAGTCCAGCAGCTGGTGTTCTCTATGCATGGCTGTAGTAAATCAGGTTCATATGGCAGTTCAGCTACTGGTGTTCTCCTTGCATGGCTGTAGTAAATCAGGTTCATATGGCAGTCCAGCTCCTGGTGTTCTCTATGCATGGTTGTTTGAGGGTCCTAGGCCCCGGCATGCATAGCTTGCACCATGTGAGGGTGCAAGCTCTGACATTGGGATTCCTGGCTTTACGCATGCTTGAAAACATTGGTATCTCTGTTTTGGGTCCTGATAAAAATCAATCAGATAATCATTCCCTACTGGGTCATTCCACGAAAACAGTTTCTTTGTTACACTGAAAAGTAATCAATATCAGACCTATGGCAAACCTCTCCTATGGGTCTTTCCTAAAACACAGACATTTTTTTTTTATTTTTGGTTGCACTATTACTGGTACTTCTTTGTTGCATAGGCATCTTTTCCGATTTTACTGTACCAAGGCACCTACCTTGCAAATACAGAGGGCCCAATGTTCCCCTTTAGAAGTTAAATGAAAGCATGGTAAAGCATAGGTAAGCATTATGAAATCCAGAGAGGTATGCTATATAAACAACTTGGCAAACCATGATAAACTATGTTATGCATTGCATAACCTTGGGGAAAGCATGAGGAAACTGCACATTTAGTGTGGTAAACTTTGTAATTGTTGAAACAAGTGCAAAGGCACGTTTTCAGAGTTGAATATTACCATTTAAGGGTATAACTAGCAATAAACTACCTATTTACCAGATACATCCTGTGGTGCTACATTTCCAATATTGCTGCACCAATCCACAGAAACATAAAAAATAAATACATGAGCAAAAAAAAAATGACCTTGAACTATCTGAGAGAAAAAAAAAACATCTATGGGTTTCAATATTTGTTTTATTTCTTAAATAGATTATAAACAAATTAGTGTTTTGGAAGAAAATAAAAAATGTCAAGTTATGGAACTGAAAAATAATAATTGGTTATTAAATCTAAGCGTCATTTTGACTCAATCAATATCAAGTGCATGGCTTTGCAGTAGAGCCGTCTATTGCTGCTTTACCACCCACGTTGACATCTTTTAGATTAAAATAATGCAGTTTGTTGTACTTCTTCAATAAGCCCTTATGTTGATAAATCTGGCAGCTTATCTTTACGAAGTGCATCCTTTACAGAAGTGTAGAACTGAAGGTAAGTGCAGCCTTGTCTACTTCAGGCAGTAATAGACCTATGGAACTGAAGGTGGCAGCTTGCTATTGTAAACAGTAAACATATCATGTCTGCAATACAAAAATGTACAGATCATTACAGATTTATATATATATATATATATATATATATATATATATATATATATATATATATATATATATATATATATATATATATATTTAAATGTGTTATTCAAGAACAAAAAATATCTCTTTTGTAATTTCAGTACTTTCGGAAGTATTCTAACAAAAAACACAGATCCGTTTTTTAATATCACCACCTAGAGATCAACGGATGCTTTATAATAATAATAATAATAATAATAATAATAATAATAATAATAATAATAATAATAATAATAATAATTGTCTGCATTGTTTAAAGCTAACAATTACAAATCTAATAATCTTGCTACATATATCTTATTTAAACAGTTTCACTGTGGGTAGTGAAAACCAATGTCAGGCTCTCTTTGGAAGCTGTTGAGCAGATTTAGATTTTACACAGTCAGGAAACAATACAGGCATGTCAAAGCATAAGAAGTATGCTTGAATATGCTGTTTGTTCAGTCTTGTAAGGATATCTGCTTCATTGAGTTTGGGCATCATTGAGGCATTCTATCCAAGAAAATAAAGAATTTCTACCAATAAGTAGTTGCTTGTTTAAGATTCTGACCACATTATTGTTCTTAGTCTTACTATAAGTACATTTAAATGACAACTGATCAGTGTCACAATTATATATTAAAACAAAGTGGTTTCTTTTCATAGGTTTAATTAATTGAAATATATTGTACTTTTTATCGCTGTTTTAGTGTTCAATTTTACATCACGAAGTAAACAAATTATCAAAGCATTGGTACACAAGTAACTTAAAACAGCTTCCAAACTAGCTTCATTATATTTGTTTAAATAATGCTCTGGATTAAGTTAGTAAAACCCTATTGAAAATAGCAACCACTGATCCAAGAGCAATCCAATAAAATGGTAAAATAAAAAACGATTTGCGAGTGCACTGGCTTGTTAATGTTTGTTCAAGATTCCATGTTGGCAGATTCGCTACAATGCAATCCTCAAACAAGGATGTCAATGCAATCCTCAAACAAGGATGTCAGCTGAGGGACGAGTGGCAGATTGCAGAGCATTCCAACTATAGCTCCGGCCAAAACTTTAACATCACCGCGGTTTTCGGCACATGCAGCCCATGCCATTGCATGGGGCTCCGGGCAGCAAGAGGGCTCCTGTTTGTCGTGGCTCAGTTACTATTAAAAAACGTATATTCACCTCAGGTCTGCACCATAATGAAAGACCTATTAGCCATTTTACCGTTCTTTTTATCTATAAACAGAAAAAAACACAACGTGTCGGGTTTAAAGCCGTGCACAAGTTAATGTCAGCATGAGCCGCGTAATCATGTCACCCACGACTTAAGCTAAAAACAGTAAGACATTTAGAAATGAACTAATTTAAACACACTCCAAGCAAAGTTATTTTGCGTGTGCCATCAGTGCTGCAAACTTGAGGGGAATACAAGTATAGGTGCCTCACACACGTAGGGCTGTGTATTTGAATGAACCTGGAAACAAATTAAAATAAATGCGTTTCTAGCCAATGTATGGTCCTCGCCTCTTGCGATGCTTGACTACATCTACAAGGGAGATTTTCAAGCAGGAACATGAAATTAATAATAAAAAAAACTCTTTACTTTCTACAATGTCGTAGGGATGTTTGACTGGACTAGGGCAGATATTGATCGTGCACCAGATTTGCCGAAAACGGGATTATTGAACTATAATTGCAGACCTTATCGCTGTGAAAGCACGAAAGGTTAATTTCTGTCTCTGTGACTGTTGTTTTTTGCGATTGCTGTTGTGAAATGCAATACATTTTAGCTTTGAGACATTACATATATATATATATATATATATATATATATATATATATATATATATATATATATATATATAGATGGATAGATTGTCAGTCCACCGTATGATACACAAAATGCAAACAATATTCAGGGGTCAAGGAAATAGGAAATATATTAATAAATCCACTTTTACAAAATGTTTTGGTTTCTCCCTTTTAACATTGCATTGAAGAATTGGAAAGGTTCCCCTAGTGCAAAGGTAAAATGAATGGTGATGGGGTATTTATTTGCAGAGTGGAATGAAGAAGGGAGCAGTTTGCTTAAGAGCTGCTAGCAGTGTGTGTTAAGAGGCCCATTCCTCAGTTGTGGGAATGCTTTGTCTGAAAGTAATTTGAAAATTGAGCCTCCTTCTAATGCAACTGACCTCAGAATGTAGTCAACACCTTGCCAACCCATTACATTCTGTAAGTGCTGCATTGTAAAAATATACTTGCCTTTAATAAAGATTCAGAATGTAAAAAAGTGACACAAGGAATCCCATTAACTAATCATTTTAAAGTGAATACATTTATAGTAGGAATGACAAGCAACGATAAACTTATCAAAATCAAGGCCTGGCATAAAGGCATCATTAATTTGTCACTGACATTTTTTTGTTGTTGTTAAAACTGATGTGTTGAGTACTGGGTAACACTTTACAATAAGTGGCCAATCCCACTTAATTGAGACACACTCACTAACACTGAGCCTGGCATTGAGACACACTCACTAACACAGAGCCTGGCATATAGACACACTCACTAACACAGAGCCTGGCATTGAGACACACTCACTAACACAGAGCCTGGCATTGAGACACACTCACTAACACTGAACCTGACATTGAGACACACTCACTAACACAGAGCCTGGCATTGAGACACACTCACTAACACAGAGCCTGGCATTGATGCACACTCACTAACACAGAGCCTGGCATATAGACACACTCACTAACACAGAGTCTGGCATTGAGACACACTCACTAACACAGAGCCTGGCATTGAGACACACTCACTAACACAGAGCCTGGCATTGAGACACACTCACTAACACAGAGTCTGGCATTGAGACACACTCACTAACACAGAGCCTGGCATTGAGACACACTCACTAGCACTGAACCTGGCATTGAGACAAACTAACTAACACAGAGCCTAGCATTGAGACACACTCACTAACACTGAACCTGGCATTGAGACTCATTCACTAACACAGAGCCTGGCATTGAGACACACTCACTAACACAGAGCCTGGCATTGAGACTCATTCACTAACACAGCCTGGCATTGAGACACACTCACTAACACAGAGCCTGGCATTGAGACACACTCACTAACACAGAGCCTGGCATTGATGCACACTCACTAACACAGAGCCTGGCATTGAGACACACTCACTAACACAGAGCCTGGCATTGAGGCACACTCACTAACACAGAGCCTGGCATTGATGCACACTCACTAACACAGAGCCTGGCATTGAGACACACTCACTAACACAGAGCCTGGCATTGAGACACACTCACTAACACAGAGCCTGGCATTGAGACACACTCACTAACACAGAGCCTGGCATTGAGACACACTCACTAACACTGAACCTGGCATTGAGACACACTTACTAACACAGAGCCTGGCATTGAGACACACTCACTAACACAGAGCCTGGCATTGAGACACACTCACTAACACTGAACCTGGCATTGAGACACACTCACTAACACAGAGTCTGGCATTGAGACACACTCACTCTGTTTTGTGACAAATGCAATGACTAGTTAAAAATCAGTATCACTGAATGTGGCGGAGTGTCCCGCCCCTATTTATTATTATTTGTATTTGTTTTGCGGCGGATAAAAGCTGCGTCTTTTGTTATTGTTTTTTATAGTTATATTTAAAACCCCGTGAGGATGCATGACTGATCAGCTACTGATTATTTAACTAGCTGACAGTCATACATCCTTACCAACGCGATGCAGACTCTTGCCGAGGGGTAATAAGATAATTAACAACTAGTTAACCCCTTGGCCAGAGTATAAGAACCAGCAGTTGTCCGTTCTGCAGGGGGAGTGTTGGAGTAGAGAGTACGGGAGAGCGGAGAGAGAGCGCGTAGAAGACATAAAAACAATTGCTAAAACGTGCTGGTTTAGCCAGCACGCCACTTACTTGCTTGTCTGTTTATTCGTTTGGCCCTCGTGCCCTTTGGTTTCTGTTTTGTTTAAATCTTTTGTTTTTGTTTTTGTTTTTGTTTTATTTATTAATAAATACGCTGAGTGCCGTTGCACTCAGCTTCACCCGCCCTTCCATTGTTTTGGTTTCTGTACTTCCTGGTCCGTGACGTCATCACACATCACCACTGCAAGCCAGCCTGCCACACTGAACCTTTCACAACTACCCATACCATGGCTAAAGTATTTGTGCATGAACTCTATGTAAACCAGGGGTACACCGTATTTGACATGACATCAGTTTAAATGTAATATATATGACTCTTTAAAAGCTTGCACTGCAATTCAGTAATGTCCTGATCAGGAAAGGGAATCGGGGCAATGATGGGTAATGTTTATTAAAACCACCAGCCAAGCACAAAAAAAGGATCAGGTGAGTTGGACCTTATAATGCTTTTTCTTGTTTCCAAAATGTCTTACATCCTTGTGTATACTAGGAGTATGTTCATCAAAATATCTTACATCCTTGTGTATACTAGGAGTATGTTCATCAAAATGCCTTACATCCTTGTGTATACTAGGAGTATGTTCATCAAAATATCTTACATCCTTGTGTATACTAGGAGTATGTTCATCAAAATGCCTTACATCCTTGTGTATACTAGGAGTATGTTTATCAACCCTTGAGCCTTTTAGTACACTTTTAATTTCAATCGATGGTTCTGTCTTCTTAAACTTCATCTTTAGAGCTTGAATTATTTATCTAAAGGATTTAGGAGAAAGGGGCTTTAACAGTTTAACTTGGGGATTAGCAATGCATTTTGTTCTAAAAAAAAAGGAAGAGATCATTTTTCACAACTCAGGTGTAGTTAATAAGAAACAACTGTGAGATCAATAAGTTTACTGTTCATGTGTAGTTAGTTCTTTATTTAATCCTTTATTGGTGATAAAAGCTGGTACAAATTTGTTACATTTTTTTAACAGCTAAACACTTTAATTGCATTGACTTGCGTCCTTTTCCACCAGGCCGTGTGTCTTAAATTCTAATGAGTGTAGGTCCCATTAAACAGATGCCTGGGGAGGGTTTGAGCATTGCATGTAAGCAATTAGCTGATCTAAGATTAATTGCATAAGGTGACAGGTTTTTCAACTGGAGTCCTCATAAAACATTGCGATTAGATCAGCCTGCAAGATAACGCCTTCAGTTTCTGAACTGCCTACTTCACATGCCCAACAAACCAGAACGATTAACTACTGAAATAATGTTCCCTTAGTACTGCAGTTGCAGTCTCTTGGCACAAAAAAAGTGTTCGCCTGCAAAGCCCTTTTCATGGGACAGCTGTCAAGGAGACACGGGTACAAAATACCATAAATATATACCTCAGTAAGATGTACCTAATTATGGGCCCCACAACTTATAATAAACCTTTTGAAGATGATAGCTTCAATCAAATTGTGATTAATTAATAAGAAACCTATAAAAGCAATCAAAACAAGACATATTCCAGTTAGGCAGCTCATCTGCCTTAGGGAGAATTCATTTTCTGTTCAACAAGATGTTAATGGCTTTGACACAACATAATTAGACGTTCCACAAACGTAAACACAAATCTTTCATCAGCCAGTGTCTGATTGATTGCATTGGAGTTGTATCTTAAACAAGCAGCATTCTGCTATCATGTATCTGCACAGGGAACATTAAAATGCTAAACTGGGCCTCGACAGCTATTAAACTCATTTACACTATCAGCATAGTATTTTGCAAATTATATACAGTCTCTGGCCTTGCAGACGATAAGTCCTCCTGAGAGAAGGAAAATCGTCCAATTTATGCCATTCAGGCACAGAATGAGCTGCTGAGCTGCCAGGAATCCTGTGCTTGCAATCCAGCATTATGAGGCAATCACTCCCACAGCGTTATCACTGCCCTCAATCAAAGCAAAGCAACAAAGAGCTGCTGAAATGTGCAAACAGGGAGCATTCACATGTAAGCAGGGGAAGGCCAGGGTTTGCTGCCAAGTTTTATTTTGGTGTAGGTCTATTACAAGAGTAATCACAGAGTGTGTGGCATTATGGAAGCCATCCAGATAGTTAAGATGGAATTCCTGATTGTTTTTAAGACTTGAACCTTACCCCTTTGACATGATCGATATCATTCAACACTCCTGTGGCATGCAGCTATTCATTAAAGATGATATCAACACCCAAGCCAGAGGTAGGAGAAAAAAAGGTTTCCAGTGTAGTCAGTATGGAAATATCAATGTACAGCATCTACTATCTGTTTAACCAAAACTGTTATATAGTGTTTCTACACAATTACAGTAACTTCAAAGGAACTACCGCAAGGATTTGTGCTTTTGATGATGTCATCACAATAGGCAACAAGAAGAACTTGTGAGGTAGATCATTCTTTCCATCAAACCTGATCACTTATCTGACAATAGCAGTGCACAAAAACTGACATCTTATATCCCACGATCAATCTAAAATCACTTCACAGCTAGTTTTTAAAAGTACATTGTGCAATGTGCAATTAAATTGCCTTTACCCGACTGCTTCAGCAAATTTAGGCATGTGCCAGTTTGGTATCTTTGCGTTCCTGAACGTGACCTTTATTTATGTATTTGTCAGTGTATTTATTATCAGTGCATTAATTCATCAGCCAGAAATACAAAACACTCAATAGTAGACTAAAACTACAAGAACATTTTTTGACAAATGTTTCGACTAAAACAGTGGTTCCCAAAACAAGGAGTTGGGGATTCTTGGAGGGCTGTGAGTGAGATTTTTTTGGCACAAGATTCTCTAACAAATGACCCTGTCACCTGACAAAGTAATATTTACATGAACACTGCTGTTAGGTGCTGTATCATACATTGATAATCTTAATCCCTAATACCTGCACTAAAAGTGTGACCCATTATACAAGAAAAGGGAGATTACAATTGCACATTGCTAAGGACTCATTAATTCTCAATTAAGAGGCCTTATGTCATGGGGGGGAGGGGGTCCCTTCTGTACATATAATGAAAGCAAGCATAAAATGAGCATGTTTAGTGCCTTGACCTAAATAAATATGTTTGGGTTAGAGAGTATCATATTATATTTATCTGGGTCCATATTTAAGCGATAGCTACACTAACAAGGATACTGCACACTAGTTGCCTCCTCGTGTTATAAACTAACAAGGAGACTGTAGACTAGTAGCCTCCTCATGTTATAAACTAAAAAGGAGACTGCACACTAGATGCCTCCTCGTGTTATAAACTAAAAAGGAGACTGCACACTAGATGCCTCCTCGTGTTATAAACTAAAAAAGGAGACTGCACACTAGATGCCTCCTCATGTTATAAACTAAAAAGGAGACTGCACACTAGATGCCTCCTCGTGTTATAAACTACAAAGGAGACTGCATACTAGATGCCCCCTCGTGTTATAAACTAAAAAAGGAGACTGCATACTAGATGCCCCCTCGTGTTATAAACTAAAAAAGGAGACTGCACACTAGATGCCTCCTCATGTTATAAACTAACAAGGAGACTGCACACTAGATGCCTCCTCATGTTATAGCAACAGGCTACTCCTGTAGATGTTCTCATGTCCTGTTTATCAAAAGTGGACAGTGTCCTGTGCAGTATATCCATTGCGATACACACACCACTTTTTACACAACAGTATTTTGTATGTACTAGGTAAGACTTACAGGGTGTTAGATTAGTGTCAGAAATCCAACAGTTTCATCTTCAGTCTTCCCAATTCATACCCAATGTAGTACTCCAAAGCCTCTGACAGTGTAGGCAGAACAAATGAACCATGGCTGGCACAGGAACTATACTGTGCTCAAGCACCACCACCAGCCAATGAAAGGCTAGGGCTGCTCTTGGGGCTGTGAAGAGGAGAGCAGCCTGCATCCTGTTTTAGACTCGTTCTCATCTTTTCATTTAAACAATTACTGCTTGGTACAGCAGATATTGAGCTACCAGACAGCCCCTATCCTGAGAGAGGAAAGTGTGGATACAATCTATGAGATGCTGTGACAGAAATATGAGTTCTGGTTGTAAATCTCCCTCCCGACCTGTGAGGGCACTAAGTAGCGAAAGGGAAAGGCTTTGGACGGGTTGGCCTGACAGTTCATTTCCTGGGTCAGGAAGTCAGTCAGCGTGGAAGAAGGCAAGGAACATATTGACCTGGAAGGTAAACGAGGTAGCAGTTGCAGGCAATAGAGTCAGCTGCAGTAGTTTACCAAGGGGTTATGCATGATCGCATAAAGGGGCCGGAGAATTGTAAATCTTTTCCTTCGCTTTGGTTTTGAAATAGACCCGGAAGGACTCGGGCACTGTGTATTAAGAGTATCATGAGTGTTTGTTTTGTTTATCTTGTCTATAATTGTTACATGTGTGTTTATAGACGGCTAACCCATTCCTGAGCTGTCGCTAAGAGCCAGCACTGAACCCAGAACAGCACTGCACTATTTGTCACTCTTTAAACTGTATCAACCACCATGAGCACTATTGTTTAGGGCTGCAATCCCTGTTACTGTTTTCCATGTTTTACGCATCGCTGTGTATAACCAGAGTTTATTATTTGGTCACCAGACCTGGATTATAAACAAAATAAAACGTCTATTTTCCATACAGGGTTACAAATCTCTGTCTGTTTATTCCTGCACTGCATCACCTCTGCACCTGTTCATAATCAGCAACCACTTTGTCCCAGGCGCATAATGAAGGAAGTAGTTTTTTGACGTCACACATGCCCAGCTGTATGTGTCAGAATGGCTCTACACAGGTACATGAAATATGAAGTGCTGACTGTGTAAAAACATTATTAACAGGCTCAATGTATTTCTACCACCAAGACAATGTGCAGCAATCATGCAGTAGCTTGACTGAAACCCTTTTTTTCTCTAGTAAATCCTGTAGTTATTATATATTTGTCATACCATAAAGTTCCTAAAAACAGATGAATAAAGCTTAGCTTGGATCCAACCTAATGGTAGGTTTCAAAAGGCAGATTTTTAACATAGTTTTGCTTTGCCGGTAAAGAGGTTGATTTTCCTCTCAGGATATTGCTGCGTACTATGCTCTTGGGGGTATGTTTGAGCCAGCAAATTGCCTTTTTGATCGAACCTATTTAATTTACCAAATGTGGTCTGTAATGGAAAATTAAATTATACAGTACATATACTTAGGGTAGGTGGTAAATGTATTAAACTGTAAGCTTGTGGAGGCTTAATTTACAAATGATCATCTCATCAGCCAACAGCAATCACCTAAACATTTTTTTTAAATGTTATTTTATAATAAGGAGACTTTACAATAGTGAACCCCTGACTAAGTGTGCCATACTTGGGATACTGTTTACAATTTTAAATGTTAAAGTTTATGTAACTACACATATAGTGGTCTTTATTTGTGCAGAAATCAAAAGTGTGTCCTTGCCAAACATATGATTTGTGTAAATCGAAAGAAAACTGAAACCAAAGCTAAAGACTGCCTGTAAATATTGTGGTGGTGTGTGTTTTGGTGGTGGTTGGCAAGGATGGGGTTAATTCCTGTCCCTGCCAAAAACATGTGAGAATGTGGCGGCTCCTTAATTGAATGATTAGCGATAATTGGGAGCAGCCAAATCCTATAAAAGGAGAGCTCGGGGCTCCATTAGGGGAGACTACCAGGGAGCTGGAACCAGAGAGGAAAGGTACAGTGTTTTTGATTCACTTGTAACAATAAAGGTCAGGGTTTTGTTTGACCGGGAAACAGCTTAGCTGTCTGGTATAGCTTAGACCTGCAACAGTTTAGTTAGCACTCCTGGAAGGAGTTAGGGTTTTGGTTTTGTTTATTCTGTTTTGCTTAAAATAAACATACAGGCCTGCCCTATTGAAACCCTACCTGTGCTTGTGTGGGGTACCGTTCCTTTTACACAAAAGACAAGTGAAGACGGTGCTGCATGTGGCAAGCTCACCCTGGATTTGTCGCACTGCCTTTGGGGGAAAAAAAATATTTAATGTAATGAAAACAAAATAACACAATTCAGAAAGGAGACATCCACCAAAGATTGATTTGACCGAATCTTTATTGTGTTTTGACAAAGGACCAGAGAACGTAACATAGTTTTTGGGCCGTGGCCTTGTCCATTGAGCTCTATAGCTGCCTGTGTGCTGACTGACTGAGGTGAATGATTATTTCTTGATGACAGCTATTGCCAGCACAGGACAAGTGGCACTCTGGGCCATGTTCCACTGCCCCGTGTACTGGCTGATTGTGATGTAATGGCTATTGATTAATGAGAGTCATGCCAGAGGCAGGACCAGTGGCACTCTGGGCCACGTTCCACTGCCCCGTGTACTGGCTGATTGTGATGAATGGCTATTGATTAATGAGAGTCATGCCAGAGGCAGGACCAGTGGCACTCTGGGCCACCTTCCCCCAAAAAGGACAAGGCCACCAGGGGTTTGCGACTGACTAATGATATAATGACCAACATATCATATCATAGCTACGAGAGTGGCTAAGTCACCTACCCCCAAAAAAACAACATAAGAGCTTGTGCTACTATAACCTATATATATATATATATATATATATATATATATATATATATATAACAGCAGGTCCAGAGATGCAGATTGGGGTCTGGAGGCCAGATCTCAGCATGGAACACAGAATTAGTGCTAGCAATGAGCATGTCTTCTCCTTCCCTTAATTTATCAGATTGACTTGTATGAACTGCAGCAGGACCCTCTAGGTAGCTGATTGAAGTTTAAGGTCTTCAATGTGGGATCCAATACTGTATTAGGAACTGGTTTAAATGGTGATTGCCAGGCCGTAGAACCCACAGCAGTGGAGACGAGCATCATTCATTGTGATGGGTGGTTTGGAAGATGAAGGTTGGACAGATCCTGAATGTCCCGCAACGACATTTATCCGAGGAAGAGGTTAATGAAACACCGATTGCGAGTAGCGAGGTGATATGGCACCCGATTAGTTATGCACATCGTAGGGAAACTTGATTGCATTAATTAGCGAAGCCATCGATTTAAGAAGAATTTGAGTAGTCGACATGAAGTGATATTGTAGCCTTATTCGCATATCATAAAAAACAAACAAAAATGATTTGTATAGATAGATTATCCTGGATCCAGCACAAACTGAAGGGGAATGAAATTAAGGTTGCAAGAATGTCCGGAATTAAAATCAGGAGGAAATCTGGTGCTTAGGAGAGATGAAAGTGGGAGGTTGCATGATCAATCCCTGGAACTGACTGATTCTTCTGGGGTGAGGAAGAGAGGTTCATATGAGCTGACGTTGGGCGCATCGACAAGTGGCTGGGAAGACCAGAGAAAGACGAACAACGTCCTTTTGTTAAAATGTAAGTGTGACAGGGAACCGGGTCGCTGGTTCCTGCGCAAGTGTGTGCCTGTGGAAAATCACCTGCGACACGCAGTTGGAGAAGCGTTGCTAAGCAACCAGTTGAGTGGCAGGCTCGCCCTGAGCTAAAGTGATCGGGAGGTCTGGATTGGCTGGGGGGCGTGCCTGGGAATGCTGCGCAGAACTCAAAAAGCGGCTGCGCTACAGCTCGGGACTGCTGCAAGGCCATTGCTGTACAGACAGGCGCTGAGTGAGAGACAGTTTGTTAACATCCAGGAGGGAAGCGTGCGCTCTGCGGGAAAAACTACTACGGAGCCCTTTAACTGCAAGACGGGGTCTGTGAAGGCGATTGCCCAGCCAGGACCGTCAGAATGGCCTGGAGTCGCTGGGAGGCCAGGACTTCAGAAACAACAGAAGTAGGTCAGCTTAGGGGAGGTGGATCCCAAAACAGTATAGAGAGGGTTACCGTAGAGTAGTAGGTTCCTGGAGCAGGAGGTCAGAAGAAGGATCAAAAGCCAGAGTTCTGAAGACGACCTCGCCACACCTGAGGAATCCGCAGCAAGCAGAGATGATATTAACCTCAGGAATTGTAATTACAGAGGAATATAGAATGTAATAACGGTGGATACGAGCAATAAGAGGTTGATGTCTAGAGAAGCAGACGTCTGGAGGAATGAGTGTCAGTATGATAGCTGTATGTATGATGAACGCATTGTTTTGTTTGCTTGATGGCATTATTTACGTGTCCTGAGGATGAAGATGGTGGTCTCTGATGCAGAACGCCCAGGCACACACACAAAAGCAAGGCAGTCCAAACAGCGGCAGCATGGGATAAGTGCTTTGTGCCAGCTTTCAACCAGCATGATACTTGTTTGTTCCGTGTCCGTTTGTTTTGTTTGTGTGTTTTGGCTACTGTGCCGTTTTATTTTACAAAGTGTTTTGTTCAATCTTTTTATTTATGAAATCTGCGCCGCAGTGCTTTCCGTTACCCCAGTCTGTTGTGGTCTCCAGTCACTTCCTGGCCTGACATCACCACTACAGCCAGCTTGGCAACTGCAAAGCATATAACATGGTTGATTTAGATTTCCAGAAAGCTTTTGACAGAGTCCCACATAAAAGATTAATTCTCAAACTGAACGCAGTTGGGATTCAAGGAAATGCATGCACATGGATTAGGGAGTGGTTAACATGTAGAAAACAGAAAGTACTGATTAGAGGAGAAACCTCAAAATGGTGCGAGGTAACCAGTGGAGTACCACAGGGATCATTATTAGGTCCTCTGCTATTCCTAATCTACATTAATGACTTAGATTCTGGAATAGTAAACAACCTTGTTAAATTTGCAGATGACACAAAAATAGGCGAGGCAAACACCGTTGCAGCAGCAAAGGTCATGTTGCATCCTCAAAAAAATCAAGCAGGTTAGTTAGACATGATCTCCCTTTCCTAAAACCATGCTGACTGTCTCCCAGGATACTGTTACCATATAGGTAATTTTCTATTTTGGATCTTATTATAGTTTCCATAAGTGTACATATAATAGAAGTCAGGCTTATTGGTCTGTAGTTACCTGATTCAGTTTTGTCTCCCTTTTTGTGGATCGGTATTACTTTTGCAATTCCCCAGTCTGTCGGTACAACCCCTGTCTCAAGAGACTGTTGCATGATGTTAGTTTGGGGTTTGTAAATAACTTCTTTCATGTCTTTGAGTACTATTGGGAGGATCTCATCCGGCCCAGGGGATTTGTTTATTGAAAAAGCTCCTAGTCCCTTTAACACTTCTGCCTCTGTTATGCTAAAGTTATTTAAAACTGGATAGGAACTTGTGAAAAGTAATCATCAAATATATTTGCTGTTTTTTCTCTTCATCTATGATGTTGCCATTTGTATTTCTTAGACATTTTACTTCCTCCTTTAATGTTCTTTTGCTGTTATAATATTGGAAAAAAAAACCTTTTGGAATTGGTTTTAGCCCCCTTGGCAGCGTTCATTTCTAACTCTCTCTTGGCCTTTCTAACTTCCTTTTTGCTTTGTGCTTGCAGTTTCAAGTACTCTGTCTGTGTACTCTTTTTGTTCATGGTCCCTTTTAAACACTCTGTAAAGTGCCTTTTTCTCTGAATATTTTTTTTAATTGATCTGTGAAACCATTTTGGCCATTTTGTTTTAGATTTTGATTTGTCTACCTTTGGGATGTATTTGTTTTGTGCCTCTAGTACTACATTTTTTAGAAATAGCCGTTCTTTCTCTGTGGATGTTTTTTGTCTATTTTACTCCAATCTACTTCTGTTAATCTCTGTTTCATTCCTTCATAGTTTGCCTTTTTAAAATTGTAAACCTTAGCTTTATTCGTTACTTTTTGGATTTTAAAAAGCACTTCAAATGAGACCATGTTGTGATCTGAGTTTTCCAATGGTTCTCTGACCTCTGTTTTAGTTATTCTGTCTTTGTTATTTGAAAAGATTAAATCAAGGCATGCCCCCCTTCTAGTTGGTGCCTTGACAAATTGCATTAGGAAGCAGTCATTTGTCATTTCTATCATTTCAGTTTCGGCTATCATGCTCCCCACCGGGTTTTCCCATTTTATATGTGGGAAGTTGAAATTCCCCATTAGTATGACTTGTCCTTTGCTAATGTCATTATATAGCAGATTATTTTGCTCTGTATCTGAATTTGGCGGTCTATAGCATGCCCCTATTATTATGCCCTTTGAATTTATGTCCATTGTTCTGACCCATTTTGATTCTGTGTTTTTTTCTTCCAGATTTAACACCTGGGCTTCAAGACTATTTCTTATGTATAGCGCTACCCCTCTGCCTCAGCTGTCCTGCCTATCTTTCCCATATAGTGTGTACCCACTAATATTATATTAGTCTCCATCACTCTTGGATAACCAAGTTTCTGTAACACCTATCACATCGTAGTTACTTGTTAGTGTAGTAGCTTCAAGTTCTAACATTTTGTTTTTGAGACATCCTAGCATTTAGATAAATACATTTTATGGCTATCTTACCTTGTTGCCCTTGTTTTGATATCGTCTCACTTCTGTTTTTTGTTGATTTCTCCCCCCCATCCTTTCACAGTTTTGGTCTTGTCATTTAAGTTTATTTTCTTTTTTCTGATGCTGGTTTTGATCATCTAAATGTGTCTGATGTTTTGATTTCTGGTGGTTGTGTTTGACTCTGTTTCTTTTTTTCCCTGTCTCTGCCTATCTGAACCCAGCTGTTCTGACCCTCTTCTACCTCCCTGGTGGCTTTCTGTTAGGGGTGCAAACTTCCAAGAATTTCTGGTGTCCCAGCTCCTCAAACTCCTTTTGCTCTGTCATTTCGTGCAGCTCCATTTCTAGCATACTTACTCGTTGAAGCCAGTCCTGGATCTTGCAGCACCTTACACACACTTGGTTAAACTCTGCTGGGTTTTGTCGGATTTCCCACATGATGCAGGTGTCTCAGATTACTGGCTTGAAGGCCATGTTATTTTTTTAAATTATATTTGTAAGTTTAAGTTTCTGCAGCTGTCAACCTGGTTTCAAACTGCCTCTAAACTGCTCTGCACTTTTCCACAAAGCACTTCTCTCACACTGCCGCAGTTTGGACTGCCTTGCTTTTGTGTCTGTGCCTGGGCATACTTTGTTAGCCCCGCCCCATTGTCTCAAATAGCACTGAGTTTGAATGTGAAAGTAATCAGCAGGCCTGAGTTTCAGCTTGTTATCAGAAAAAAGACTGCAGCTGTTAGAATTTAAGCTGCAGTAATTTCCCAATTTATTGTATTTTCTGATTCAAGTCATTTAAAGATTTAATTTCTCCTTACTGCTTCTAAACTGCTCTGCACTTTTCCACAAAGCACTTCTCCTACGCTGCCACGGGAAGGTGTTGTGTATATGTGCTGCCATGTTTCATGAAGACCGAACCCTCACAGTCATAACAACTATGTAAACACAGCCATGCTGACAGTGCACAGAGCAGCGCTGTAAGCAGATACAGACATGCCGAGAGAGGCAAGGCAGAGCCCACAATATAACGTACGCGGATACAGAGAGCCGAGAGAGGTACGGCAGAGCCCACAATATAACGTACGCGGATACAGAGAGCCGAGAGAGGTACGGCAGAGCCCACAATATAACGTACGCGGATACAGAGAGCCGAGAGAGGTACGGCAGAGCCCACAATATAACGTACGCGGATACAGAGAGCCGAGAGAGGTACGGCAGAGCCCACAATATAACGTACGCGGATACAGAGAGCCGAGAGAGGTACGGCAGAGCCCACAAAATACCACATATAACAAACCAGGGGAACAGCTCCTATAAAATGTATTGCACCCCAAAAGAAACAGTGTAGACAATAATCAAATATACCAATAAAATGCATTTTAAAACAGGCCAGGTGAACCACTTTTATTTATTTATTTATTTGTTTATTTATTTATTTATTTATTTTTATTACCAGAGCACAGAGAAATGCACCGACGAAAGTGAACCCTGGTGACACATAGGGAAGCACAGACTGCTGGAAAAGAAACACACGTGGTGTCAGCAGCACTGCGCAATGCAAACAGACCGCACTGGAAAATAAATTATTTAAACAAATAAACGCATATAAAATAAAATAGATCGGGAGAACTGAAAACAGACCTTAAGTTATGGCTCCTGCTGCTTTATTGGAACAAGAATGATCAGCAACGGAGTGGCTGGACTGATAATCACTGGTCCACCGGAACTGCTGATGAGGAATGCAAGTAGAATGGAAAATCTGACGCTTGAAATGGATGTCATGCCTGTATGATTGAAAAGTAAAACTCACAATGTGAAAGTAAGAGATGCGCCGAATACGAAAACCAAACAAAAGCTGGAAACGAGTGTAGCTATGCTTGGAGCCTCGGAAGTAGACTCTGCGGTGGAAAGGTTAAAAGATTGGAGAACAGTGTTAGAGGCGCTGGGCTTGGAGGAAAACACAGGAGCTGAGCTGGAGTAGGGAGATGCATAGCAGCTGCAGAAAACTAAGCGGAAGCTGGGAAGAAGAATTATGGTGATTCTCCAAAGACGATGATCTAAGCCGGCTACGATTTCTGCTGAAGACCCATAAAGCAGGGTAAGAATTACCACACAAAGAAACGACAAGGAGGCATGGGCAAAGGGCTCTTTATAAGAACATTCTGATTGTGTATGTGATTAGGGGGGGATCCTCCTTTCTGAAACACACATAGTTTCCATTAAAGTTTTTATTTATTTTCTTTACCGTTTAAATATGTCATGAATTTCCTTTGCACAGGAGCTCTTGCCAAACCTGGGCACATCTTCTCTGACAAGAGAATAGAAATCACTTTTGAGTTAGCCTGCTGGGCAAAGCTTGGAAATGATGTCATGCTCATGAAATATGCAGTGAACTTGAAGAAAAGAAGACTTGTTGGAATACCTCAGCATGAGGAGAATGTTATCCCTCTTGGGAAGAATGTCAATCACTCTGTGCTTGTAACAGCAGGGAGCTTGCTTTCTCCTTACATGTGTACAATATAAGACCCGCCTCTTGTTTTGCAGCTGATTGATTCAAATAAAAGGATATTTCTGAACTTCAGAAGGACCTGCATTGATTATAACTGGATTTTTCCAGTTGGAGGTTCATTGTATTTCATTTGAAAAATGAAGTCTTGTAATTTTTTACAGATATTGTAAGGATTTTTTTTTTCGTTGCATATGGAAGGGCTGAGGTTAAAAATCAATTTAGTGACAATCTTAAATGCTGCTAAGGTGTGAAATTTGTGGCTACATGGAAGTCATAGTCAGTAAAGTTTGGTTAAATAGATTTATTTTCAGTGATCAGTTCTTTTTTGCTTTGCTATTTTAGTGTTTTTTTAAACTTTTAAACATGTCCTCAGTACTACTTGGATTGTATAATAGACACTAGCAACAACCATTGAATCATTTAGATGGGGATCAGGGCTTGAGGATTTGTTCAAAATGTTTAATTCTATTTTTTATTTACTCCTATCTTCTTGAAACAAAATTAGAACTCTTGAAACCGTGATTGTGAGCTGCATGGCAGTCACGTGATTTTTTCTGCAGCTGTTGTCTTGCAACACATACAACATCATGTTTGTGTCAGGATTTTATTTTCCAACAGCCCAATGCATTTCTTTAGTCATACTCAAAGGAATATGTTCTACAACTCCACCACATATATGTCTGTGACTTAAGTAACAAAAGCAAACATATACATGCAGAAAGTGTCTATCCTCCAAAACTCCACTGAAACCCATAAGGAATACAGTGAGTGCATATTTAAACAGTTTCAGACAAAATTCCAACAGAAAAAAGTCTTCCAGTAGAAGTATCATATTTTCAGTTTTGAGGTCTTTAATGAGAGTATTACGTACCTGTTTGCCAAAAAAGTCTCTTTGTTTTTTGATGAGAATAAGTTTAATCATAAGGAATAGCCAATAATGATTCACTATTTCCTTTCATTGCCCCACCCATGGTCCTAATTTCAGTAAAGTCTTTATATGTTCAGGTGTCCATGTTGTCCACATCATTTAGAGCAGTTTTATTGACCTTGGCTTTGACTGGCATTTGCAGATGCCAAACCTGACATCCAGTTTCCATTCTATTCAATAATGAAACCCAGGTGTCGTCATCCACAATTCAAAAATCTTTCAGTGATCTATTTAGATCTGTTTAGATCTTGAAATCTTTCAGTGATCTATTTTGATCTCGGAAATTTTCAGTGATCTATTTAGATCTTGGAATATTTCAGTGATTTATTTTGATCTCAGAATCTTTCAGTGATCTGTTTTGATCTGTTTGATCTCTGAAACAGGCTTGTTTACTTTCATTAATTAGAAACATGGTAGTTTTCATTCAGTTCGTATTAGTTTCGTATTATCTCTTCCCCTCTAGAATCAGTGCTAATATGTTTTTTGGACCACCCAAAACGTGAAATGTCTTATATGAAAAATATTTTAAAATTCTGATGTCAAATTTCTGCTAATGAGTTTGTTACCAAACTGTTCTTGTGTTCTTTGATGAAATACAAGGATGTAATGCCACACACATTCTGAAAAAGAGATCAGTTAGTTTGAATTATGTCATGCATTAACCTGTCTTGTCATCACCTCTAATACAAAGAGGCTTTCCCCTTTTTTCTGTAGTTTTTCTGTTTGCTTATTATCTCGCCAGGCATTTTATTTTATTTGGAGCGCACACATGGTCTCACTTGCAAAGAAAAGTTCCATCCTTTATAAAGAAGACCTGGCACAAACAATGGAGCCTGTAAGAACTCTTTGACCCAAGAGTACCATGCAAAAGCGAGTGTGTGACAGATTGTGGATGAATGGATGAATATGATTATTCTCATCGATCTAACTCATCACAACACAGTTCTATATATACTGTGTGTATCGCTGATTTTCTTGTGTGCATGTTTTAAAACTATTTTTAAAAATCTATTTATAATGTAAGAGCAACTGCATGTTACACACTTTAACAAGCATAATATTCTGCCATTTATATAAACTGAAACCGTCAACCGTTTGTATTCGGACATCTTGCCTAAGTACACTGAAGCTAGAATTGGCTTTTATTTTCTTACGCAAAATTCGCTGTGGTGACTACGGAAAGCAACATGTGGACATCCACTTGGTAATGTGCATAATGTGCATAATGTGCATAATTTAACATTGGTTCTGCCTGCGATAAACAGTATATTCGGCAAATCTGCTAAAAATCAACAGTGATTCGGTGATGCAAACAACATAGGCACAATTAAACTGAGACATTTTGATGGCTCTTCCATTTACCAGCGCCTTACAGGTTTTCAAAGCAAAGGTTTACGGACATTTTATAACACCTTAAAAATGGAGTAAGAAAATACATTTCACTCATACTTAAGACGAGGAAAAAGGCAGTAATATCCAGCTAGACAGAAGAAAGAAGCCGGCTGGTTTAAGGAAAACCACAATGTGGTTAATCCTTTTTGGAGCGAGATCTGCTTCAAATAAAAACTAATTTACTCATCTAAATTTAGTCTCCGAATTTACATCTTGTTTACGACTACAGTATGTGTGTGTGTGTTAAGGAAACAGGAACGTTCAAACTATTTTGGTTTCTTTATGAGAAACTGGATGGGAATAATGCCCTCTTGAAAGCAAACACCTTTGATGAAACTGAGGTCCATCAATCTGCCTTAATATCTCAGCCATCAACACCAGGTAAAGTCATATAGAATGCTTTACTGAGGTCTTCTGTTAATGTGAAGCAGGTAGTGATTTAATGATTCTGTAAAGTTATGAAAACTGTTTAGTGTTCAACTGTAATTTGACTAATATATTATTTATTCAGTCTCTTTTTTACTGCACAATCTGTAACAGATGTTTCATCATGTAGGACTGAGCGTGTGCTTTTTAAGCTCAGTCAGGACACTGATTTATCAAAGAATCCATGGTTGTTGGGAGGGAGCACCAGTGTACATGCAGTGCTGGGCAGTAGCTCATGACGTGTAACAAGTTACTGTAGTCTGATTACATTTTCAGTAACTTGTAACCGGAAATATTCCTTTTTCAGACATAACAGATTACAATTTGTGAAAAAATAATGCACTTTTAGTTACTACTTTTAGGTGCTATTTTTCAGATTAGTCTGTTAATCTGTGCTACCGGTAGCCCATTTTGAGCACCGGCATTTAAATGTGGCAGCCTAGGCCATGCCTCTTTAATTTTGGGATGGGGTAAAATTTGGGATAGAGTGCTACTTTACACTCCAGCAATTTAGTGCTATGTTGGTTGATCTGGATACATGTCAGCCAAAGTGTTCAAACCATGACAAGCTTCAGTTCAAGATTGCATTGTAAACATAATACGGTGATGTTTATAATAATAATACGGTATTATTATTATTATTAGCCTAACACGGCAATAATAATAATAATAATAATAATAATAATAATAATGATGTTACATGACAGCGTTGATTTCTGCAATTGTTGCCCATGGCTACACACACAAATCATTTGCATGCAGATATAAAAAAATATCATGGATGAAGAGAATAATTTAAATTTAAACACAATAAAATGGTACCTGTGTCACCTAGTTATCATAAACCAGTACTTCTAAACTGCTAAGTTATTAAAATAATCATTTTAGTTCAGGCCCTCAGTGAATTTTACTGCTGTTGTTTCAATAAGGTTATAGTATTTAAAACATAACAGAACTCATCAGTGCAGTGGTCCCAGTGCAATTATTTCAATGCACACAGTTATTCATATGCAGCAATCAAGGTACAACATTTACACTTCTGAATTCAATAAATCCAATATCAGCAGATTTCACAAATAATACAAAATAAAATAAACAGCTTAAACAAAATGTGTTCTGAATTGAAACTTGTAACCAACCTTCAGTAATTCCACAATGAAAACTAATAAGTGTGGAGTAGTGGTTAGGGCTCTGGACTCTTGACCGGAGAGTCGTGGGTTCAATCCCAGGTGGAGGACACTGCTGCTGTACCCTTGAGCAAGGTACTTTACCTAGATTGCTCCAGTAAAAACCCAACTGTATAAATGGGTAATTGTATGTAAAAAATAATGTGATATCTTGTAACAATTGTAAGTCGCCCTGGATAAGGGCGTCTGCCAAGAAATAAATAATAATAATAATTCAGATCAGTAATATAATATTACTGCTGGGACAAATATCTAAATATTGTCTTCTTGATGTAGTAATATTTCAATAAGGGTTACACCTGTATGAGCCGTTCATGTTAGTCTACCCTAGCCTAACTTCTTCAGAGAGCGAGAGTTCATTTTAGCAACAGTCAGTGGATAAACCCACACGGAATGCTCTGTGATTGTTTGCAAATATGAATGTTGACTGTTCAGTAATTCACCAGATTTGCACAGCATTGTACAACCACTGTTTAATGCTACTGGTCATTCGATTTGGTCCAACAGATGTTCTTTTGCTCTCCATGGCAAGACCTCAACATTGTTTTTTTGGAAGTCGTGCAATTGTAATTGTTGCTCTGTGTGGTCTTGCATTGTCCTGCTGGAAAATCGACACTTCCAGATTGGCTTGCAGGAACGGAAAAACTGTTGCCTCGAGGACTTCGTCAATGTATCGCTGAGCAGTAAGGTTGCCCTCAATCTGCACCAAAGGCGTTCTTGTGTTAACGGTGATTCCTCCCCACATCATCACACTTCCACCGCCCCACCGGCTGGCTTGAATAATGCAACAATCAGCATAATGCTCGCCACAACGTCTCCACACACGTTGTCTTCCGTCAGGTCTGTTGAGGGCAAAACAGCATTCATTGGTGAATAAAACACTCCACCACTCTCTCCGCTGCCACCTCAGATGTTCTCTGTCCCACAGAAGATGGCGATTTCGTCTCTTAGCTGTCAACATGTTACCTGTGAACGGCCTCCGAGCATGCAAATCATTTTCATGCAGATGGCGAGCTACAGTCATTCTGCTGATGCGCGGGTTATTTTTTCCTGGAATTTCTCGTGCTGTCGCCACTGTGGTCTGAAAACAATTACGCAGATGGATCAGTTAGATGTGACAGTCCTAACATCCATAGTTTCTCTGGACTAGTCTGCTGATTATTGAAGCAGAACATCTCATTCTCATCAACTTCTCTCACAGACAAGCTGCCTTCAATCATGCCGATAGCAACCAGGCGATCTTCATTACTCAAGCGGGACATGGTCATATCTTTTGCTGTTCTTGCGTTAATTAAAATCATGTCTTTTCAAATGGGTATTCATACAGATTCTTAATCGGCTCGTTTTGGCAATTTTAAGTCAAATACCAAATACTAAGCATATGGCTTTTTCATGAAATCACATGACTTGAGCTCAGTATTTTGTTATCCCAAGGAACAATACTACTCAAACAATCAACAAACCCATCTGCTCACTATTTAAAATTTAAATACCATTATATATGTGCCCAATGAGCTATTGATTATGCATCAATATATAATGTCTGCGTATTCTCACTTTTCTGTATGTGATATTATTATTATTATTATTATTTATTTCTTAGCAGACGCCCTTATCCAGGGCGACGAAGTAAATGCATTTATTCTCACGAGCAATTGGTGTCTAGGAGGAGTCTCATTGTCAAGATACAAATGCAAAAAGAAGGTGCAGCATTTCTTCAGTGAGACACAGCACATCGTGACACCTCCTTCAATTCGGTTAGTATTTCTTCCACAGCAGCGATGCAGTGTCTTAATATCTTTCCAAAAATATCTGCTTAGAGCCTCACCATGATGCTTTATTTTGTTGTTCTTGCACATGACATTTTTTTGGTGTTTGTGAATAATATATATTAGTATTTCTTTTATTGTTCTATTCATTCATTCCCTGGCAGTGAAGAGGCACAGTTTGTACGTTTTATAAGGATATGAAACAATATCTTACAGTGCTGTCTTTAGCCAGGCAAATATTTCCTCTCCAAAATGTTAAGCAAACCCAGATGCCTGTAATAATTTTATGCAAGGTGGTTTTCTTTTTATTTGTTAAATTAGATACCCTGTAGTTTGGACAGTTGTGAAATTAAGTATGTGATATATAGATGGTATATGTAGGCTACCTAATATTTTAAAATTAGGTAATTTTATCTGCATTATGTTGAGGGATGAAAATCAGTCCACAAAACATGCTTGCATTTCAATAGGAAAGTATGAGGTGAAATGATTGCTGTCTAAAGTAACCCTATACATAGCAGTGTGGAGGTGACAAGCTGTGGACAAGTGGTTTTCTGGGTCATGCAAAGGACCACAATAGGTCAGCAATAACATTCCCCAAAAAAGCTGACCTAAGAAGACTGTGTAACAAGTCTGCCTCTGAGCTTCGTGAGGCTGGATGATGGAGGTGCTTCACAGACTGCTCTGGCTTTCTTAAAAAGCTTTAGCACAATGCATGTTGAATCAAAGAAGAAAAGAAAAAAATATGATTTTTATTACTGTTATTATTATTATTATTATTATTATTATTATTATTATTATTTTACACATTTATACTACAAATCTTTATCAAGGTTTTCAGTGCCATCTACATTGTGAGTTTCAACACGGTAAGCTTCCAGTTAATTATGATGACTCTACTCAAGCTTATTGGCTGCGACAGGTTTATAAAGAGGGATAATATTCTTTCCAAAATAAGTCAAGCATTTACATCATGTGTTTTCATAAAACCAATGCACTTTGAAATATAATGACTGCAAGTATTGGACTTCTTTGTTTTAGTGTGAAGCTTGTCTTATGCAGATGATAAGAGATTGAAACTGCACTTAATGACAGCACATGTACTGCAGCACAGCAATATAGGGTGTTACAACGGGCAAGAATGCATCAGGCTCACTAGCTGCATTTAATTCAGTACAAATAAAAAACCTACCATTGGTGGCCACAACTGGGAACAATTTATTCTATTTAAAACATAGCACCAGTTCTCCAAGCTTAAAAATGTACCATAACCTTGTGATTCTAGACATTACAAAGGAAACTGATAGCCTGCAAAAAGACCATCTTCATTCCAGTGTCACTCGAAGCAGGATGGGGTACAAGGATTACTTCAGCGCACCTGACACATGCCTTTTGTCCACAAAAGCAGAATGAATGAAGTAATCTAAGCCTAGAAGAGATAACAAGGGCAAAATGTGCATGTTGACTTTTGTCACTAGCATTTCCCATGAAGCAGCCAAATTGTTTCAGATTAAACCCGAATGCTTTGTTCCAGCAACGCCAGTTATCACAAGGTCTAATTGTTTTGAAGTGTCAGTATTCCTGACTTCACTGAGATAACTGACTTCAATGATTTGGCTTTAGAGAATAAACCTTTACTAACACTGGCACAGTCCCCTTTCCAGGACTTAAGCAAACCAGCTCTCTTCTGTCAGCTTATTGTCAGCTTTTGATACCCTTGCAATATGATTTATTTAATTCTCTTCATCTCTCATTAGTTATTTTCTTAATCAGACATGCACAAGTAATTATAAAGGTGCACTGAGGGTTACATGCATTCATATAACAAATCCCTAACACATAATAATTGTGTTTTTAGGAATACCTTTTTCTCATCAAACTTCTCATCAAATCCTAGAGATACTTTAATATGTTTTTTTCTTGGCTACTTAAAGTCTGTTAAAAATGTTGGTTGTTATCCTTTTGGCTTCTAAAATAAATTAAAGAAATGAATAGTGCAGTGGTGAGTTTGCTATTCTGTGTCCTGTATAGTCCAGGCAGTCAATAATACAAACAGTATACTTAGTACATCATACTAAAGGGAAGTATGTTTTCAAGTCTTTCTTGTGTGTGCAAGAGAGAGACAAAAGACAAAATACATGTCTTATTTGTGTTCTTTAGCCAACAATTCTTATATATTTAACTGGCCATTCAAGAAAATTCATATTAAGGCCCAAATAGAAACATTCAAGAAATGTTTTCCAGAACTGTGTACAGTTACTTCAGAAAGGAGAAAAAAAAACACACCCAACTCTGTTAGCAACCATAAAGGTTTTCCAGAACTGTGTACATTTACTTCAGAAAGGAGAAAAACCCAACAAGCCTAAAGTAATTGTAGCTAACAAAATATTTTTGCATTTTATTTTTTCCATACGTTCTATAGTTCTCAAAAGTGCAGTTTTGAAGAGGTCATTGTAAAGCATGATATCTGGTACTACACAAGATCAAATAAATCTCGCTTGCATTTCTAGTGTCGAGGGATCCGGTGATGTAAAGAAACACACATACACCTTAGTGAGTTATCAGTCAGCTTGCATTTTATTATTATTATTATTTGTTTATTTAGCAGACACCTTTATCCAAGGCGATTTACAGAGACTAGGGTGTGTGAACTATGCTTCAGCTGCAGAGTCACTTACAATTATGTCTCACCCGAAAGACGGAGCACAAGGAGGTGAAGTGACTTGCTCAGGGTCACACAATGAGTCAGTGGCTGAGGTGGGATTTGAACCGGAGACCTCCTGGTTACAAGCCCGATTTTTTAACCACTGGACAACGCTAGCCTTTGACTCTCTCCCTGGTGGTCTCCCTGTGTATTCTATAAACTCTGGACTGTGGAGTAACCAATGGAACAGAGCTACTACACTACAGCATTTTCATTGTAAAGCATGATATCTCGTACTACACAAGGTAAAATAAATCTCGGTTGCAAGCGATACTTTTAGACTGTCTTGCACTCCTTACAATAACCAATTAGCTGTTGTCTGACACATGCTTTCAGCCAGTAGCATGCCCAGAAGACATTGCTGGCATGAACTGACCAAGGAAGTAAAGTAGTAACAGACTTCTGAGAAGGAAAGGCAAGCAAACTGTGTAGAACCAGATGTCAAGACATGTTGTATATGTTTTCTAAAAACTACACATTTGAGACCAGAGCAGCTAATGGGTGTGCAAAATGTGCAAGATTTATGGAATTACATTGTTAGGAACTATTACTTACCTGTCCCAGTTTCTCTCCATATTAGTTTTTTTTAAATTTTTTATTAATGTATGTACATATTTATTTATTTATTTATTTATTTCAAGTACTACAGTTTAAGCAATAATGCATAAAATGAATATGGTTTTATGTTTGTATTTTTAGAAGTGATACCTCCTACATGATTTTTTTTTATAATTATATTTAAGAAGAATTACAAAGGCATTTCCTTTTTTTGTGTGTGTTTATTGTGAATATATATATTAAATTCAATTTTAAACTCGGCTCATGTATTGTGGTATCTGCAGCTGTTACCTGAAGGCACATAGAGAGGATCCTCATCATCTCATAATAAGAGCGCTGTAATTTAAAGATTATAGTCCTCCATTGCCTACTTATTTTGTGAGTTATGGAGTGTGAAAGACAGACAGTTGAACGGATAGACGGACGAATGAAAAGCATCATTTTAGTATTCTGCACCCCCCTTTGCGGGCTGAGAATAAAGAAAGAACATGTTGACTAGACACACGAGTCAAAAAAAACATTTCCTTTATATCTTTTTTCCTTTTCAATAAATCATTCTGAGGTAGCTTTATATCCACCTCAAAGTGAATGATAGATGGGAGGATTTCAGAATGTGCCAGCATTTGTGGTTTCCAGGAATGCCCTGCTTTCATTTAAGGCACCTGGTGTCTGTGTTCGCGTTAAAGAAACATTGATAATCGTGACACGAAGAACTACATTTACTTTACAAGTGACATCTTTTAAATATGGGATGTTTGCTTAGATGAGGTCATTGATCGCCCAGTATAATCGCGGGAATACAGATAACACAGAACTTTAGCAATTTATGTTTCAGTAGCTGGTGGTGGAAATACCCAGTTACTGTAAGATTTAGCCACTGTGTTTAAAAAGAAACAAAAAAAATAAATACAGCTTTTTTATGTTTTATTTCTTTCCAAATCGCCTATGACTCCTCTTGACCTATTAATAAATCTAAATATACCTTTTTAATGAACTCCCAGAGCACTCTTATATTTGAGAATGTAGTATATATACTACTGCACAGCGTAAGCTATACTGATCAGACCACGTATTCAGGAAAGATCCTGTCAGGTATTTACATTACCTCATTCGTTTTTAATACCATACCATGCAAGTTCTAAAAAGCGGACTCACCAGGCACTTTAGTTCAGATCAAGCATTTATTTAGTGCTGGCCCAAGCGAGTGCAATTTGTGATGTATTGGCAATTAAGAAGTGTTGACAGTGGAAATGTGAGAGATAAACCGAGCTGGGGAGAGATGACAGATGGGGCTTTAAGGTCAAATTAAACTTCAAGTTCCATGTATTTGGGTGTCTGGAATGAGGGCGGGCCTAGCCAAACAGGATCCATTGCTCACAATCACACAAATCAAGGTGTGGATTTGAAGGGTTTATATTCCTGGAATACTAAGCAGAACAGAAAACTTCTAAACTATCCATATGAGATTGTTTTCAGAGCAGTGTTTGCTCAGCAATCCTCTGAGGCTGCCTCTCGATCACAAACAGAAGCCTCGGTCATTAATGGACTGTTTCCATTCAGAAAGAGTTATTTGCTATAGATCAGGTTACATGTGTCATTACCTGTAGATAGCTACCTGACATGAGCAAACAAGAAATGACCCTCTGCCAAACATTTTTATTGAAATGTAGGCACAGGGAAAAAAACATGACTGTTTTTTACAGACACAGATTAGTACTAATTACGGACCTAAGGTAACATTACATAGTCAATTATATTTATTATGTAACCTACATGTGTGCCAACCACACTATTTTATATGAATTTACATTATGCTATTACATTTTATTACATTTTTATAATCTGTTTTAATTTAAACAAATATAGTGTTATTTATCCAAAAGTAGCAGCATGCAATGCATACAAACAGTACAGTTCAAATAAAGCCCCAATTTGTTATAACAAATAAATATTCTACTACAAATGCAAAGCGTGGGCACGCACACAGAGGAACGAAGCACACATTTTGTTTGCACAGGCTCATTATTTCCATGCAGATACAGTAATGCAGACGACTGTTCAGTTTTGTATGTGAAAGTCAGTGTTCCTCAAGCCCTGCAACGTACACAGTTATATTTAAAACATTTGACAGACTGTACATTCAAGCCTTATTTATTACGTGCTAAATTGACACCCATGTTCAGAGTCAAACTGATGTGTACATTTAAATGTAAGCACAGAACACCGGGAGATGGTGCATATCGCTTTTCAAGGCAAATGAGTGTGTCATACATGGTTTTCTTGAGCCGCACTTCTGTCTGCTTATCAAGCAGCTCATTATGTAAGAGCTGTTAGCTCTGCACTGTGGTTATGATAAGATTCCTTTACATTAAGCTGACAGACAGCTCACATAGTATTCATGAATGCATGCTGAAAGTGAATGTGAAAAAAAGTCGATTACTTAATGAAACATGAATGATCATTTACATAATTAAAATCTAGAATTGAGAAAGGATTAGAAACATAATTTGCCGTACTCTGTCACCACTTTACTATTAAATATGTGCTTTGACATATTGCATTGACAAGTTTGTAAACCAATGATTTCACTAATGCAGTGTACAGCAGTATATGTTCTATTTGCATGTTACTCTCAGGCTAAGTCTGTACAAATCCTATACATTTTATATAATGTGCTTCTCATTATAGCTAATAAACATTTTGCATGGGATATCAAAAGAGAATGCAAGCTACTTTAGGTTAGCACATGGTGCATTAACACATCAAAAATACTATACCATAATCAAGGAAAACCGCTAATAAATATATCATATGAAATATATGAAATATATCATATATATTCATTTAATTTTAGCTACACATTTCTATGTATTTCTTTTTAAATATGAAAATGTCTACAATCTGGTCACAATCTTTCTTTTTTTTTTTAATGGAATAGTTCCAAATGAGCAATGATTTAATGTAATTGATACTTACATGAAGAAAATATATTTCTAGCACATGTGTGTTCTCTACTGGAAAAATAATAAAAATAGTAAAATGCCGTTATATATGGCCTAAAATAACAATTTAATCCCCTATGCTTCATGCTGATAGGTCCATGTAGGGTCACCATCTTGAGGACAGTAAATTAAACTTGAACTGGCTTAGTGGTTAGCTACTGTAGTTGACTGATTCATTGCCCTGCGCTCCACTGGTCCTGATTCAGGGGTCACAGTCAATTTAACTCATGACCCTTAACTTCTTTTTGGAGGGGTAATGTTGGCTCTTGTCTTATATCCTGTGTTTCTGCATTTTGTTAATTTAGGATGACTGCAAGATTGGCAAAACAACTTTCACTGCATACATAGTATTTAACTGGATTTTTGCAGAACAATTCAATCATGCAAATATATACTTTAATAGATATATCTCACTGGATCCAGGGCAACATCAAGAACAATTCTATACAGTTCTGAATCTGGTCTAATATATCCCTGCATCACAATCATATTTACATTTTTGGATCCACTTGAATGTGCAAGTATCTGATGGACTGTATTACACTGTGTTTCACACAGATCAATCAGTCTGGATATAGAAAACTGGGAGGATTTTAATGCTGAACTTAACTGATTTTAAAGGAACCTTTTATATATTTAATTATTATTTTAGTTGAAACAAACACAGTTCATTTTTTTCTTTTTTGGGACATTGGTTCATCTATTTTAATCTTTTAGGTTACAATATTATAATTTTGAAAGAAATTAGCACAACCTATATTTCTGACAGGTATATTTACCTACATTGTACAAATAAATTACCTTAATTTAGAAAATTGCCAAAAAAATTAAACAATCAACTTGCTCAGAACTACAATAAGAGCACAGCAGCAAAACACATTAGTGCTCAGAACTACAATAAGAGCACAGCAGCAAAGCACATTAGTGCTCAGAACTACAATAAGAGCACAGCAGCAAAGCACATTAGTGCTCAGAACTACAATAAGATCACAGCAGCAAAACACATTAGTGCTCAGAACTACAATAAGATCACAGCAGCAAAACACATTAGTGCTCAGAACTACAATAAGATCAAAGCAGCAAAGCACATTGCTCAGAAGTACAATAAGATCACAGCAGCAAAACACATTAGTGCTCAGAACTACAATAAGAGCACAGCAGCAAAACATATCAGCTCTGCCCCCTGACTTCAACACACACTGCTTCTGCCGTTTCCTACATAGTGTTCACACTGTACATGTACCACACAAAATCAAACATTGGAGCATACTGTCTTGTAAGCCAACTCACATTGCTCGTCTTGTCATTTTGTAACTTTAACATGGAGATCTGCAGCGTGTTCCCTTATACTACTGTATATATATATATATATATATATATATATATATATATATATATATATATATATATATATATACTGTATATAACATCCTTACACCACCAGGCAATAGTCTCAGTCTGTCATGTGATTGCACTCCTCACAACAAAAGAAAATGGCTGAACACCAATTCTGTGTCTTAACAGAAAATTAATTACAAAACATACTACAAAAGAAAGATGCTCCAAACACTTTATAACTATACTGTATGAACTATTTATGTTATTTATTTATGTATGCTGTATAAAGTGATATTTACTATCCAACTTTGCCTCACTTATTTTCTTGACTGACTCATATATTAAATATGTACTGCAGACGCTGTGGTTTCAGCAGAACGGGAGTCAAACAGAAAAAATATAATGACATCTCGGATTTCAGTACATTTTCAAGGTCTGTGTCAGAGAGGGGTGGATAAAGTGCAGATGTGTCTTTTGTGTTTTTCTGTAGAGTTTACAAACCGCTAAAAGTAAAAGAAAAAAATGTACAAGACCAAATCATGTATTGCATATGATAAATATTCATATACTATTTTGTTTAATGCTGGAAAAATATGATAAATTATAGGCATGTGGGAGCATGCGCAATGCACTGCGTACCACGTTCCATTGCCAGCCCTGGATTTTATATATATATATATATATATATATATATATAAAGAAAAGTAAGCACAGTGCAGTGCTATGCACCTGAAGAAGGGCTTTTGTACAAAATGTCCTGAAATCAATTATTATTTTCATTTTTGTACACTGCAGTTATCCCTCGTTTCAAACCTGTAGTATATATATATATATATATATATATATATATATATATATATATATATATATATATATATATATATATATGAGTGTGTGTGTGTTTTGTTTTATCATGCTGGCTATTTAAAAGGAATTAGATATGAAAACAGAGACGATAAGCTGAAAGCAAACATGCACCTTCATGTAGAAAAGGTTGATTGTGTTTATGTGTATTTTGCGGATGGTGTCAGATTTAACAGGGTCATTTCGGGGCAAATAGATCCAATTTCTAGATAATCCCACCTTGCAATCTAAGCTTATTTTGATGTCACATGAGGGTACCTTGATGTATTTAAATAGTATCACACACGCTTAGAGCCCACTACCATTGGAATTCTAACTCTATTGTTTGGGTGTACGATCAGAGGGTAGGATTTGAGGGTGATGTATTTGCCTGCATAGCTCTAACACACTATGACACCGCTGAATTTCCAAACCGGAATTAAGATATTTGTAATATTTTTGGAAGATTAAGCACACAAAGAGGCATATTTTCTATGAGAAATACAATCATTGTAACAAGCAAGAATCAGCATAGCTGCAGGAAGGAGATTGCATTTCAGAGCAGTGTCTTTATTTTATTTTATTCCACTCTCATAGATAGATAGATAACATGGACTCTGATAATAGATAACATAAGCATACAGCAGAGCGCTTTCAATTATTACTTTGAAAATTCATTCATGTTATGTATGCAATGCAATAGGTACATGATAAGTTAAGAAATGTTATTTGAGAAGAAAGGGAAATATGAAACAGATGACGTTACTAAATAAAATAATTCTTCTTGTTTGTTATAGCACAGTGGATAAAAGAACCTACCTCCTCTCAAACACGGATAATTTTAACAGAAATAAATGTAGGTGTATGACAAAATAATATAAAGTAAAATGTTGGATACTGTTTGGATTCTATAGCTCAAATATCACAGGGTGTATTCATCTGAGCAATTTTGTAACTGTCCATAATAGCTCCATTAGTCATGCAATGTATTGTTCTTCTGAACATGTAGTTTTTTTGTCATTTATCAGTATTAACTAGACTTGACAGTTTTCATACCAAGTCCATCCCACCAGAGGCGGTTCCAGAACTTTTTCTGGGTGTGTGACTAAAGACTGTCAACAACGCAGATCATCCTGCTATCAGACAACTTCCTTCTCTGGGCATCCCCTGTAAGATAAACACCTGACCACACCCTCATTACATACATTTCTCCTAGCTACCAGTTAGCTAGTTTTACCCTTTGTTTTAATGCTGATCCCTAAGCAAACAAACACCCTTACTAATGTGGACAGTCCACAACCATTAGAAATGTCAAAGCCTGTTTTGGAAGGATTTTAAATGGGGAAAACACTTCTGCTTTTGGAATCCCACACAGTAGTCGTTCTCGTGATAATGCTCCAGTAATTTTTTTCATTGTGGTTGCAGGCAGGATCTGCAGAGACATGTCTTTCTTTCACATAATCAATGTTTAGATAAAGCACTAATTACAGGTGTAAATGTATCATTAGCATTTAGTGCAATCATTCCAAAAGCACTGCTTGTGTAACAATGCAATGCACACCCTTGTTTGGTATGCAATCGTTACAGGACACTTGCGTTGAACGATGAATGTCAGCAGAATTAAGAATGAATTAAGAATTAAGAATGCATTGAGCATCACTCCCTGATTTTCCAGGGTTATCTCTGAATAAAACTGGCAATCCCAAGAGAAGATCTAGGTTTCTTGTCCCTGAATCTACAGTAGGTCATTTTTTTTTAACAAAATAGATATTTACATTAGACAATTATTTAAAAAGTCTAATCTAATAATACAAATGTTTAAATGATACTCTGTTATACATGACCAGTCTCATCATTGAGAGAGTTTTAGGCAAATGATAAAAGTTAAGTTGAAGTTAATTATGTCTTTATCTTTCTCCTTAAAATGTGCTGAAACTGCCCTTTCACTTTATAAGTACATGGCAGTGTCTTGCAAAATCTTACAGTCTGCATAGATCCAGCCAAATATTTGAGAGACACAGATAGAATTGGCATCAAGGAACCAACTTACAAACTATGATAAATGAGGCATCACTAAAATCACATACAGGACACTGGTGGGGTTTCCATGGATAAATAAAAATAAGTCTCAACTTTTTCTCACACTATTTTGGTTGTAATTTTCGGGTCATTTGGGTTTCCATGTGGTTTACTTTTAGGGAGAGAAATGCTCCTTCCAAATGCAAATGAACTAATTAATATTAAAATACAGGAGGGTATATTTATATATTTCTGTCTGAGTTCCAATTTGGCCTTGCACAACTACTGCTGTGCAGCTTTCTTAAACTGGGTTTCCACAAAGCTTTTAAGTTGTGTTGTGCATCCTGCCTCGTTTGGTCATCGAAAAAAATATAATAAAAACAGCAAAGAAAACAAAATATAAACCCAGACATAGTGTTACACAAATACAAAAAAAAAAACACTGAATGAAGAGGTCTCTAAATCCCGCATACTGTATGCTTATTTTTCCTGCCATGGCTATATCCAGCAGATCTCAGTTGTTAATAAAGAATTGCCTGGTACGGCCTTTAGTTACATTAGGAAGTTGCGTGAGGTTACGTCACAAACAGAAGCTTCACTGCTGAAGTCTGAACATAATTGTAATAATGTACAGCTTTCAGACATGTTTTCATGCCAAAACAGCGTGAAGGCGATTTACCCACCCTTTTAAGCCGTACCTTGTTTTGGCCATGCACTTCCTATAGTCCGAGAAATGTGTGTGGTGTGTGCTGCATCACATTCCCACGACAATGGAGAGAGAATTTGGAGTTTCTAAAAGCATGGAAACACTGCCGTTATTGCTTCTTATTAACCATGGTGTACTATAGTAAACATTTCTTAGAAACATCTATTATGGTATATCATGGTATTCCCATGGTCCAGTGTAGTAAAGCACAGTGAAAGCATGTTAAAACAGTACAAAACCATGGGAAGAGTATGAAAACACTATGATAAACTCACCATGGTAAACCTTCATAAGGGATGTGTACAACAGAAAGGTTATTTCACATATGTGACTGAAAACACTTGATTTAGCCTTGTAGGTGTTGTATCATACAGCAGCTATATGATCAGGACACTCTGTAACATTGTGAGTGCTTTGTTAGAAACCATCTAGAAATGCTGTTGGGCCTGACAGGCCAAGAAAGGCAAAATCCATATTGTTTTAATGTAAACTTGTTTTTAAAGTCTTCCTATTTCTCTTTTAAAGGAAGGGAACTGGATACAAATATAATCAAATATGTTTAAAGACCAATAGACAGTATAGTGGCTAACCACTGGTACATTTTTGTTTGAAAAGTCATCTTCTTATTATCACTTACTAGGAATACCAGCCAAAAACTAAACATGACAGAAGTCTTCAAGTCAAATGCCACACAGTTTGTTGGTAGAACTGGGGAAGACTGTGGCAATTTTGAGTGCAGTATGTATTACATTACTGTAAGCTTAAATCAAATCAGATGTGTAGTCATGCAGAACATTAATTCTATCGTTCCTTCAAATTAGATAGATTTATATTGGTGCCAGGATATTGCTGTCCAGAACGTTGGCCTGGATATCAGATACAGCAGTTTATTGAAACAAAACGTTGATAGCATCCCATATGCTTCTTTTGTTGCTGATAAAGTGCATTAAATACTCTTATTTGCTAGGTGTTTCCACTATTAACGTACTGCAGAAATGCCAACCACACAACTGCAGCTTTCCAACACAACAGTATGTGTACAAAAAGAAACACTTTTAATTGTCAATGCAAACAGAATATCATACTGTTTTAAACATCTGCATGTAATAATCAGAAGGTTCAAGGCAGTCACATTCAAAGTGCTGTTAAGAACACGAGAGGAGGCCATTGACCATCTTGCTCGTTTGGTTGTTAGTAGCTTATTGTTCCCAGAATCTCATCAAGCAGCTTCTTGAAGGATCCCAGGGTGTCAGCTTCAACAACATTAATGGGGAGTTAGTTCCAGACTCTCACAATTCTCTGTGTAAAAAGTGCCTCCTATTTTCTGTTCTGAATGCCCCTTATCTAATCTCCATTTGTGACCCCTGGTCCTTGTTTCTTTTTTCAGGTCGAAAAAGTCCCTTGGATCGACATTGTCAATATCTTGAATCAGATCGCTGCGTAGTCTTCTTTGTTCAAGACTGAATAGATTCAATTATTTTGGCCTGTCTGAATATGACATGCCGTTTAAACCAGGAATATTTCTGGTCGCTCTTGTTTGCACTCTTTCTAGAGCAGCAATATGCTTTTTGTAGCGAGGTGTGGTTGGAGCACTTCTGATCTGTGCATGTTTGCGTCAGTACAGAAACAACCCCACAATTTCAACTGACAGATACATTGAAATAGAATTAGTGCAACATTGCATCTATCTATATGAATTTCAAAGCATTTATTTTCTTGAATTGAATTAAATAAGTTTAAAAAGTGAATTCAAATTTAAATAGGCAAAACAGAAAAGTAAAATTTGGAGTTTTTACACTCATAAAAAAATATTTACTGCATTTAGAGGTATTAATATGTTTTATTTTAGATACCCATAAATTGCCATGGCTGTTAATTAAGTATTCTGGCTTTTATAGTCTTAAGATTGAAATTGATATACTTAAAACTGTGTAGCAATAAATGCATTGCAATTAAGACTTTATAAATGCAATTAATGGATTTTAGATGGTTAGGTTGTAATTGTTATTACACATTTCAATAATAAAAGCAACATTTTCTTTGTTTAAACATGCTAACAATCAGAGAGAGAAAAGAAAAGGAAAGGAAAGACGAAGACCTTTTATAGCGAAGACCTTTTATCTCCCAGGCGAAAGATGGGTGTTTATTGTGCTAGCGGTCAGGGCAGTTTCTAAGAGACCAGGTGACTGCAAGGGGGCTCTTTTTAAACCATTTGCATTGTTTGCATTTGCTTTACATAGCATTATATAATATTAAAAACATAAAACAGAGGGTATTTAGTGAGGTATTTAGCTTGTTAGGATAATATGTGAATGCAGCATAACAGACACAATTGTCATAATCATTTACAGGAACAATAATTGAGTAACCGCTTCTGTACCTTAAAAATAAGTGGTTTAACAAATATGTTTTTGCTTTTCTAACTATTGTCAATCGTGGGTAAAAGTCAAGGCAGCAACACAAAAACCACATCCCAGCCCAAACAAAAGTGATCTCAATTGCTTAAATCTGCAAAAATAACCGGTCACTGAAGTAAAAGCACATGAGCACAGTCTTAATGGACCATGAGAAATGCACTTCCCCGCAAGCCATGGTTGTTCTATTAGAAGGTTTGAATCTGTATTATTTTACTCAGCAGGATTGATACAGGTCGCTTGTTTGAGTTAGGACTTGCACACCCGGTTTTAGTTTTCATAAAGTCACCTTAACATCCACTACAGACGTGTCAGATTAGTAATACATAGGTTTAGAAAGAGCAATCCTGTAACGTTTTAGAAACGGCGATAATCCCCTGACCCCCCCCCTCCAAAAAAAATAGCATGATCTACATATATTATTGCCAATAGATACTCTGCTTTTTTATGCAGAGCCCTTAAAACATAGATCCCTAAAACATTGTAATGCCATTTATATCTTGAAGTACATTCCTTCGCATCGTAATAGACAATAGTTTGTATATTTATCTCAGCAGAAAATCTAACGATTTATAGTGCTGCTGAATCTGCATGCATGTCTCTAACCTCCCTCCCTGCTTCTCACAGATCTTCTTTTCCAGGTTGTTCTGGGCGGGTCTATATATTGAGGAATTACACCAAAGAAATTAGCTATAATCCTCTCCAGAATGTGATTGTACAGTCAATCCAGAAGCTATAAGCACAGCATAACAGTTGATGACTTGTTAGAACAGGACTGATCCATTCGAAATAATTATCTTGTTTGTTTTTCTTGCCTGGCAAATGTTAAATGATTTATTTATTTATTTATTTATTTATTTATTTATACATACATACAGGAAATTAACCCATTGAGGCCGAGGCCTCGTTTACAAGGGGGTCCTGTCATACACAGACACAATCATGCATAAAACAATACAATTAATATTTGTGTGGTCCAGCCTCAGACATTAACAACAAATAAACAAAGGAGCAGTAATACAGTGGGGGGTTTCTTTTCAATGAGGACTAAAAGAAAAGCAATTATTTATTTCAGTGATTTTTTTTGCAAAAATCAAAAAATGCTAATTTAAAAGTTTTCATACCCTGACAAGGAAAATTAAATTAATAGGTAGCTGAGGAACCTTAAGCAATAATAAACTCTTTTAAATGATAAGGATATTTTTCAATAAGCTTTTGGCATGATTCTTTAGTGATTTCTTACCATTCTTCAACAAAGAATTGTTCCAGTTCATTCAAATTCTGAGGACTTCTCTTGTGCACAGCCTTCTTCAACTCATACCAAAGATTCTCAATCAGATTTAGATTGGGACTTTAACTAGGCCTTTCCAGGACCTTGATTTTATTCTTCTTCAACCATTCTGAAGTAGACTTTGGATCGTTGTTGTGTTGGAACGTCCAGTTGCACTTTAAACCAAGTTTTGTAGCGAAGGGTTCCAGATGATTGGCCAATATCTTTTGGTATGCTATGGAATCCATTTTGCCATGTATTGGAACTGTATTTCCTGTGCCATTAGAGGAAAAACAGTTTCATAGAAGGCTATTATCACCTCCATGTTTGACAGTAGGTATGGTGTTCTTTTTTTTGTACGCCTCCCCAGACTCTCCAAACATAACGACTATCAGCGTGACCAAATAGCTCGATTTTTGTTTCATCACTCCACAAAACCTTTGTCCAGAACTCATATCCATCATTCAAATGCCATTTTGCAAACTTTAAGCGATTGTCCTTGTGACGTGTTCCTAAGAGTGGCTTTTTCCTTGGTCTGTGACCATTGAGACCTTCACCATGCAATACTCGACCTATGGTTGAAATGGAAACCCCAGTCCCACTTGCAGGCAATTCACATTGAATATCTTTGGCAGTCAATCTCGAATTGTAATTAACATTCCTCACAATTCTTCTACTTGTTCTTGGTGAAAGAAATTTCTTTCTTCCATACCGAGGGAGCGTTGTGACAGTACCATGAGTTTTGTATTTCTTGATAATAGAAACAATAGTTGAAACTGGGATACTCAAATGCTTGGAAATCTTCTTGTATCTTTCTCCAGCTTTATGACAACAACTGAAGTGAAGTGCAGCAAAAAGACGAAGGATTACTAGATCTCAAGAGTGGACATCTTCTCTTCTACCGAGGCACTACAGATTGATGGACAGGAGGCATTGGAATCATTGTCCACAAGAGAATCAAGAATAACGTAGTCGAGATTGACAGCGTGTGAGACAGGTCCGCAAGACTGACAGTGAAAGTTTCAAGGAAGTATGAACTTCAGGTCATCCAAGTATATGCACTAACAACAAGCTATTCGGATGAAGAAGTCAAAATTTTTATGAAAAAGTACAAGAACTACACAAAAATGGGAAGAGACACTATAAGTTCATTATTGGTGACTTCAACGCCAAAATAGGATCCCAGCAAGTAGACAAGAATTCAGTCTGCAAATTTGGAAATGGTGACAGGAACGAGAGAGATGACAGACTAGTCGAATTTGCAGAGAACAAGAGCTTATTCATCATGAACACCTTCTTCCAGAAGAAACCCATCAGGAAATGGACATGGAGAGGACCCAACGGAGTGAAGAATGAAATTGACTACATAATCACCAACAAGAAGCACACCGTACAAGATGTCTCAGTACTAAACAGTTTTAACACAGGTGACCACAGACTTGTAAGATGCAAAATAACCCTAAACACAGTACTGGAGAGAGTGAAACTCGTGATGACGGAATCCAACACAATCAACATAGAAATGCTCCAGAAGCAAAGCCTGTTGTTTCAACTGGAACTGAAAAATAGATTCAGTGCTCTTCAAGATCTGCAAAAAGATGAAGAAATCAAGGTAAGCAAAATCTATGAGGAATTGACTCAAGTAATTGCAGAAACAGCAAAAAACATCGCTGGAACACAGAATATGAAATCTGACCAGAAGATCACACAAGAGACAAAAACCTCATAAGGAAAAGAAGGGAAATGAAAAAAACAGCAGCTCTGAAGTTAAAGATTGAATACATTGAGCTCTGCAAGACAGTAAGAAAGCGCATTACTAAGGATATACGGTCATTCAACTTTAGGTTGGTAGAGAAAACTATTGAAAACAACCGAAGCATGAAGAAAGCAAAACAACAGATTTAAACAATCAAATAAGAGGACGGGACTGTCATCAAGAACCGTGAATTGATTTTGAAGAGAGTCGAGGACTTTTACAGAAAATAATATCAAGATGAAAAGAGCAATGTAGCAGATGATGAAGACGAGATGGAAAAAATGCAACCCGAGGAAGATGTTCCAGATGTTCTACTGGAAGAAGTGAAACATGCTATCAAACATATGAAGACAGGAAAGGCACCCGGAGAACATGGTATAATGATTGACATCGTGAAAGAAGGAGGTGAAGAACTGACAAAAATACTGTAGTGTATTTTTACAGATTGTATTAACCCTTTGCTGCCAACGTGATCTAATTTCGATACTATGATGTCGATTACAAAACGCATCATATCTTAGCCATCCAACCAGCAAGCTTGTTTTTTTTCATTGAGTCAAAGCCATGACTACGGTGAATGCCTCCATGTAATTGGTTTAGGGCTGGGGTGGGTGGGACATATATTTTTTTAACTACAAGGATAATTAACTTGCGTCCGCTATTACAGCCGAGTTCAATGGGGTACTCACACATTTGAAATGTCGGAATCTCCCCTTCTACACGCCCTAAAGTGCTGATCTATAACCTATCCGAAAGCTAAGAATTGGGAAAAATGAATCCCTTTTTAATTTTTTTTAGGCTTTTTTAAGGTTTTCGGTTGCAAATATACACTTAAAAAACACATCTGAGATCCCCCTTTTATTTAATTTATTTTTTTACTATTATTTTAATTATGTTTGTTTTTATTTTATTGTATGTCCTGTTTTGAAAATGTTTCTCTGGACGGAGGCGGAACTAATGTAAATGAGTTGCATGCATCTGATGCCTAAATAACTTATTATTATTATTTATTTCTTAGCAGACACCCTTATCCAGGGCGACTTACAATTGTTACAAGATATCACATTATTTTTACATAAAATTACACGTTATTTTTTACATACAATTACCCATTTATACAGTTGGGTTTTTACTGGAGGAATCTAGGTAAAGTCCCTTGCTCAAGGGCACAGCAGCAGTGTCCATCACCAGGTATTGAACCAACGACCCTCTGGTCAAGAGTCCAGAGCCCTAACCACTACTCCACACTGCTGCCAAGTTACACTGCGCTATAACTATTTCCCTATGTTTTCTTTGTTTCCGTGTGTGTAAAATGATGGATAATTATTTTGATGAAGTTATTACTTTTATTATCATTTAGCTACTTTTTATTGGTAGTACGTCTTTTTTTACCAATACAGTAGCACACTGTATTCACAAGTTTTTTTTTTCTTTTTGAATAATAATAATAAAAAACATACTGAACATCTTGTGTGATAGATAGAAAAAATAGTACATTTGTATGTTTTACAAATATTATTTATTATTATACAATGTTTTATATTTTCTGGGAGGCGTGGCTTATATGTGAAAAAAATATAACATATCCCACAACCAAACATATTATATCATTGGAAAGGTCTACTTAATGCCTTTCTGTTGATATATTGGGTTCTAATTTCTGATTTACGGTTACCAAACTACAAGTGCTAACACAAAGCTGTCATATATTCATGCCCAACTATGGTCATTCCCCGTAGGCAGCATGGGGTTAAGCAAACAAAAGTGCCAAACGACTGGAACAACGCATCGGTGATACTTAAGAAAAGATATAAAGAAGGCCTCAAGGACTACAGACCTGTTAGCTTGCTTCCTATAATCTATGACATTTTTACCAAGAAACTCACCAACAGGAGTGGATTTAGCACAATGGATCATCTTCAAGTTGTACAGCAAATGATTCAAACCAGCAACGAGTATGAACTACCACTTTGCTTGGGATTCATCGACTATGAAAAAGCCTTTGAGTCTGTCTACACAAGATCTGTATTAAGCTCTCTGAAAAAACAAGGAATTGAGAAAGCGTACAGAGACTTCATCAGTACCATATACAAGAATGCGACATCCACAGTAAGACTCCATAAAAACAAAATCAAAATTAAAAAAGGAGTTTGTCAAGGAGATACAATTTCCCCAAAGCTCTTCACGGCCACCCTAGAAGACATTTTCAAGACACTAGATTAGGAAAATAAGGGGCTGAAGATCAATGGAGCCTACTTTAATGACCTATGATTTGCTGATGACATCCTCATATTTACAGCGTGCCCAGAAGAATTACAAACAAAACCTACACAAGGCTAGCATCAAAGCGGGATTGAAAATGAACCTCAAGAAGACTCAAGTCATGTTCAATAAATATATGAAAGCGCTGAATCTACTCTTCAGTTCCAGTTGAAACACCAGGCTTTGCTTCTGGAGCATTTCTACGTTGATTGTGTTGGATTTCGTCTTCACGAATTTTGCACTCTCCAGTACTGTGTTTAGGTGTATTTTGCATATTACAAGTCTGTGGTCACTTCCTATGTTAAAATTGTTTAGTACTGTGACATCTTGTACAGTGTGTTTCTTGTTGGTGAGTATGTAGTCAATTTCATTCTTCACTCCGTTGGGTCCTCTCCATGTTCATTTCCTGATGGGTTTCTTCTGAAAGAAGGTGTTCATGATGAATAAGCTCTTGTTCTCTGCAAATTCGACTAGTCTCACCCCTCTCGTTCCTGTTGCCATTTCCAAATTTGCCGACTGAATTCTCGTCTTCTTGCTGGGCTCCTTTGGCGTTGAAGTCACCGATGACAAATTTATAGTGGCTCTTCCTATTTTTGTGTAGTTCTTCTACTTCATAAAAATCTTCATAATTCAGAAAAAATGAAGAAAAATATTTCCAAAAGCACCAATCGTAGCTTTTAGAAGGGATGCAAATTTGGCTGACATTTTAGTCCACAGTAAACATGGGATCGTAGATACATTAAGGGACATTGAAAAATGTAAAAGCACATGTAAAGTGTACAAATATATTGGTAAAGATAAAAGTGAAATCACAAATAAAGAAAAAAATCCGTCATGCAAGGATAGCAACCTTGTATATGGTATATTTTGCATAAAATGTAATAAAATAAAATATTTAGGAGAGACAGGTACATTATTATATAAAAGAACACAGAACCACCTATCAAATATAAGAAATAAAAAAGTTAATGAACCAATAGTTCAGCACTTTACAAGGAATAGACACACCACGGATGACCTATAGTTTGTGGTTTTAGAAAAAAATAAAATTAGATAATGTACAGTATAGAAGAATAAAAGAAAATAAATGGATAAATAGACTAGATACCAAGATGCCTCAAGGTTTAAACAGAAAGGAAAAGTAGATCATTACATCATTATCTATACAGTGAATGACAATCACAAAGACATTAGAATCAAAGAGAAATAAATGTGTGGTTACCAATATTTGTTTTCAAACACACTTTCCCTTGACAAAGGCATGTTAAACATACAAAAACGTTGGGAAGTTGGCTCATTTTTTTCATGTATCCTGCCACACAAGCACTCTAAAATTAAAGTTCTATAAATATAGTCCTCCATTACAACAATCTTATCTATAAAACGCATTCAAAACAGCATTTTTAAAACTGTATACTTTTATTTGAAAACAGAGAACAAAAGATTGTGAAAAATGTATTATTATTATTATTATTACTATTATTATTATTATAAAAATGCTTCAGTGAAAATAAACTGAGGACAAAGATTGGGGAAAAAATGTGTAATTGTAATAATAATAATAATAATAAAGTCTTTTCCTTGGTAATTGATTTGAATATTTCCAGATATCAAGCAGTTATTAAAAATGCTTCTGGGAAAGTTGCCTAGTACTTGGACAGCAGAAGCAGTGTGACCTTCGGAAGAGCTTGATGAAGAAACCGGTTCAGTTTGTCCCACAGTACTTCTCTCTGCACTACTTACAGCGACTGTAGACATCGTAGAGGGGCTTGTATTTTCCGGCATGTTTTGATTTAGCCATTCCTCAATTGACATCTTATTAAAAGGTTGAAATTTACTTTAAAATGACATTTTGTTAATAGCTGATGGAGTGATTTTGTTTGATTTGTTTTTGTGATGCGGTTACAAAGATTCTAAGGGCATATATCAGGGATTCTATCCCTCTAGCTCAACCGTATTTAGAATGCATGGAATCTTTCTATTGAAGCACATATATATATATATATATATATATATATATATATATATATATATATATATATATATATATATATATATATTCAAAAGAGCCAACTTGCCAACGTTTCGGTATGTGTAACATGCCTTTGTTAAGGGAAAGTGTAAAATCAGTGGTGGGTTCTTCTTCTCATATATTTCTTTGCTGTTGACAATTTTAAGCACAATACTATTCAGTAGGTTGCTCCATTTCCCAATATTAGGATCTGTGGCAGGCTGGCTCGCAGTGGTGACGTCACGGACCAGGAAGTACAGAAACCAAAACAATGGATGGGTGGGTGAAGCTGAGTGCAACGGCACTCAGCGTATTTATTAATAAATCAAATAAACAAAACAAATGATTTTAACAAAACAACAAAATAAAAGGGCACGAGGGCCAAACGAATCAGACAGACAAACAAGTAAGTGTCGTGCTGGCTAATCCAGCACGTTTTAGCAATTGTTAATTTCTGTCTCCTCTCTATCTCCCCCTACCTCCTCTCTGCACCCAACAACCAACCCTGCAGCACGGACAGCTGCGGTTCTTATACTCTGGCCGAGGGTTAACTAGCTGTTAATTATCTTATTACCCTCGCCACAGTCTGCATCGTTTGGTAAGGATGCATGACTGTCAGCGAGTTAAATAATCAGTAGCTGATCAGTCATGCATCCTCACGGGGTTTTTAAATTATAAATAATAAAAGACGCAGCGCTTTTAACTGCGCCGCAAACAAAAATACAAACAATAATAAATAGGGGGGGACACTCTGCCACAGGACCATATAAGTATTTTTAGGGTTATCTGAAGACTGGGTTTCAGTGTCTAAGAAGTGGATGTTGTTCCAACTTACAGTGCCGTGAAAAAGTATTTGCCTCCTGTCTGATTTTCTGCATTTTTGCACATTTTTCACATTGGTCAGATTTTTTTGTGGGTTGTAGTAGTATATAGAGGGAGTCAGGGAGAAAAAATGACACTAAAGTTTGGTACTTCTTTCATTTGTTTGGTGTGCAAGGTAATCAAACATGCAATCTTCAGGTGTGAAAAAGTTATTGCCCTGCCCCTAGTTAACTCAACCCAATTAAAGGGATAATTAGGGTCAGCTGTTTGAGTACTTTGGTTAACAACCAGGCCTGATTTGGGCCAGCTCTGCCCAATATAAATCTGACTAACTTTGGCCCTTATCATCAGAGTGAAGTTGTCAGCACACAGGTTCTAGAGGCAAATCATGCCACGAACAAAAGAAATTCCTGAAGACCTCCAGAAAAAAGTTGTTCATGCCTATCAGTCTGGAAAGGGTTACAAAGCCATTTCTAAGGCTCTGGGGTGCCACCGAACCACAGTCAGAGCCATATTGACCAAATGGAGAAAGTTTGGGACAGTAGTGATTCTTCCCAGTAGTGGCCGTCCTGCCAAAATCTCTCCAAGAGCAAGGCGTAAAATCGAAGGAAGTCGCAAAGAACCCTAGAACAACATCCAGGGATCTGCAGGCCTCTCTCGCCTCGGCTAAGGTCAGTGTTCATGACTCCACCATCAGAAAGACACTAGGCAAAAATGGGATTCATGGCAGAGTAGCAAGGCGGAAACCATTGCTCACTAAGAAGAACATGAATGCTCGTCTCAAGTTTGCCAAAAAGCACCTGGATGATCCTCAAGAGTTCTGGAACAATGTTCTATGGACAGATGAGTCAAAAGTGAAACTTTTTGGCCGATATGGGCCCCGTTACGTCTGGCGAAAACCAAACACTGCATTCCACAGTAAGAACCTCATACCAACGGTCAAGCATGGTGGTGGTTGTGTCATGGTTTGGGGATGCTTTGCTGCATCAGGACCTGGACGCCTTGCCATCATTGAAGGAACCATGAATTCTGCTCTGTATCGGAGAATTCTACAGGAGAATGTTAGGCCATCCATCCGTGAGCTGAAGCTGAAGCGCAGCTGGGTCATGCAGCAAGACAATGATCCAAAACAAACAAGCAAGTCTACATCAGAATAGTTGAAGAACAAGAATGGCCTAGTCAAAGTCCAGACCTAAACCACATTGAGATGTTGTGGCAGGAACTGAAACGAGCAGTTCATGCTTGAAAACCCACAAATGTCACTGAGTTGAAGCAGTTCTGCATGGAGGAGTGGGCCAGAATTCCTCCACGGTGCTGCGAGAGACTAATCAATAACTACAGGAAGCGTTTGGTTGCAGTTATTGCTGCTAAAGGTGGCATAACCAGTTATTGAGTCTAAGGGGGCGATTACTTTTTCACACGGGGGCTTTGGGTGTTGCATAACTTTAATAATTAAATGAAATATGTATCACATTTTTGTGTTATTTGTTCACTCAGGGTCCCTTTTATCTAATATTAAGTTTTGGCTGAAGATCTGATAATATTCAGTGTCGAAAAATGCAGAAAATCAGACAGGGGGCAAATATTTTTTCACGGCACTGTACAATAATCAAATCTGTGTCAAACAAATGTACCACATTGCTTGTATATAACCCCTTTTATATATTTTTCAGCTCCCTCCAGTATTTCTATGATGGTATAATTTCATGACAGGTATCTACCTACATGATGTTTGTATTGTAGCATATATGGCTTCACACCTACCACTTGCATTAGATGCTTTTAGGCAACTTACTAGACCAAAGCAGTTTCTGCAAGCCCACAATCCAGGGGTTTATAAGAGTCCCAATTAAAGTCAATATAATATGGGTCTGCTGCCAATGGAAACAAACTAGACTGATTTAAAATCATGGTCAATGCTGTCCCAGTGGTAGCTGGTTTACAGGAATTGGATCAATATGTGCATCTGTTTAAGTACAAATGGTTAAATGTGGGGGCTAAAGTCAAGATTTGGAGCTTCATATAGTGGTTTGAATTCAATAAAAAGGGGGTAATATTTATTATTATTATTATTATTATTATTATTATTATTATTATTATTATTATTATTTATTTATTTATTTATTTATTTATTTATTACTACTACTACTAATAATAATGTTAGAAATGGCAAGGTTCCAGTTCTGGACAGGGCCCAGTAAGGGTTTGTCTTTTATTTGTTTTAGAGTTTGCATCCATGCTTGGGTTTGAGTTAGGATTGAGGGGTTCACCAGCTGAGAGTTTAAGGTGATTAACAAAAATAAGTTTAACAAAACAGCTTACTTTTGTTTTTGTGCAGCTATATTGCCTTTGCTTTGATTAATGTCTTTAGGCTTGTATATGCAATTTTAGCATTACATTATTCAGATATCTCTCTTGATATTAAAACATTATCAAAGCAGCTTTGTAGGCTTCACCATCAAATTATTATGTCTATATTAAAATAATTTAAAGCTGAAATACATTAATATAATATACAGATTTAATCTATCTAATATATATATATATATATATATATATATATATATATATATATATATATATATATATATATATATATATATATTGTGAGACATCAGGGAGGGGGTTAAATCCTCCCTGCCGAAAAACATGTGCGTAGGCATATTTTTGGTTTGTTTTGTTAATTGTTTTATTGTTAATTATCACCTGCACCTGGCTATTATTGATAATTAGAGCCAGATGCAGGGTATTTAAGGAGAGCAGTTAGTCTGCTCAGGGCTGCTGAAGAGTGTAGAAGCCCGACTGTGCTGGTGTGTGGGTACAGCCGTAATTAAAAGGAAAAAGGTAGTGTAGAGCCTTTTGGTGTGTGTTGTTTTGTTTATTTTGATACAGGTAAACAGCTTAGCTGTCCTGTCTTTTAGTTTAGGTTCCTGTTTTGTTTAGTTAGTGCTCATAAAAGAGCTACGTGTTTATTTTGTTTATTTTTGTTTTTGTGTGTTCATTAAAAATAGCGCAACCTCGCTTTGAAAATCCATTTCTGTGCCTGGGTCAGTGTTTTTAAAGGGGCAACGAACTGCGGTGAGGGGCGATTCTTTTACAATATATATATATATATATATATATATATATATATATATATATATATATATAGGCTATTTTAGAAGCACAGGCACTGCAGAAGAAGGCCCTTGCATCTGAAGTGAGGTTTAGCTGATCAGGCTGTCAATAATCTCCTTGTGCACTCCCACCTCATCACTAAGGGGTCCATCTGCACGTTACCTTAGTGGCTCTGCTTGCAGTCAATACACTGCCCAGAGTAAGCTATGTTTATTAAGAGAGATACTGTTTATATGTTGTGAGGAGAGTTGCTTAAAATCATTCTAATCCTAAAATTGCATATGTGAGCCTAATGGAATGAATCAAAGTAAAGGAATAGTACACAAAATGGCAAGCTCCCTTTAAAGTTTTAGTGTTCTTTGATTTTATTGTGCTTATCATTGTAATAGATTTATTCTAGACTATGTTTCAGTACAATTATCAGCTTAGTATATCAAGTTCCCTAGAAAGTGTATAGTGTATACTATATTGCATACCAGAGTTTAGTGGCATCATTGCATAGGGAAGTATCTAAAAATAATATTGGAGATATGGAAAACCATGCAGGAAAGATGAGGGAAACTGAGTGAAAAACATAGTAAGTGGTAAATCTTCAGTAAAACTGTTAAGAGGAAGGTTAAACGAACGAAAGGTTCCAGGTATTTAACATTAATACCCTATGACAATATTTACACCTGCAGTAAGTGGACCATTGCAAATCAGTGGAAACCCAATGCTATCGCAGTTCTGGTAACTAAATATTAAACAGTGGATTGACGAGACAAAAGAGAATGTACCTCAGTCATTCAAAATCTCTTATGTAAACCTTAGAAATGTTAAAATTGGTAAATGTTCTTGTTTCCCACTGTTTTTAATGTGTGACATGCAGAAGACATTCCAGTAAAGACTGCACAATAATTCATTGAAAGTGTTAAGGAACAAAAAGAAGTTGACATGAAAGTCCTTTTTAATTCTGACTTTTTGCCAGCTTGCCACTCTCTCTACTAAAAAGGCTTTTTAGGTATTTATCTTTTTTACCAGAAGCTATCTGGTTTGCTTTGTGTTCACTCCGAAATAGCACTTTGTCAACTCTGAGCTGTGCAAAAGTGCTACATTCCAACAGGAAGATTTTCCTTCGCTTTCAGATGATAGCTGCCCTGGGAAAAGGACATTTTGGTAATGTAAAAGCCCTAAATCACTTCAAGTTGAAGTGTCAAAATGTAAACTATATTCCTGTCTGTACAAAGCAAACCAGATCTCCCCTATACAAACTGAAGACAGTGATAAATTGTTTAATATAAAAACAAATGAATGCATATAACATCTTCTGGTAGAAAGAAAAAGCATCGTCCTCTATAGTGTGTGGTTTACCAGAAGGGCTTCATTTCACACCCATTAGTCTCTGTTTCAGCATGTTGTCTGTGAGCTTTATTTCAGCAGTTCAAATTACTGAGATTAGAGAACTCAACAACAAAGGAAAATAAACTGCATGTATTTAATATGGATTGTTGTTTCTTAATTTATAGATGTTAAGTCATGTTATCTCCTACAGTGATGGACACAAATAAATAAATAAATAATAATAGTAATAATAATAGGTGATAACAATAGCTGGTTATCATTGTGATGTCATTGTGGTCATAATCACTGAGTTCCTTGATTTTGCTCCTTTGTGTGGGGTTTATTCTTAATGATTTGTGGGGTTTCTTTTTAATATGAAAATGAATTAGCGTGGTTCACTATCTGTAAACATGTACTACACATGTCAGGATGGTGTTAGCCAGGATGTGGTTTTGCCACTTGTGTTTGTGATTAGGGCCACCCTCACGTGCTTGTTGTTATTACATACTGGACCATGCAGTATGTGGGTATCTGCTCTCTTCAAATTACAGAAGTACACTGGTAATGTTCCATAATAATATGGATAGACTTACTATATCATTCCATTCAATATAAGCAGTGACCAAGACGTTTTTGCCCATGACAGGTACAAAAAGAAAGCTAAGATAATGTTGTGCATTATTCTTCTGATTATATATATATATATATATATATATATATATATATATATATATATATATATATATATATATAAAGGGACAGGCTCCCATGAGAAAGATATGTGCAACATATCGAAACGTTGGGCAGCCCGCTCTTTGAGCTAAAATATATATATCTAATATATATATATATATATATATATAAAGCCAGTGCTTGGAAATTCTGGCCTGTTATTGGTTAAAACCTCACAATAGGAGCAAAAATAGATTTAACTATTGCCCTCACATCCTTACACCACCGATTGGTTCACATCACTGTCAGTCCCACCCCTTTTCAAATGAACGTCCTCCACCTCCACTCCCAAATAACAAGATAAAAACTGCTGAATGGCGATTCTGTGACAGGCATTGTATCTGTATCAAAATATTTGGCGAATCACTCATAAAACCTATTTTGCTCTAGAAATGTTGGCGACCTGTTGCACTGGTACGAGTATATTATTTCATTATATGTACAGCACTAAGATATTCATGCCAAAAATTTTTTTTTTTCATACGTGAAAAACGCATAATAAAAGGCTCACAAATAGTTATGGCTTTACAGTATATAAAGTCATATTCACTATCCAACCTTGCCTCTCATTATGTATTCATATATTGAGAGGATTGAGAGGAACGGTAGTTCCACGTGGCAAGTTATCAGCGAGAACTGTCAGACTCTATACAGCAAGGATAGTTTACGTGTTTTCAGGGTACTGGCGCAGCAAAAGTAAATCAGCCAAAAGCACCATCTCACTTTCATTTTGTAGTTCCCAACACTCTTAGGTGAAATGTAGAATAAAACGTCAATACCTGTGTAGCAGGGTGATTGCCCTGCACGTGTGTAAATTTAGTGTTGGTATAATTTGTATGAGGAAATTGGGTTTTTTGTGTGTCGCTATGGAGTTGATTTGTGTGATTACATTATTGTTTACAGTCGGGTGCTCGATTGAGACTTGCTGCCTGCTAGTCTTGGTTGAGGGGAAGGGCAGCAAGTGATTGGCTGTGATGGACCTCAATCAGCAGGTGGGCGGGTCTTGAACGAGTGTCCATCAGTTTAAAACATCCACGGAGATGGCTCGGGGCGACTGCAACGCCATGCCAGAGGGGAGCGGCGTATACTCGGGAGGAGAGGGTCCGCTCTGCAGGAGCGACAGCTCCGCAACCCTGAAACTGCAAGCGGTGCTTGTGAAGGCAATGCCCAGCCAAGGCCGTATGAAGCAGCAGGAGTCGTTGTATGAATACCGGCTCATCAGTAGGTTAGTTTAGGGGATAGTGATCCCATGTGATGTATAGCGAGGGTTACGTAGTGTAGACGGTTCCTGGAGCGGGACGCCTCGTTTAATAAGGCCAGCGCTCGCCCTCTGTGGCACCTTTTATTTGTAGTTTTTGTACTGTGTTTTATTTTGCATTTTTGTACAGTTCGCTGTATGTGTCCTCTGTGCATTACCATTACCATGACAACGTCACATGACCATCTTTATTTACTTTCTGTTTTCTTAATAAATCCTGCGCACCTGTGCCGGCGTTTCAACTCCACCCCCAGTTGTCTCTCTTTATTATTATTATTATTATTATTTGTTTATTTAGCAGACGCCTTTATCCAAAGCGACTTACAGACACTAGGGTGTGTGAACTATACATCAGCTGCAGAGTCACTTACAATTACGTCTCACCTGAAAGACGGAGCACAAGGAGGTTAAGTGACTTGCTCAGGGTCACACAATGAGTCAGTGGCTGAGGTGGGATTTGAACCGGGGACCTCCTGGTTACAAGCCCTTTTCTTTAACCACTGGACCACACAGCCTCTCTGTGTTGCTTAAGCAGCGTTTACCCACACACGTGACACAAGTAAGACCCTGTCGCAACCTGTCATACAGTAAGAGAAATAAGTCACAAAAGTAAGATAAAAATGTCCTTCTTTTTCTCCCGTTTTATTGCAGATTTTCTAATTGAATACTTTTGGGATATGCCTGCTTGTCAGGTATTTGCTGAGCATTTTATATCAAAGCTGCTGAAAGGCCCCTCCGCGGAGTGACGTCCTCGGTCCCGCCTCACCGAGGTAATAAATAATCACTGAGCGGGGATCTTTGCATTTAACCCGCGAATGCGAGTGATGCGACCTCGCAAGGTTGGCGGTCATCTTCTCTTTCAGGGAACCGGGGTTACATCTGTAACCTATCATTCCCTTTCAATTCGAAGATGACCGCCAAATTGAATACTTTTGGGAAAGTATACCAGAGCCGTCGTGAGGGAGAATGAGCGGACAGCATCTGAGGAACATTTTGCTACCGCCATCTAGTGATGGTGGTGTGATAGTGCAACCTCAAGGACCCTAGTGCCTATTAAAGACATAGAGGGATCTACAACATTAAGCTGGTAGAATCTGGTGAATGTATGCGAGGTAGACAAGCTAGCCATAGTGCATATATCGGTCAACGAGGCACCTCTGAAGAGGGCTCATGACGTAGCCACACCTCTGGTTGAGTGCGCGGCCACCCTCCCAGGTGGGGGTAGGCCGGCATTAGTATACACAGTCGAAACCATGTCCACAATCCAATGGGACAGTTGCTGCTTAGAGAGGGCTTGACCTCGGGTCCGTTCACCATGACAAACAAAGAGCTGGTCAGACTGACACAGCACTCTCATTCTATTCACATAGCATCTCAATGCCCGAACTAGGCAGAGGGAATTTAATCTCCTATCCAACTCCTCCGCAAAGGGAGGGGAATGGAAAGCCTCTAGTTCCACTGATTGATTCAAGTGAAACGATGTAATCACCTTAGGGAGGAAAGCAGGGTTCGTGCGCAACAATACCCAGTTTCCATCGTCCCAAACATGCATACAGGAACTGTGCACGGACAGTGCCTGTAGCTCACTGACCCACTTAGCAGAGGTGATAGCTAACATAAAGGCTTCATAGAGAGATAATTCAGCTCTATGGTATCTATGGGCTCAAACTGGGCCTCAGTGAGAGTCTCCAGTACCACGTCTAGACTCCATTCGGGGAGAACGTCCTTTATAGGAGGACGTAACCACCGAGCACCCTTTAGAAAACGGGTCACCAGAATATGAGCGCCCGGGGATACTGAGTCGATGGGAATGTGGCAAGCAGATATGGCTGCTAGGTACATTTTCAACATAGAGGGGGATTTACCCGCCTCTAGTAGATCTTGCAGAAACTGTAAGATAACTGCTATAGGGCAATACATGGGATCATGGCCTATTTCCATTTATAGGCGTACAACACTCTTGTGGAAGAAGCCCTAGCATTCTGCAGTGTACTTACTACTCCGTCTGAGAGCCTTAGCCCTAGGGGCCAGACCCACAGTTGGAGTCTGCCCGGTTCTGGGTGCCAGAGGGTGACTTTTGCCTGACTGAGGAGATCCATGCGCAGCGGGATCTCCCAGGGCTAACCTCGCAGCAGCTGGCAAAGGTTCGAAAACCAGGTTCTCCTGGGCCATCTGGGGGCCACCAGGAGAACTGTTACCTTCTCTCTCCTGACCTTCTCGAGGAAGGCAGGGACCAGCTGTATAGGCAGGAAAGCGTATAAAGGCGCTTTGGGCCATTCAAGCTCTAAGGCGTGCTCCGTCACAATCGCTGTGTGGGCCACTGTTCCTTCCTGGGACTGGGAACAAATCAGACAGTCGATCAGGTAATACATCACCCTGATCCCTTGCAGCCGCAAGGGAGCTAGGATGGCATCCATGCACTTTGTAAATGTGCGGGGGGCTAAGGAGAGGCCGAATGGCAGCACGGAAAACTCAAAGACACTGCCCTGAAAAGCTTAAGCGGAGATACTTCCTGCGCTGGGACGGATAGGAATGTGAAAACACGCGTCCTTCAGGTCCACTGTTGCAAACCAGTCGTCAGCCGGACACACTGGAGGATGTGGCGATGTGTTTGACCATCTGGAACCGCCTCATGAACCCTTTGAGATGTCTCTGGTCTAGGATGCAGCGAAGGCCGTCGTCCTTTTTTGGCACCAAGAAATACCTCGAGTAGAACCCCTCTCTTTGAGAGGTGTGTTCTATGAGATGGATAGCTTGTTTTAGAAGTAGTGTTTCTACCTATTGTTTGATGGCCAAGGAGTCTGAGGTGCAACTGCACCAGTAGTGCAGATGGTGTTGTGTGAACGGGTGGGCTGGTGCTGCTGAGGCTGGGGCAGAGGCTGCCTTGGAGGCTGCCAGGGAGCGGTTCCGCTGGAACTGCCTCCTTGGGCACTGGTGCCCTTGGGCCCCGCGTCCGGCGTTCCCTTGTATTTGTTGCTGGCTCCTTGCCACGGAGGCCTGGAGGCGGTTCCTCAGATCGCTCTGTGGTGCCATAGGGATCGGGATAACCTGGATCACCATGGTAACTGCCGATGCCAATGCCTCACTCTTATCCATACCGAGGCATGGGAGGGGAGCATCGCAGCTACCTGACGTGACACCTCTCACTCTCTGTGAGAGCATTGTAAGATCTCTTCTACCGCTGGTCCAAAGGTATAGTGTGGCCAGGGGAGATAGGCACATCAAGTAATGCAGACTTGTCCACATCTGGGACACTCGCTTGAGACAGCCAGAGCTGTCTGCGTGTCACCACCAAGCCTGCTGGGCTTCTGCCCAGGGCTTGCCCTTGGAAGCCCGAGATTTGTAGTAGAGTGCCTGAAACCGTACGTAGCTCTGAAGCTAGCGGCTCGGGTAGGATTACGGAGCGCAGCATACCATCAAGGTCGGCCGTTAAGAGGCGGCCTGTAATCGCCAGATGTGCTACTTGAGCTTCAGCCACGTAAGACTTCCTAAGATGGGCTTCTGTGATCCTGCATTGGTCGTTAGGGCATACAGGATCTTTGGACAGGCCTTCTACTGGGGGGGGGGGGCTCACACTAGGGCCGCTATGGTGGAGATGTGCCAGCCCTACCGCTTGTGGGTGTTGCCAAGAGGACCACCTCCTCCAGGAAGTCTGGAAACACCACAAAGAGCTGGGGGGTCGAAGTCTGCGCTGTCTGAAATCAGACCTGCGCTGCTCAGAACTTGCCTTCCAGGATACCTTGAGGAAGTTGGCGGCCCTTTCCATCAGTGCCCGAACCAAGTTCGAGGGCACTGGAATCTCAGGTTCTGAGGTGAGCTCGGATCTGGGGGCCGTTACCTGAGTCAGGTCTGGGTCCTGAGTCTCCATCCGCAAGAAGGACTCCTCACCCCAGGAAGCTGCTAGGGAGAATGCATCCTGTTCCTCCTTGCGTTGAGGCCTAGACACGGGGTGCCGAAGCACCGAGCACCAAGGCTGGACTCGCTGGAGGGTCGTGTCTCCCTTTTTCTGATTCCTGGGAAGTGGCAAGCCTACTTCCAGCAATTAATTACAAGTGAACTCACAAAAACTCGAGGAAGGAGCTCTAAAGAGTTAGTCACAACTGGAAAAAAGGGGTTAGAGTAATACCAACTACCTTACCTACCTGTCTGTGAAAGACAAAAGAGGCTGGGATCTCCGCTCAGTGACTATTTATTACCTTGGTGAGGAGGGACTGAGGACATCACTCCGCTGAGGGGACTCCGCTTTGATATAAAATGATTAGCGAATACCTGACAAGCAGGCATATCCCATAAGTATTCAATTTGGCGGTCATCTTAGAATTGAACGGGAACTGCATTTCTTGGTTCTTTAACTCGCACAGGGCAGGGCTGCAGAACAAAGGCTCGCACAGCGTAGCTCTCGTAGGGAGCTCACACAGGGTAGTGCTGCAGAACGAAGGCTCGCAAGGTCTAGCTCTCGCAGCGAGCTCACACAGGGTAGTGCTGCAGAATGAAGGCTCGAGGAGCGTAGCTCTCGCAGGGAGCTCACACAGGACAGTGCTGCAGAATGAAGGCTCGCACACCGTAGCTCTCGCAGGGAGATCACACAGGACAGTGCTGCAGAACAAAGGCTCGCACAGCGTAGCTCTCGTAGGGAGCTCACACAGGGTAATGCTGCAGAACGAAGGCTCGCACAGCGTAGCTCTTGCAGCGAGCTCACACAGGGTAGTGCTGCAGAATGAAGGCTCGAGGAGTGTAGATCTCGCAGGGAGCTCACAAAGGACAGTGCTGCAGAACGAAGGCTTGCACAGCGTAGCTCTCGCAGGGAGATCACACAGAGCAGTGCTGCAGAACAAAGGCTCGCACAGCGTAGCTCTCGCAGGGAGCTCACACAGGGTAGTGCTGCAGAATGAAGGCTCGCACAGTGTAGCTCTGCAGGGAGCTCACACAGGGTAGTACTGCAGAACAAAGGCTCGCACAGCGTAGCTCTGCAGGGAGCTCACACAGGGCAGTGCTGCAGAATGAAGGCTCGCAAAGCGCAGCTCTCGCAGGGAGCTCAGACAGGGTAGTGCTGCAGAAGGAAGGCTCGCACAGCGTAGGTCTCGCAGGGAGCTCACACAGGGTAGTGCTGCAGAATGAAGGCTCGCACAGCATCGCTCTGCAGAGAGCTCACACAGGGTAGTGCTGCAGAAGAAAGGCACGCACAGCGTAGCTCTCGCAGGGAGCTCACACAGGATAGTGCTGCAGAACAAAGGCTCACACAGCGTAGCTCTCACAGGGAGCTCACACAGGGTAGTGCTGCAGAACGAAGGCTCGCACAGCGTAGCTCTGCAGGGAGCTCACACAGGGCAGTGCTGCAGAATGAAGGCTCGCACAGCGCAGCTCTCGCAGGGAGCTCACACAGGGTAGAGCTGCAGAACAAAGGCTCACACAGCGTAGCTCTGCAGGGAGCTCACACAGGGCAGTGCTGCAGAATGAAGGCTCGCACAGCATCGTTCTGCAGAGAGCTCACACAGGGTAGTGCTGCAGAACAAAGGATCGCACAGTGTAGCTCTCGCAGGGAGCTCACACAGGATAGTGCTGTAGAGCGAAGGTTCGCACACCGTAGCTCTGCAGGGAGCTCACACAGGGTAGTGCTGCAGAGCGAAGGCTCGCACAGTGTAGCTCTGTAGGGAGCTCACACAGGGTAGTGCTGCAGAACGAAGGCTCGCACAGCATAGCTCTCGCAGGGAGTTTACACAGGACAGTGCTGCAGAACGAAGACTCGCACAGCGTAGCTCTCGCAGGGAGCTCACACAGGATAGTGCTGCAGAACGAAGGCTCGCACAGCGTAGCTCTGCAGGGAGCTCACACAGGATAGTGCTGCAGAACGAAGGCTCGCACAGCGTAGCTCTCGCAGGGAGCTCACACAGGGTAGTGCTGCAGAACGAAGGCTCGCACAGCATAGCTCTGCAGGGAGCTCACACAGGGTAGTGCTGCAGAACGAAGGCTCGCACAGCGTAGCTCTGCAGGGAGCTCACACAGGGTAGTGCTGCAGAACGAAGGCTCGCACAGCGTAGCTCTCGCAGGGAGCTCACACAGGGTAGTGCTGCAGAACAAAGGCTCGCACAGCGTAGCTCTCGCAGGGAGCTCACACAGGGTAGTGCTGCAGAACGAAGGCTCGCACAGCGTAGCTCTGTAGGGAGCTCACACAGGGTAGTGCTGCAGAACGAAGGCTCGCACAGCATAGCTCTCGCAGGGAGTTTACACAGGACAGTGCTGCAGAACGAAGACTCGCACAGCGTAGCTCTTGCAGGGAGCTCACACAGGATAGTGCTGCAGAACGAAGGCTCGCACAGCGTAGCTCTCGCAGGGAGCTCACACAGGGTAGTGCTGCAGAACGAAGGCTCGCACAGCGTAGCTCTCGCAGGGAGCTCACACAGGATAGTGCTGCAGAACGAACGCTCGCACAGCGTAGCACTGCAGGGATCTCATACAGGGCAATGCTGCAGAATGAAGGCTCTCACAGGGTAGCGCACACAGGGAGCTCACACAGGGTAGTGCTGCAGAACGAAGGCTCGCACAGCGTAGCTCTCGCAGGGAGCTCACACAGGGTAGTGCTGTAGAACAAAGGCTCGCTCTGCAGGAGCTCACACAGGGCAGTGCTGCAGAATGAAGGCTCTCACAGGGTAGCTCACACAGGGTAGTGTTGCAGAACGAAGGCTCGCATAGCGTAGCTCTCGCAGGGAGCTCACACAGGGCAGTGCTGCAGATTGAAGGCTCTCGCAGGGTAGCCCACATAGGGTAGTGCTGCAGAACGAAGGCTCGCACAGCATAGCTCATGCAGGGAACTCACACAGGGTAGTGCTGCAGAACGAAGGCTCGCACAGCGTAGCTCTGTAGGGAGCTCACACAGGGTAGTGCTGCAGAACGAAGGCTCGCACAGCATAGCTCTCGCAGGGAGTTTACACAGGACAGTGCTGCAGAACGAAGACTCGCACAGCGTAGCTCTTGCAGGGAGCTCATGCAGTATAGTGCTGCAGAACGAAGGCTCGCACAGCGTAGCTCTCGCAGGGAGCTCACACAGGGTAAGTGCTGCAGAACGAAGGATCGCACAGCGTAACTCTAGTAGGGAGCTCACAAAATATAGTGCTGCAGAACGATGGCTCGCACAGCGTAGCTTTGCAGGGAGCTCACACAGGGTAGTGCTGCAGAACGAAGGCTCGCACAGCGTAGCTCTCGCAGGGAGATCACACAGGGCAGTGCTGCAGAACGAAGGTTCGCACAGCGTAGCTCTGCAGGGGGCTCACACAGGGTAGTGCTGCAGAACAAAGGCTCGCTCTGCAGGGAGCTCACACAGGGCAGTGCTGCAGAATGAAGGCTCTCGCAGGGTAGCTCACACAGGGTAGTGTTGCAGAACGAAGGCTCGCATAGCGTAGCTCTCGCAGGGCGCTCACACAGGGTAGTGCTGCAGAACGAAGGCTCGCACAGCGTAGCTCTGCAGGGAGCTCACACAGGGTAGTGCTGCAGAATGAAGGCTCGCACAGTGTAGCTCCCGCAGGGAGCTCACACAGGGTAGTGCTGCAGAACGAAGGCTCGCACAGCGTAGCTCTCGCAGGAAGCTCACACAGGGTAGTGCTGCAGACCGAAGGCTCGCACAGCGTAGCTCACACAGGGAGGTCACGCAGGGTAGTGCTGCAGAACGAAGGCTCGCACAGCGTAGCTCCCGCAGGGAACTCACACAGGGTAGTGCTGCAGAACGAAGGCTCACACAGCGTAGCTCTCGCAGGGAGCTCACACAGGATAGTGCTGCAGAACGAAGGCTCGCACAGCGTAGCTGTCGCAGCGAGCACACACAGGGTAGTGCTGCAGAATGATGGCTCGCACAGCATAGCTCTCGCCGGGAGCTCACACAGGATAGTGCTGCAGAACGAACGCTCACACAGCGTACCACTGCAGGGATCTCACACAGGGCAGTGCTGCAGAATGAAGGCTCTCGTAGGGTAGCTCACACAGGGTAGTGCTGCGTGCGCAACTCGTAATTTACGTCGTGCTTCATTCACACTCAAAACCACTACCACGTGATGATAAACAGGGTATGGGAGGGGGAGAACACTGAACATAGTGATTACCCTGTGAGAATTAATTGGTGATCCACAGCCAATACCCAGCAAACCTTAGGTTTAGGGTTAGGTTATTGTTATGAACCGGGTGCGATTTGTCAAATTTCCAGTGGAGGGGATACAATAGATAAACAACAAAACATCATGGCAATCCTGGATACATATGTAGTACACAATTTAAACAGTTAAGAGAATCACTAAGTTATTTATTTAAACCGAATCAACTGCTAAAAAATCTTTAGGAATCACACATTTGCCAAATCTGCCATCATGCAGGATACATGCAGTTATTGTTTATGGATACGGTCATACTTGCCAACATCTGGAAACTATTCAGCAGAATGCTGATCATATATATTATCATATAATAGACACGACCATCATGACAGTAAAAATAGACATAATGAAGCATTCTTACCTTTGTATAAGTTAGTGATCAGCAGATGTGTCAGCCGCACGAAGAGCACAGTGTGTGGTTTTCACTAACTCTACTGTGCTGAATAAATGATTTTTTATGTGTAAATATTAGGACTTTCTTCCTATGCATCGGGACGCGGGACATTTGCTAGGAAATCGGGACTGCCCCGACCATATAGGGACTGTTGGCATGCATGTATGGTATCAAAAGGCAATAACAAAAACTATCTACGTTACAGCAACTAAAATAATGTTAAAACACACTCATGACAAGTACTTGCATTGTTGCACATAACCTCATTGATAACTGCACAGAGTGTAACAATAATAAATGTAACATAATACAACATACGTATTTTAACAGCTTAATCTGCAGGAGTTCATTGTTCTTAATCGTTGCCTTTTTCTGCTCAGTGGGTAACTCGGCGGGTATAAGTTCCAGTCTTTGGCTCTGGGGCTGTTTAAAAAAAGTTACTATGCATTTTTAGTGTCCTGTCTTCATTTCTTTTTTCTTTAGTATAGTATGCTCTTCCGGTGATAATAAAAAATAACAGTTTGAAATACAGCAGCTGAATGACGTTGACGTAGTTGTTTTTCATTGGTCAATTTGCCTTGCTACGGCGCGTACAGCACTACTGTTGGATGACAATGATGGGTGTGTGGAATCCGAGCCTGATCCACTTTATACAGCCGACCTTAATGAGCCGGCTCCGGTGAAAATAAACTCTATTCCTTTTTTAAAAAAAAAAATCACGTTAATACAATGTGCTACTGATCTTACAGCACAAGGCAAATAGGCACAACTATAAAACCGATAGGGGCCGAGGTTTCCCCAATTGTTTCTTTTAACTTAGCTTGTGATTTTCAGGCACAGAAAAACGTGGATCAAACGCATGAAAAACTCAACTCAAGTCCGTAGAACCAATTGGGACAACCTTGGCCCCCACTGCTAATAGGCGCAACTGTCAAAGCAAGGAACATCCCACTGCAGTCTATTCAGAGGCTGATCAGGTCTATGTGTCAACGTTGCCATGATTGTGTTAATGCTCAGGGAGGTCATACCCGATACTAACTTTGTAAGTTTTGCATTTTGAAAGTGTGTCACGTTTTATACATGATTCGTGGATCTGTATTTTTCTTCACATTTTCTGTGATTTTGTTTGACAAAGATCTTTTTTTGCAGGCAAATGTTCGATGTTAAAACAGAAATAAATAATTTAATATAAATATATACGTCACAGTAAGTGCGTTCCCAAGTATATCTCCATGTTGACAAAACAAGTTAATTGTCATTAAACTTGGATGTCCTGTAATATACATATGCATGGACAAAAGTGCCTGGGGTCAGAAAAAATCTGCAAAATAAATATGTCTGGAGAAAAAGGAGATGGACATTTTTACCTTCCTTTGGCGACTTATTTCTCTTACTGTATTACTTTTCTTTTTCTACATTTCACCTCAGCGTGTTGGGAACTGCAAATTAAATGTGAAATGGTGCTTTTGGCTGATTTACTTTTGCTGCACCAGTACCCTGAAAACACGTAAACTACCCGCGCTGTATAGAGTCTGACAGTTCTCACGCTTCGCTGTAATTTGGCGCGTGAAACTACCCTTCCTCTCGATATATATATCGTTGTTGTTATGAAGCGAAAAAACACATTTTCAGGCATATGTATATGGAAAAACGATGTATACTACAGACTTGTAGAAACAGCGCACTGAAATACACGTCTTGGTTAATTACAGTGTTAAAAAATAAACACAAAAACACCAATTATCAGAATAAACAAATGTTTACTAATACTACACACTAAAACAAAAAAAATATATATACACTGTACACATAGTACTACAAAAACATACTATCAATATTGTAGCGCTCTCGGTTAACGCAGGCAGGCGCATCTCACAAAGGGAGACCATCTACACAGAGACGGGCGCGAACCCGGGACCTCTCGCACTAAAGCATAGCGCCGATACCGCTGTACAAAAAGAGCCGACCCCTCTGCGGCTGCCTTCCCCCGTGCATGCTACAATATCCTTAAAAACAGTAAACAAACTTGTATACAGTACATTTAATACAGAAGCATAATTTTAAAAGACGTAGTTGTCCAATGTTGTTTGTTTTTTACGATTCGCCACCTCCAGATGTAAATCACTCTCAATTTTGCGTGCAGCTTCGTTGCAAATTTGAAAATGCGGGATACAACAAACTTTATCGGCTATAGAAAAGTCTACACGTTTTGAAGCCAAGACTCAATAAATGTGCAGATGCGTTATGAAAACTGATACATAAAATAGACGCAGCGATGAGTGCGCGCGATGTATTCGTGTGCCATAGCCATAGAAAGTGTAAAAAAAAAGAAAAAGAAAGTTGTCATTAGTGGCAGACAGTTGCTAATATCCGATATCCATTAACATTAAAGTCTATGGGATGGGATTGGTTCCCGTGGAAATCTTGTTAATACCAAAAGTTGTCTTTATCAGGGTTGCTAATAACTGGCACCTACTGTATATTGGCGGCGTTTGTATTGTAGCGATCTCGGTTCCCGCAGGCAGGCGCATCACATAGGCGGAGGGCTAGCGCGAACCCGGGGGACCTCTCGCACCAAAGCATAGCGCCGATACCGCTGAACAAAAGAGCCGACTCCTTTGCAAGGAGCGTATATCGGGCTTATGTCTTTTCTGTGTGATTACGTCACCTACCAGCCCTGCTGCTGCCTTCCCCCGTGCACGCTACACTCTCCCCTGCCAGCCTCAAGTCCGCCCCGGACTTGCTAACCAGGCTACAGTCCGACGAGTGCGTACCGGGGTACCTGCGTCCACATCTGACACCAATGTAGCGTTTTGTAAGGTTTATGAAGCAGGACTCATGGAGACAGTGTGGAATTCTCGTTCTCGAATTTTTATTGGAATAAACAGAGAATTCCTGTCAAGGGCCGGAATTCACGCCACTAAAACAACAAACCCTTATTTTATATGTGACAGAGAAAGAATGAATCTTGGTTATAAATCTCTCTCTCGACCTGTTAGGGCACTGTGTAAAGGGAACAGAGTGCCCCGGACTGGATGGCCTGACAATTCATTCCCAGGGAAAGGTGAGTCGGCCATCTAGAAAGGGGGTGGAGTTACAGTACACCAAGTCATCGCCCCAGAAGGGAAGCGATGTGGGAACTGCGGATTGGAAGAGAAGGAGTGGGCACTCCATCACTCGTCCCCCTTTCCACCCTTAAAATAGCAAAAGTCCATGTCCACATCCCCCGGCGGAGGTGTGCAGATGCCCCAGGCGACGGCGAGCAGGTGGCCCCAGGTGAAGCAGAGCCGGTGGCCCCAGCCGAAGCAGAGCCGGTGGCCCCAGCCGAAGCAGAGCCAGCTACCCCAGGTGAGGCAGCCAGCGACCCTATGTGACAACGAGCAGGCGACCCCAGGCGAAGCAGAGCTGGCGACCCCATGCAAAGTGGCATCGGACCCTCAGACAGCGGTGGTTCAGGACCCCCAGGCAGAGACAGCTCCGAGCCCTCCTGTAATATAAACGGGTGAGACAGCAGCAGCTCCGGCCCCTCCGACAGTGATAGCTCTGGACCCTCCAACAGCGACAGGTCCAGACCCTCCAACAGTGACAGCTCCGGCCCCTCCGACAGTGACAGCTCCGGACCCTCCAACAGTGACAGCTCCGGCCCCTCTGACAGTGACAGCTCCGGACCCTCTGACAGTGACAGCTCCAGACCCTCCAACAGTGGCAGCTCCGGACCCTCCGACAGCGACAGCTCCGGACTCTCTGACAGTGACAGCTCCAGACCCTGTGACAGTGATAGCTCTGGACCCTCTGACAGTGATAGCTCCGGCCCCTCTGACAGTGACAGCTCCGGACCCTGTGACAGTGGCAGCTCCGGACCCTGTGACAGTGATAGCTCTGGACCCTGTGACAGTGATAGCTCTGGACCCTCTGACAGTGACAGCTCCGGACCCTCCGACAGTGTCAGCTCCGGACCATTTAGCACACAGTTTCGATTCCAACGTGGGAAGGAGCAACAGTACTTTGTCTCCTGGCCAAAAGATTTGAATCTGTGAATTTTTATTGTACTGCTGCTCTTGCCGGTGGTGAGCTGATTTTAAATTGTCCTGTGCCAATCGACCAACCAAATCTATGCGATCTCTCAGTAGAAGCACATGCTTCACTACATTTTTGGATGAGCCTTTGTGCTTCTCCCACCCCTCTCTCACCAGATTGAGGATGCCGCAAGGCTGTTGGCCTTACAAGAACTCGAAGGGAGAGAATCCTGTCAAACTCTGTGGCACCTCTCACACCAAAAAGGAGGTAGGCAATGTTTTTGCTCTTGAATTACAAGACATCTCAGTATCTGCTTTAAAGTCTGATTGAAACGTTCCACCAAACCATCTGTCTGTGGATGATAAACAGAGGTGCGGATGAGACGTATTTTTAGCATTTTATATACTTGCTGTAATCTTTGAGACAAGAAGTTTGTTCCATGATCAGTCAGTATCTCTTTGGGGATCCCTAATATGACTATAATCTGCACTAGTTCTTTGGTTATCGCAGATGCACTTGTAGACCTCAATTGAACTGCTTCTGGAATCAGAAGGTAGCAAAGGGCCTACAATGACTATCGCAATGCGTTCAAAAGGAGTGGAAATAGTTGGCAGTGGAACTAAAGGGGCGGGGCTAACTCAACCCGGCACTACTCGCTGGCAGTCTGGGCATGTGGCTACATATTTCGACACATCATTATGAAGTCCTACCCTATAAAATTGAGCCAATATGCATTCCCTAGTTTTATTGACTCCGAGGTGTCCTGAAAAAGAGATGTCATGTGCAAGCCTCATGACCTCGGCCCGATAAGACTGGGGAATCATTAATTGTGTTACAGGCTGTCCTGTGCCCGTGGCAGGGTTCACCCTATATAACAATTGCCATTTATAATGAAATGTGGATATACTAGCCGGCCAGCGCCGTCAACATCCTTACCTCACATCGTGTCCACTAATGTATGGGTTTTCACTTTCCCTATAACCACATCAACAATACAAAGGCCTCTCCCGACCATTTCCTCTTCGCTTACCCACTTCTGATGCCAAATAACAAGCTGTCATGTCACACACCATCGCGGATAGGCATGACCTTGCGAGGTATCCCGGTTATTGGCATCTGAAACAAATAGGATGGGCAGAGGGAGCAGATGTTAAGTATCTGTCCCGTTGCTGGTATAGCAACGGAGAAGGGCCAGCAAATCTACCCCAGCTGGGGGCCAACCTTTGCCTCCATGGTGGGGAGGTAAGGTTGCCCATTGGGGTCAATGGTCTCGGAGGTTTCGATCCGGGCCCGGGAGGTGGTAGTACTGGGAGTGGTGGTACTGGAAGAGGAGTCGTTGCTCGGCTGCTCCATGGTACGGGAGTGGCGGTGAGTAGGCCGGTCTTGGCAGAGATCAGAGTCCTCGAAATCTTCAGCCAGTTTCACTGCAGCTGCCAGGGATTGTGGCGCCATATCCAGGCCTGGGTTTCGGTGCCAACCACATAGCAAAACTGCTCGGTGACAATCACCTCGCCCATCTGTAGCCCCGCCTTCTGAGCCAATGTACCACGCGGTCACACAATTGTTGTGCGACTACCCTGGGGCGTGTCTCTGGTGATTGTTGGTACTCCCTGAACCGTACTCTGTGGGCTTCCCCCATGATGTTCAGGCACTGGAGAATGGCTTTCTTCACCAGGTCATACTGGATGGCTTCAGCATCCGTCATGGCCTAGTAAGCTGCCTGGACCACCCTAGTTGGCTCACCCAGAACTCCTTTGGCCATGACGCTGTGGTAGCTAACTGTTCAAACGCGACCAGGTAGGCTTCTGGGTCATCCTCCGCCATCATTTTCTGTGCCCGCGCCTTTGGGGCTATCCTCACAGGTCCTGATGGTGCATTGGGCAATTCCAACCCTCTCAATTAGTGCCGTGTACCATTCCTCTCTCCTTCTCTCCTCAGCCTCCCGTCTGCTATCCAGTGCCTCCAACAGCGCCTACAGTGTAACATGATCCATCCACATGTTCTGACTCTGTGTGTGGCAAAGTGGTTTGCAGTGTGCAGGTGTAGTGGTGATGTCCTCAATGAGACACTGTAAAAATATCTCCTGGTGTGTATTATTATTATTAGCTTTTTGAAAATATATAGGTAATCTAGTTAGGTTTAGGGTTTCTGAAGTTGTAAAGAAGAAAACTTCAATACCAGAGCAAGATTGAAGTGTTCATTTCTTGAGAGGAATAAATAATTGTTACAATATAAATCTATTTTGCACTCCTGTGTGATGTTCTTATGTAAATGTATTTCTGCACTCCGGAATTGTGGGATCTTCTTATGTAAATCTATTTTGCACTCCAGAATTGTGGGATGTTCTTATGTAAATCTATTTTGCACTCCAGAATTGTGGGATGTTCTTATGTATTGCATTTATGATGTATTTTCGTATTTTTGTTTGGTTAAAGGTGTTGAAAAGTAATGGAAGAAACCATTTCTTTGCTTAATGAAAATACCAAGTAAAATGTATGATTTTTTTACCCTGATACTGAAGTGTATCTTCTGCTGAAATATTAAACAAGTCTTTATTGGTAGCTCCCTCTCCTGCATGCTCAGATCACCAGGACCCCCATTACTTTATACAAATACATTCCTCCTTTTAAAGAATACCCTGCATGACTTAACTTGTTTACATATTTTATGCCTTATTTGCGATTTTGTGAGACGTTATTAAGAGTGCAGATGTTGTGGATTAGTTCACACGCCACTTCTTCAGTGGATTCAGGATGACGCCAGTAACATATACCGGAGGCAGTGTGCAAAAACCTGTTTTAGGGTGACTTTTAAACTGAAGAAACAAGTTGGCCTGCATAATGGTGTAGTGACAATGGATGGTTAAGAATTATTGCAGCGCTTTAACCACACAGACCTAATGTGGTAGTCAAGCCAAACTACAGAGAGGTCGTGGACTACTGATTCCTTTGAACAATGTGTTGCACCAGCAACTGCAAGAAGGGACAAGCATTCCAACACAGACGTTTGCTAAAGCATCTTCTAACTAACTGACATACAGTAACTTTTCCGAAGACTTGTGTAATTAAGTACTGGGTACTGGGAGAGTATTTTAATTTATTGGTTGATTGATTGGTTGATTGATTGGTTGGTTGGTTGGTTAATTGATCATCACACAATATTTGTTGAATTTGGTCATGCTACTATTATGACACTGTTATCTATTTTCTATTATTTTTAATTAATATGTGTATTAATACTTGTAATGTATATAATATTGCTCCAGGTGTGTTTAATGTACCTGTAATCCAATTTGGTTCTGTGTTTACTCTTCCATGTATTTCTAAACTCAATGTCTGGTTACATTTACATTTTGATTAAAGGAAACATGCCTGAATCCAAACAATTATAAAAAATAGTACAATTGGATCTGTGGTATTTAAGATCTTGATGCCATTCGGTAAGCAAATGAGGTGTGAGTATTACAGTAAAGTATATAACTTGTCTCAAGATACATGTACAAATGAGGTGTCAGCATTATAGTAAAGTATATAACTTGCCTCAAGATACATGTACAAATCTAAGTGTGACTTACAGAAAGACATGAGGACAGAGAGACTGACACATACACACATATCCCCAGAATATAATACTTTTAGTAACAGATGCTAAATAACCCTAATACCAAGTTTGATCACATGTATGATCACCTCCACAATCCCCTGTGAGGGATAATAAAAGATTGTGTAAAAGACATACACACACTATTGTTCTGTGCAAGCCTTTCTTATGCATATCTATGTACTATTAGAGGACAGGAGGAATAACCTGGATTCTTAAACAATAACCATGTTCTGGGGGTAACTGGATCTTGCGGTGTTGTACCAACATGAAATTAGATTTTTTAGGTCTTCAATAATGTCCATCAGTGGCACTGCACTGTTCATAAATGTTTTGGTTCAAGATTAACCAATCCTTTGCGTCAGGAGCATGAAACAAATTCAAAACAAACATTGTCAATTCGAAAAAACGAGGTTCTCACCAATAACAAAGGGATTTAAATAAACATTTTTAAAAGAGCAAGAAAATGAATATGCAAGAAGAAAAACACTTACTGACATAAACCTTACAAAGTCGTATTTGCGTTCATTGGGAGGAACGAGAGAATTTCACCAGCTACCTGAAAAAGTCCTGGACAAACACCTTTCAGATTTCATCTTGTCAGTAAAAAAATAAATAAAATTTTAAAAAAAATTCGGACATCTTTGAACCAAGTTCTCTCTGAAGTACTGTTAGCAGTGCTGCACAGACATAACTATGAATGTAGTATTTTCTACAACAGCCCATCGCAGTTACATGAACAAAATAAACTATCTCAGCCAAACAAAAACAACTTAGGAAAGAAGGTAAGAAAGAAAAATATATTGCCACACAAATATATGTCTCGAATGCCGGAGTGGCGCAGCAATTATTGTGTGGTAATATATTGTGACCTATATATTATTCTATTTATAAATGATTTCAGTAATACAGAAGTGCGTTGACCGTCCCTATTGGAAACATGTTCACAACTTTCCTGTTAACTGTTTCCAGCTGTAACAATTATCACCAGTTCAAGTCCACCTATAGGAATACTTTTAGTTGAAAATATGACAGATATGAAGAGCACTAGAGTCACATGTTTTAGATGTAATAATATACCCTGAAAGCGTTTTCTATAGTCACTGGGCATGAGCAGTCACTTCCTTATCCCCCTAAGGTACACAAGGAATTAAGCGATTTCTTCTTAAAATACATTGTAGAGTGACTCAAGTATCAAGTATCATGAAGAAATTGACAATTTGGATGACCAGACCCAACCTGTCAGTACATTTTAAACCTGTTTTGTGCACCTCATTACAAAAATAACAAAGTTAGCATACTTTCTATTTGTGTGACACATATGTCCCTTGTAGGGTTAAAATGGGATTTTCAGTATCCTCCGAACATGAGCAGTCGCTTATCGAAAATGGCAACCTGCATGTCAGTGTGCTTTTTCAAAACTCCTGGAACAAATTCATGTTAACCTATTAAGTGTGGTTCGGGGGGTGGGGGGGTGGAGCTAGGCCCCTTTGCATCCTATCATCTTCTTTCATTGATTAGATCTACCTTATTTAGCCATCAGTCACACCTGTCTAGCTGTCTTGTGTTTTTTCGTTTCCTCCTCCTCCCTCCTCCTCTAGAATCTCAACCGCCTTTGCATTGGTCTCCTCTGGGGGGTTGGAACCCCCCTTCTATTATATTGGGCTTTTGAAGAGGAGGAACATCCTGCTCTATGTGTTCTAATAACAACTAACTCCATGTTTTTCTTTCCGGTTTGTGAGCCTCTTCGTATGTCGGGTTACCTCAAAGATGGTGGTCCCCCTCCTGTTTATTGGGTTTCCTCAGCGACAGAATCCCCCTACTGCATATGCTGGGCCATTGAAGAGCCGGAACCTCTCTTATGTGTTAATATTACTAATCAATGTTTTTCTTTCTGGTTCGTGAGCCTCTTCATATGTCGGGTCATCTCAGAGATGGTGACCCCTCTTCATATGTTGGGTTACCTCAGAGATGGTAACCCCCTTCCTGTGTGTCGGGTCTCCTCAATGACGGAACCCCCCTTCTATATGTTGGGCCTTGAAGAGGCGGAGCCCCTCTCTCTACATGTTTTAGATGTTACTAACTCCCTGTGTTTAAACACTACATCAGGTGGCCTGGCTCCACCCTGTGAACTGAAAAGTACAGAATGTTTAAAGAAAGTTATATTAAATACCAGTTAAGCAAATACTTCGATCGGTTAAGAATCATACAATACCCACAATTGTGAAAGGCTTCTCTGGTGATATTGTGAGGCATTTAATTATATAAAGCAGGATTTCAGCTTGACAATTTTAATGTGCTGCATGTGGAAATTATTTGTAGAGGCAAAAACCTTTCTACAGCCTGATGACAAAAAGATACTTCTTTGTTTTTTAAATGTCTCAACATATACATTTGTTCCAGAAATGTTTATTTTTGTGTTTTGTCGTTTTATCATGTTGGTTTAAGACTGGAAACCTATTTTGAAGAAATGGAAAAAAATATAGTTTTCAAAATAGGTAAAAATAGTTTACATTTTCATCTAAAATTCATTTTTGTATTGAATGGATAATACTTAAGCTATGCAGTAACATTTGTTAATTAATCAGTCGTATTAATTGTGTGCATATATGTTTAAAACTGACTACAGTATATAAGGAGCATTTATAAATTCTAAATCTTAAAACTAAATAGCCCTCATTCTAATGCAGTAACTTGTATTTAAAAACACAACATAAAGTTTAAATGACGCAAACTATGAATAACAAAGGCTAATTGCACATCATATATTTGAGATTTGGGGCACTGATAATGTAACAGAAGAAAATCACCCATTATTGATACTAAAGTAGAGTTTGATACAATCTTTAGCATGCATACTACATTACAGACAGTATCCTGCAGCTATAACGCTAACCCTAACTATAAACAAACCCCTTACCTTGACCCTAAATCTAATCTTAAATGTGACCCATAGTGTTTCTGTGATCAACAGCATTGTCACAGTTTAGTTCCTGGTTTCACATTGGAGAAGTTGAAAACAATGACACAATTGTTAAGAAATGTCAGCCTGGCTCCTGTGCCATCAAACCGTCTTCCTCATATAGATGTCATTAATCACAGGCTTTAGAGCTGACATATATAACTCTGTGCCTGTGCTACTGTTTGATGCGCTGCTTACAATCTGTCAGTGCTGCCTGCCAGCATCGAGAGAGAAAGCGAGGAGAGCAAAGGGGAATATATGAAACTGCTCCAATTATATCTGTGTATTTACATTGAACAGCTTTGATTTAACACACTAGGATATACAGTCGTGTGCAAATGTATCAGAACACCTCAAGATTTGTCATTTATATCCTTTATGTATTTACCTGCATGGAAACCTCAGGTGTGAGAATTTCAATTTTTGGTCAGTAATCACTGATCAGTGGTAAAGAAATAGGCACGTTTGTGTGAAAATGTTAGACCACTTTGTGCTTTAATTAGGCATCTTAACAACTTCTAAAAAGTCTCATACATTTTATCATTTGTGGCTATGTGTTCCTTTTCTCTTACTAGTTTAAATTAAATGCATGTGTGGTCTACTAAATTAGACAATCACTAATTTGTCTATTTTGCCAATTCTTCCAAGAAAAGTGGTTTGATTTCATATGCACAACAAATCAAAACAACAGAAGCAACGGGTGTTCTAATAAATGTGCTCACTGCTGTAAACGATGTCTATTTGTGTGTGTGTACCTGTGCATGCGTGCGTGCGTGCGTGCGTGCGTGCGTATGTGTTGTTTTATAAAACATTCATATTAAACATCACTTCCATGCCATTGTATTTGGTGTAGGTGAGAATGAGGCAGTAGGAACAGTCAGTATCACATTGACATACGATATTTACAAGAAAATAAGGGGTGGATTAAATCTAAAATGTGGGTTACCTGTGCTGTCAAAACTGTGCGACTTTCCAGTTTGCGGTTTCTCTAACACTGCTCCTGAAATCCTGAAACTATGACAGCGTGAAATTGGCGGGAGATGAGCAGGATCGACAATGACACTAGCATTAATACATGGCATGCATTTCTGTATGATGCTGCCGATTGCGTTTGTCTATTTGAAATCGGCAATGGTGAAGGTCTTAAATGCATTTTTGGGGCAACCATTAATAATAATAATAATAATAATAATAATAATAATAATAATAATAATAATAATAATAATAATAATTTAAAAAAGGGTTAATTTATTTTACACTCAGAAAAAGGGTTTAATTTATTTTACACTCAGAAATGTGTATTATTCCTGTAGAAGATGATATTAAAACATAGTTGCTTCCCTGAACTCCAACATACAGTAATTGCTCCAAACGAAAGACACTGTATATTATTTCACAAAAGCATAAATTCCGCAAAAGGCCATTTGGAGTATCACAACAAAACATTAGGGACTTTATATAAAACTGTAGTTGTTTATCAAACAGGACGTGTTTACTTTAAATAATCATTTTTTAAAAATCCATCTATGTTCTTAAATATGTGGTTCTGTTTCTACTTTAATACTATATTTCTATTAGTTGTGCTGTATTTATTGCGATATAGTATTCATTTCATATTTCTTACAAGATCAAATGTGAAGTTGTCTTTAAAACAAAACATACAGTATGCTGTGGGAAGCTTGGGAAGCTTTAATTATGAGGCTCCAATTAGTGTAAATAAAAGGGTTCTATTCCAAGTTCCCAGATGAAGGCACAAGCCGAAACGTTTTTTGTTTTATGTTAAGGATGGAGCTCGTTGTGAAATATTAGATTTAAAAATTCTTATTTTACTTCAGCATATTTACAATGGAATGTAGATTTATGCAGGTTGTACACATTCAATGGCAAATAAATATAATACATTAATTGAAAAATATATCACCTTTAGGACGCTCTCTCTCTCTCTCTCTCTCTCTCTCTCTCTCTCTCTCTCTCTCTCTCTCTCTCTCTCTATATATATATATATATATATATATTGTTTTTTAAACGCTGCATTCCAATGTACGCCTTTATTTGCATGAATATAAACTCACACAGTAAAGCCAGATGGTTGAGAATTTCGTGCAACACATTGTATACACATCTCTGTGCTCATTTTAATTGTTTGATAATATACTTAAGTCGCACAAAAAAAACTAAGTGTTACCAAAATAAACTTTGCAGTCTGTAGTAAATAAATATAACCTGCGTTTAAAATGTGTTGTAGAATTTATGTTGAATTCTTATATTTACATCGCATCTATAAAATAAGAAAAAAAAATCAACTCACACATTATATATATTACTTAGACAAAAATGGAAAATTGACACACTTTTCATACATTTTCCAACGTTAAAGAGCTTATTTAGACATTGTAATCTAGTTATTGTAACTAATATATGTGTTAATGTTAACTAGATTAACAAATCAAAGGAACCATCTCTGTAAAAAGCAAAATATGAGAGGGCCTACTTATATTAAAACAAATACCGGGTTGCAACACGAACAGCAGCTCGCAAAATATTTGGAAAGGCTTGATTTGGGTTGATATCACCGAGTATACATTTCAAAGGGATACGGTACATCTAAGAAAATAAATCGGCCGCGCTTACAATAATGATAATAGCCTCATCAAGGTTGAAAGAGAAATCGGGAAGTTTCTTTCAAGATCTTTCCTCCATTGTTTAATTAACTCCTGTTTTTTTAAAAGTAGAAAAAAAAAACACGTTAATGTCACAAAATGAAAAGCAAAACACATTGAGAGTGCAGAAGAGAACTTGAAATGTATAACTTAGGAACGGTGCGGTTTTTGCTAACCTAACAAGCGTTTTACCCCTTTCAAAAAATAACGACGGGAGGGGTTTTCCAATACAGTCAGTACAGCAATGTAATACCTTTTCAAACAAAGTTAGATTCTGTAATAATTTAACTCACACCTCCACTTTTTTACAGTGTGCATGTTTATTTATTTATTTATTTATTTATTTATTTATTTATTTATTTATTTATTATTTATTGATTGGTTGAATGATTTATTTGGCAATGGTCGTGTATGAGACAAAACAATTGATGAAGATGTGCCGTTCATGGGTTGTGAATCGAGCTTTGATTGCTGGAAATAATAATAATAGAAGTAAAAGCTTTGGCTTGTTTTTCATAATCATGTAAATAGTTTGCGTTTGTGAATAATTTAGTAGCCATTTTGTACATTTAAAACTTTAACTGTGCGATTGGTATCCCACAGACTTTAAATCAATAAAGACCAAAATACAACATGAAAGTCTGCTTTTCTTTCAGAAGCGCAGAAACCTTGTAAAAAAAAACCCAGCAGTCTGCATGCCAACTCCAACAGGAATAGTAACCCCACTGTGTCACCTGTCCTGTGGTTTAACTGGTGACTGTCTGTCTCCATAGAACAGACACTTTGAAATAAAGCAGGTTATATTATTTAGACGATAATTAAACTATAAGCCATAGGCTTCGCTACAAATATTCATCCTTGCAACTACAAGTATATCTATAAAGAAATGACCGATGCTGCTCAGAGCCGGATTGCATGTCTTCCTGCAGGTGTTAGTAACAGTGAACCTTTAGGTTTGCGTTTTGTCAATCATTACGACCACTTCTTCTAAGTATCTCATAGAACTAACCTATTAACATCGCCAGACAGCTATGGCCAAAGGTTTTGCATCACTCTAGAAATAACTCGTGTTGCTTCATAAAGTCGAATGAAACATGCTGAATAATGCAAAACTGTTGGCCATAGCGGCACTTCTATACTTCAGCTATAGATATGTGGACCCGGGTCCAGGTGTATGGGCTGTGAAAAGGAGTGGGTTGGAAATGACCTTTTTAAACACAAGTATAATTGATGTGGCAGGAGTGCGATAAGCAAAAATCAACAATTGTGTTTGCTGCACACGAAACATTGTGAGAAATTGTAACCGGAAAACAGAACACTGCCTATCGATGTTGTTATTCTAGTCATTTTTTACTTTATATTTTACATTTTGACAATTACTTTCACTTCGTAAGCACTATGTGAGAAAAAAATATATATTTAAATGGTATTATTATTATTATTATTATTATTATTATTATTATTATTATTATTATTAGAAGTTGTGGTAGTAGTAGTCGTAGTAGTTCATCTTTGTGCGTCACCCACTCATCTTATGCCACTGTTTGCGCTGTCCTCTCACACCCCCTTATACATGTGCAAAAATCTCGATCAATCACCAGCCCCCCCCCCCCAATGTAATCCATGCGATTCACCACCAGCAACCACAATTTTCAGTTTGTTTCTGTTTGTTTTGTTTAAAGCAATTTGGTTTGCACACCAATCTAATTACTTTCTAAATCACTATGCGGCACTGTGAGCTATGGGTAAATCTTAGATTGTAAGCACACTGTTTAAAGGCGTACAATACTTGATATTCATATTTTGGATTTTAGACTACTCGCTGTGAAAATGTAATTACTCTAACAAAGAAGTCATTCTTAAAAACATTCGTTTTGTTTGAAATAATGATAGAATTTACAATGATATACATAAAAAAACAGGCAAACTAACATTACAAGACACCGCTTTACAAGAAATGTATTCTCTTTTGGTGAGTCAAACAATTGATTAATTCCACCTACACAAGTGAAATAAACAACAACAAATATTATTGCATATTTTAAAGGCATTTAAAAAGGACACTGTACTCCCCTTACAATATTCAGTTTTAACAGTATGCATAACGGGAGGCTGTGTGGTCCAGTGGTTAAAGAAAAGTGCTTGTAACCAGCAGTTCTCCGGTCCAAATCCCACCTCAGCCACTGACTCATTGTGTGACTCTGAGCAAAGCACTTAACCTCCTTGTGCTCCGTCTTTCGGGTAAGACGTAGTTGTAAGTGACTCTGCAGCTGATGCATAGTTCACACACCCTAGTCTATGTAAGTCGCCTTGGATAAAGGCGTCTGCTAAATAAACTAATAATAATAACAGTTCGTGATTCGTTGTTTTTTTTTGTATAAACAGCCTCTCAGATCTATTACTGTAAAAGTACTTTCTGTTTAAATAATTAATGTATTTATTTTAAAATGTTTTATTTGATCTCATTTAACACTGGTCTAACAGGTGGGCATAATGCTTTTACTCAGCTTCCAAAGTCTGCTTTAATAATAATACATGTTGATATTAATGGAATTTTAAACTGCTTTAAATGCAATCCACACAATATGCAACTGTATTTTAGTTCGTAAGAGTTTGATAAATCATTCTTAGACTAAGTTAGGAGTTACACCGTTGTGAATATGGTTCAATGTTTCTTATCATAACTAAGAATAATTTTATATATATATATATATATATATATATATATATATATATATATATATATATATATATATATATATATATATATATATATATATATATACTGGGTTCACGTTACACTCCGGACTTATCTGCTGAATACACTTATTTAAGAAACAAAGGCACATTAAAACAATGTTAAGGCCGCGACAGACAGCAGTAGCGTATAGTCCAAAGGCTACAACAACAAAGTGCAGAATTGACATGAGTTCGTCGTGAAGCTGTTTGCTAACATCGATACAAGCAGATGCAACTTCACATTAACTAAACAACCAGTAACATATTCAATACGCTCTTATATGGGTGATTGTTTTGCAATCGACCAACAAATGTTAGTTTCCCTATACACACACAAACACTCACGCACGCACACGCGCGCGCACACACACACACACACACTGACACACACACACACACACACATACACATTGTCTTGAATTAAGAGGGTCATAATTTTATTAAAATAAATGCAAGATTATTAGATGGTCTAAAACAGTTCACTTTTTAACATGTTCAATTGTGAATGAATGCGGTTTAGAGAACTGTGTTTATAATACTAATTAATAAAGGTGTAGAACTACAGATCGTGTGTGTGGTTGTCACTTAAAGAACACATTTAACAGGTTTCTATAAACTATTGAAGAGGGCTGTGTTATTTCAACATTATATGTAGGCTGCGTAGTTCTGATGCAGATTTTATGAATTTATTTTTCAATCTTATTTTTTTTTGTTTTCGTAGAGTCTGTGTTTCTTGTTATTCATGTATTTATAGGCTGCTTGTTCTGACAGCCCAGTTCACGTTTATAGTGGGATGTGTAAACATATGATATACTTGGTGACGGCACAACTAATACACAAATAAGGTCTAAACATGAAACAAAATGAAATTATATGTTCAGAGGACACACGTTCCCCCAACACCACCAATCCGTCGCCGAAATAAAACAGAATTTAAAAATGTTATGTTGTTGAAAACATTACATTATTAGATATAGACTCACGTTATATGCATTAATAGTTATGCCCCAGATATTTATTCTATTTAACTTTAGTGCATAACTCCTAGGTTTTTCATACAACATGGAACATGTTTTTCTGTTTATTTTAAAAATGCATCAGGTGCTGTAATATAATTGATGCAAATCACAGTAGGAGTTTTTACAGCGATTTTTTTCAAGCAATAATATACAAAACGGTATGATAATGGTTTCATTATTTAATAACTATGAGTCTATGTAGCAATTCAGCGATACAAAGGTAACATTGCTTTCATTAAAAAACAAACAAAAAAAAAAAACATTTCGTTTCTTTAACTAATTTGTCCACTGCTAAACACTGATTGGCAACAAATCAGCTCTGGTTTCTAATGAGAACAGGTATACACGATTTAACAGGAAAACACGAATACTGTGACGTTAATCCAAACACAAAAGCAAATGAAGTGATAAGATCTTACGATAGGCGCCGAAAATCGTGAAGCACCATTAACTAGAATAGAAAATAATAATAATAAAAAAAACCTTCAGTCAAAAAGCGTAGGCAAAGCATAGCACGCCTTGGAAAAAAAAAAAAAAAAAAAACATTGACCGCCTGCCACGAGCGGGAGACCCATTAGAACACGATTGTATTTGTTTTGCCAAATGCAGCATAGGCTAATCAGTATTTTAATAGATGGCTATGTATATTTGTATTGGCTCTGTTATTATGAACAACCAATACGCTTTCGAAAAACAAAACACTGTCAACTAAAGTATTGACATGAAGTTATAGGCTAGGTTCAGCCGACCCTCTCTGCAATCCAACCACTATGTAGCTACAGCCAACAGTTTTACATCACCTAGAATTTTAGGAATAAGACATATTTAAAAAATATATATATATAAACATATTTCACATACTTTATTTAACATCATGTAATCAAATAAACTAGAAACTGATATCGCAAAAGTCATCCGGAAGCCATAATAGTAGTACAGTATTTCATGTTAGATTTATAGTATGTGGAAAACTACAAAACGTATATAATTCAAGGTGTTAATGTACCCTTTTTAGCAGGCTTCATTCAATTTTATGAAGAAAAATAAGTTAATTCTATAGGGTGAGGCAACACTTTTGGGCAGAGCTGTGTTCAAAAGTAAACCACGAAGACACTCTCCATGCAACTGGTGATCTTGTTTTTTGTTATGCCTTTATTTAGCATATTTACAAATGGATATATATATATATATATATATATATATATATATATATATATATATATATATATATATATATATATATATATATATATATATATATATATAATGCTTTTGCAAATGATTTGACATTTACAATCTCGGACAGACAACACTTTCTAATTAATTTGTTCACATCTTTTGAAACCTGTGGTTATTCGGCTTTGCAAAAGCCAAAAATCAACATTTACAATACGGATAAAGCATACACAAACATATATGATATACTCAATACTACCTACGAATAGGATCGCATGGGCGGTACAGGCAACGTCTTTGATTTTTTTAATGATAATTAGTATTAATATTAATGAATTATAATTATTATCATTATTAATAATAGTAATAATCATCATCACTTTAATTTCATTTTAACACCAGCCATTCTTTTAAATAAATCTGTTATTGTTTTTGAATTTAGTAGTAACTGTAATGCAAATAAAACTAAACCCCCATCCCCATCACCCACTGTATGAAGATACAGTAAAATGCCGGTTGAAACCGCTGTCCAGTTGTCACTCTTGTTTTGAAACGTTGTCCACTCTCTGTCATGCTGTTTTATATGAAGGCTCCAACCTTGATTTAACCCTTTCAATGGCAGTATAAATATAGTGCTTCCACTTACTGTAAGTTCTTGGAATGTGAAATGCTAATGGGTCAGGTGCGTGTGTGGCATGTTAGATCCGTGTTTAAGTTTATGAATTTGCTTCTCTGAGTTATGAAGAAGAGGCAGGGATAGTGTGTCCATGTACGTTATTCAAAGCTTCGTGCTGTTGTTTGCTTAAGGGACTGGGAGGTTTTCTGTGTCCTGCTGGAAAGAAAAAAAAAAGAAAATATGTTTTCACAGAAAGCAAATCATACATCTGTTTGCCAAGATGGTGGAAAAAACGTGCGTCTGATGAGATGGTGACTAAGTGAAGGGTTAAACCTACGTGTCTTATGCCAGAAATAATAATAAATAAAAATGGCAATGCACCCAGGCACTGCGTCTGATTTTTAAGCGTATGCGTGCGTCATGTTTAGGGTATGTGACAAGTGGGTATTTCCATTAATTGGGGGAAATCATCAGACCATACACTTTGCAAAGTTGGTTGGCTAACTTTGTGTATTACCTTATATGTATTGGAACTACTGACATGGTATGGACTGTAATGCTCGTTTTTACAACTATGTATTATAGTCCCCTGAAAGGGTTTATTATTATTATTATTATTATTATTATTATTATTATTATTATTATTATAACACACTTCAAGTCTCAATACTTTAAATCATAACAGAGGCAATTAACTTAAGATATTATTATTATTATTATTATTATTATTATTATTATTATTATTATTATTATTATATGCAAATGTCCACGAAAACCCTTCGGCATTTTAAAAGGCACTATGTCCCTTGCAATATACCCACTCATTTTTAACGAATTACCTGTAAAACAGTATTTGACTCGTTGTTATTAATAAACTATGGCATATGCCTAATACATTTCTGATTATATAAAGGCACAATTTCATAATATTATCAATTTTAATGATATACTGTATGTATATGTTAAATACATTTCCATATCAGTAAGCACAGGGAGTATATGGCTAATAAATTGACCCAACATTGCATTAGCCTATTTTCTAACTGTTACTGTTCTTGTTTGGTTAGTAAATATCACACAGTATTTGATCAGGTGTGATGCGTATTATCGACATGAATGTAAAGACCAGCGTTAACGCTGTACCTCTAAAACAGCTTTACAGTAAGCTACATAATTAACCATAAAAGAATATCGCCCAAGAACTTTTATAATGTATTTGAAATAATGCTGTTTACCGTCTCTTGGTGGAAGTTTAAAGGCCATTGGAGCGTGGATTTCTCCGCCATGCATAGTCATAGCACTCCCTGGATGGGATAAGCTCGCGCTTTGAGACTGCCAGTGGTGCGCAGGGGTCACGTAGCCACCCGCAGGCGCGCTATACACTCCATACTGGTTGGAAGAATAGGCACAAGCTGGGACAAAACTGGACAGGGTTGAAGCCGGCTAAAAAACAAGAGGAATGTGTCCATATCAGGATCTATGTATTATTATTTACAACAGAATTTAAACTACATGAAACACACTCAATTATAATCTGTTTAATAGTTTAATTGTCAGTATATATATATATATATATATATATATATATATATATATATATATATATATATATATATATATATATATATATATATATATATATATATATGAATGAAACATTATACACCTATTTCGCATTACTTGTTTGTTGTTAGAACAGTAAAAAAAAAAAAGTTGAAATAGCGGTAAGAAATTAATATCTGCTTACCTGTGCATATTTAATATCGGTGTCGATAGATGATTTGTCAATACAATTCACGCCGTGAGTTGTTGAAAATGGTGTTCTGTTAACACTACTCCAATCCTCCATTTTTGGCTGGTAAGACCCATCTGTACCAGTGATAGCTCCTGGAATAATATGGAAAACACACTGGATTACTTCAAAGGAAATATTCCGAATTCCCAATTGTAATTCTTGGTATGCCTTTTAATGCATACAATAAGCCATGCAGAATGAATGACATTGTCAGAATCCGTGCGCTTTTATTTTAGAACGTCCACATGGTCTTTAATCTTTTTCAAATCGCAAGTGAGTCCCACATTCTTCCAGGAAGTTCCTGTGGAACCGGGGCCTGTTCCTGTTTGTACAATAACTACAAGAAACTGACAGAAAGGTTTCTTCTTTTTAGTGTGTGAAAATAAACAGATTTGAATATTCAAATAATTAGTCTGCTAACGTCACGAAACAAAATGCACATATGTCCATAGTACAGTACCATAACATTATAATAACATTCTAAGAAAAAATAAATAAAACGAAAGTCTAACATAATCAGTATAGTCCTGTTTAAAATAATAAAAAAAAAGCCGATTTAATTATTATTCCAAACTTACAAAATATATCCTTGAAATGTATTTTTGTTTACGACTGTAAGTCGCCCTGGATAAGGGCGTCTGCTAAGAAATAATAATAATAATAATAATAATAATAATAATAATAATAATAATAATAATAATAATAATAATATGAGATATAAATATGAGATATAAATATGTCCAAAGGTTTTCCATCACAAAAAATTAACACATTTTGATTCAAGTCGAATGAAACCTGCTGAATAATGTTAAGTTAACATATTTAATTGCACACCGCTTTATAGTTTTCCATATACTTAACGAAAAACTGACACAAATTGATAAATGTGACATTTCGAAATCTAACATGAAATACTGTACTACTATTAAGGCTTCCGGCATACCTGTGCGATATCAATTTGTAGTTTCTTTGATTAAATAATGTTAAATACAAGATCTAAATTATGTTCACACACACACACACATACAAACACACACACATATATATATATATATATATATATATATATATATATATATATATATATATATATATATATATATATATATTAATTGTCTCAATCCTAAAGTTCTAAGGGATGTCAATCTTTCGGCTCTAGCTGTATGGGTGCAGAATTGTTGCTTCTGTATTGCTTGTTTTACAGTAGCATTAATTAGGATTAGTATGCTATTATATATGTAGGCCTGCTGTTAAATGCCAATATTTGGTTTAGATGGCCATTAAAAATCCAAGGCAGTTAAGATATATAGGGTCTATAACACGCTATGGGCCACTATTTTAAGTCCACTAATGGAACCAGTTTATCCAATAGGTGCGTATTAACTGGTGTTATATCTTCATAAGAAAGCATTCTGTACACTGCTAATACACACATACCTTAGATCACCTTTTGTATATATATATATATATATATATATATATATATATATATATATATATATATATATATATATATATATATATATATAATGTTTCTACATGAATAGGCTTTATTAAAACGGATTGCATGTTTAAAATCCAAATAGTGTCTATATAGTGTCAAAATACATAAGCCAGTTAATCAATATATTGAATATAATAAATATAAACCTATTATAATATAATAGGTGACAGTGAACAGCAATTGTTAATTGTTTAACAGTCAATTGAATGGAAATGATATTATTATTATTATTATTATTATTATTATTATTATTATTATTATTATTATTATTATTATTATGCTGCAGTTAGCAAGTAGCATGTATTTAGCACGAACCTGTTGGATCCATAAACGCTCTTATTCCCAGGATGTTGCTGACAGAGTGAACCGAGGGCCAGGCTCTCGAAATGCTAACATGTCCTGCGGAGACGGGAACTCCAGGGTGGTTGCCCATTTTGGTCCCGGTGGGTGACATTGGGTTTGGGTACGGATATTGGTAAATGTGGTTATAAGGCAGGGCTGGCTGGGGAGGTTGCTGTTTGGGGGATTCGTATTGGTTCGGCTGGGAGAGATTACCAATTTTGTTCCTTAAAATCCTGCTTATTGAGCTGACCGAGGGAACGTTGTACTTGTCGCAGACTGCATCTGCAAGGAGCCTGTCGCGGATCTCCCAAGCGAAAATGCCCGGGTCCCCTTGCTTGTAGTCCCTTATATTTTTCACCACGTTGGGGGTTGTGACCCTGGGTTTGCTGCCTCCGATCGCCCCGGGTAGGATGGAGCCAGTCTCGTTGTATCGAGCCAGAATCTTGCTCACACACCCGTGGGAGACCCTTAGCTGTCTGCTAATATCGCAGGGCCTGATTCCGAGCTGGGCCAACTCCACAATTCTGAGCCTGATGGCATTGGGAAGGGGTCTTCCATTGACAAACACACCGCCCAGCTGATTCACCTCTCCGTACGTTTGTTCTAAAACAAATAAAATAAAAAGAAGTAACAAATATTATCAAAATCAGCATGGAAAAATAAACTAAGATATAAAACTAATAAAAACAGCTGTCAAAACAATGAATGCTTCCCAAGAGCGCCTTAAGTTTGATCATGGAAAAATGGTCGTTCCAACAAAAATATGCATTGCATTAAATATAGACTATTGTCTAATTTACGTTTTTAAAAAATGATCATTATATATATATATATATAGATATATATATATATATGTGTGTGTGTGTGTGTGTGTGTGTGTGTGTGTGTGTGTGTGTGTCCTGCTGCCGCGGTACTGTTTGTTTCATTCCGTTATTAAGGACATCAATAACACGATAGCTTTGACTTGTGTCACGTTATGTAGAAAGATAAAATAAAAAGGACAAATAAATGCAAAAAATCACTCTACATAATGTAATTGGAATATTGCGCTGAATGACTATACAGCTGTCATAAAAAAGACATAAAACTATCAATCCTCTGTATTTTGTTTAACCCTACCTGATACAGCATTTCCTACATGCATCCTTTGAAATGCCTGCTTTAACAAAGCGAGGCTCAACTTCATGCTGACAATTCCTAAGTTATGCAGGCGTGTAAAACAAGTTTTACTTCTATCGTCTATGCGCCACTGAACCATGCAGAAAGGGAGCGGACTCTTACCCATTGCCTGACGGTTCGAGATGATTTCTTGGAAATATTCGTCCTTCAATGGCTGAAAAAGAGCCTGTTCTCCCTGCAGCCTGCTCCGAGGAGCCAGTGACAAAAAAAGGAAAAATTGAAGGAGTAAAATTTCCTTTATGTGCTCTCCTCAAACTTTTAAAGAGCTACTTTTTAAAATGCAGGACAATAGGACCAAGGTGATCTTCAGACGATTAAAGAAAAATTGTCTATCCCGCAGGCTCAAGTTTGCTCAAATTCATTTGACGCGTCTTCCACGTCAATCTTGCTGGTTACGCTGGAAGCTCTAGTTTGATTTCATTGGTCCCCTTGTTTCCTGATACGCTGCTACAAGCACAGCATATCTATTCCGGTCTCTGCAACTTAACCGGTTTCTGTCTTTGAACACGGCAGGAGTGTTATGCAAGTTACACGTGTAAGGTTTACTGTGCATTGAATGAACCCCTCTCTGTTTAGAATGCAAAATAATAAAGGCGTAAGCCCTATCAGCCCGATATGCACTTATTTCTTTGGGATTGTACTTATGTTTCAAATGATACATGTTCTTTACAAATGACCATTTTATAGCCTATTTAAGTTATTGTAAATCGCTCTGCAATTGTTTTACAGAAACATTTTGGATGCACACTATGTAGACCGGCACCAAATACTTCATCTTTAAAATAGCTTTAAGTTTTGTTTTATTCATATTCAGTTTATTTTCCGGTTCTGTATCTACGGATATATAAATATTCACGACCATATCATCCAACTCAATAGGGCCAAATAGTTTTCTGTTAAAGCACAGAATTACTTCAAAGGGCGATTAAATTAGTTCATTTTTTAGGATCTTTGATATGTGCATAATTATTTCTCTTTGGGAAATTCGACACACGTTAAGCTGTTGAAAAACTTCGAAAAGAAAAAGAAAGCTATATTTATTTCTAAGACTAAACCATTTCTAAAAGCGCAACATTGGTTAACTGAAATAAATGTAACCACAAAATATTTACTGTGAATGTATAATGCTGCATCATCTACCATTTACCATACAGGAATCATACAATTTAGAAGGGGGCTACAATATATTCCCCTTACTTCCGTGCTTTACAAAATTGCAATAGCTTACATTTTATTACAACGTAACTATAGTGCAAATTATTTTATACGCTTGTATGAGATCAGTCGTGTGAAATCTGTTAAGCAAAGCAATGCAACAATCATATCATGAAGAATACGTTTATAAAGTAATTTATAAAAAAAATTAAATAAATACATTTATAAATAAATATATTTAAAAAACGCATTCGCATACAAGAAAGTACAATTTACGCAACTGTAGTGCAGAAATTCCACTGAAGCGTGTGCATTGTCACAGCGTGTAATCTGTGCTTCCTGCATGTGTAAAGAAGGTCATATTTATTAGCTTGCAAAGTGACACTCGTAAAACCTAATAGCTGACCCAATGGCAACAAGACGAAGCTACCCGTCCCTTGTGGTGAAACGAGTGGATACTGAAACTTCAGCTGGGTCAAACCTACAACCTTTCCCTCAAAAAGGACACAAAACATAAACGGACGCAGAAAAAAATACTTATGCTTCGTAAACGCGTAAATACTTTTTATCTCTCTTTTTTTTCTTCTTAAAAGCAACATAAAAACGCGGTGCCTGATATTTTAAAAAAGCAAGTTCAGCTTTATTGGTAGGCTATTGATAATCTATATTCTCGCGCATTTCAAGTTGCTAAATGGGCGATTGGTTAGATATAGAGACAAGTGAGTTGAACATGATGTTTAAAGTTTGTTTCAGTTATACTATTTATGACAGTTCGTGTTTTGCTGAAAAATGAAATTGAATATAACTGGAATTAAATATACTGTAAACAAGTGCTTTAATAACGTCACCAGTGTCACACCATGGGAAAGAGGATGCGCATTTTAGAATTCTCAGATGAGAAAAGCAACAGGACAGCAACGACACAGAGAACAGAACTGTCTCCCCCTGTCGGATATTAGGAAACGTACACAGAGTCGCTTTAAACATTAAACGAATCGGTAAAATTCAAAGGATCTAATTGAGAACATTTGATGGAAAAAGGTTCAGAACATTGCTCTAAAACACAACACAATATAGAAAATGCTCCCGTGACACGGTAACTGCATGTTTTGATCTTTATTTCTGTTGTAAAATTAATTAAATTGAATGAATCGGTATTATTAGACTTTCTTCTGAGTCAGATGAGGGTTGGATGCAATTACTATGCACGTTTAGCCAGTAGGACAATGGTAACATTTACAACTTGAAAAACTTCTAAACGATGTTATATATATATATATATATATATATATATATATATATATATATATATATATATATATATATATATATATATATATATATGCCCAATTTTACAAGAAAGAAGTAGGGGAAACCGGGGTTGGTTGTCACACCGGTTGGTTGTCACAGTGCTCATAACTATGACAATAAATGATGGTGCAGGCAGGTGATACTAACACTGAAATGTGTGTTCTATTGTCTGGAACTCAACCGTCTTGTAATTTGAGGTCAATTCCATCTAACATAAAGGTTAGCACGTATTTCATTTTTTTCTTGTTATTTATGTTATAACTCTTAGTAATATTGGAGTTTGTTTGAACTGATGGCCATGTTAATAGAACCAGATACTGGCTATCTTTTGGTGCAAAAACAAAACCAGTAGGTTCTCCCAGTAGTACTGAAAGAATTAAATTGTCATGTAAAGTCTGGTTGGGGCAGGTTGTCTCATAGTTTTTGGGGTTGGTGTCTCATGTAAATCCTATAGGAAGAAGTCTTATATTTTTTCTTTCTACTTTTTTTACACCAGCATGTGGGACACGTCACCATATAATGCTTATTTAAGTTATTTACTGTTTGTCCTCCAGTTCTGTGGAGGCTGTGGTATTATTTTGTAGCATGGGTCAACATTTCAAATATATATAGGTCTATATTTTTTATGTTCACATAAAAAGTAAAAATACAGCTTTTTCTGTCATTGTACACAGTAGAACCTTTATGTTATTTAAAACAAAAAAAGTTGCATTATTGTCTACTGTAAAAGCAAGAACATGCTTTGTGACACCCAACCCCTTATCGTGTGACACCCAACCCCATGGGGTAGGTTGTCACAGGTGACCGGCGCATTTTCAACCGTCTAAATATCATATTTGGAATAAAGTTACGCTGAAATAAAATAATAATAAAAAAACATCAATTTGTACGTGAAGAGTTATTCTTCAATATAACGAGGAACAGAACCTCGCAGAATGTCACCAGATTGAGGAAAATAATAAAGAGGAAAAAGTGTGACAACCAGCCCCGGTCTCCCCTACATAGAAATATAAACAAGGTAGCCTATATCTCGAATATATCTATGACTTCATTATTTTGAAGCTCTTTTGTTTTGGTTTTATTAATGATTATTATATTAGGGCATGCTGCTCAGAAACGTGAACACCTTGACAAAAAGAAAGCACAAACTATTGATGCAGTTGACACAACTAAACCGGGTCATTTCAATTGTATTGGTCGTATTTAAAATGCAGCCATATTTCGTTCACTGTAACCAAGCAATTGGGCGGCATTGTGAATTTTTATTTTAATACCAGCACTGTTAAAAAACAACTACAACAACAACTTATGTTTACTGTGAATTTACCTTCACGTTGGTATGTTTTTGTAGCAGTTGTAGCAGCACGTGGGCGCGTGACGCTATATTTTTCGGAACCCCTTACTCTTTAACTGGATTATCAGCCTGATTTTCAAAAGGGGCAGAGGGAAAAACAGATCGCAAAACACCTTTGAGACTCCAGATAAGTTGCAAAATGTATTTTCAAAAGTCCTGTAAGTCAGAGGCGCAATGAATAGGCGTTGCGTTTTTTTTACATTTAACTATGTAAAAATACATTGTATTTGTGTACGCTATAATAAATGATTAATAAGAATTTGATTAATACGAATTGTAGCATTATATAACCATTAGCATCACATTTATAGTTTTTCTAATGCTTCATATTTAGAATTTGTTACAAATGTGGTTTATTTTTTTATTCAATACCTAGAACCCTGTGTCGTTCAGTAACATGGTTCTATCTAGAACCCAAAGAAGCAGGGTTCCAGAGATAGCGCGAAGGTTCTATATAGAACGACCACAGGAACGCTCTTTCCTAAAACTGCACACATATTAATCAGATACTGAACAATGCTGCGAGCAGTAAAACATAACAAATAAGTGACTGTAAATAGAATTACTATTGTGCTTTTAACCATTGTCTTTGAGAACAGTTTTCTTTTTTTTTAACAAGATAACGTACAAAATAAAGAGCTACAGGGTATAGAAAATTTAATTACATGATTGTATTGATCAGAATTACTTGAGGCTGAGAAAAATGCAGTAACACAACTGAAAGCAATTAAAACAAAAGCCATTTTTTAAACAAAAAGTTATTATTATTATTATTATTATTATTATTATTATTATTATTATTATTATTATTATTATTATTATTATTATATATATAAAAGTATAAATAATATACTTCGTAGTAGTAGTAGTAGTAGTAGTCGTAGTAGTCGTAGTCGTAGTAGTCATGTGATTTGTGTCTGTGCTAGTTTGTTTAAATGTGTATATGGTGTTAACGGTTCTTTGGGTGGGGTTTACTTTTTTTAACCAATACATGGTGAAATCGTAGAAATCAACAGAAAATATTCAGCAATTATAAAAAATGCATATGAGAGACGCATATAGCCCATTTATAAATATATTCCATTGCCAATTAAAGTGGCCGGATATTTCCGAAGATGGCACCTGTGGTTCTACATTTTCAAACTGAAGCTGCACAGCAACAAAGTTTCATCAGCTGATACAGAAGGAAAAAAAATGTCTTTGTTTGCAGAGCTACTATTTATCACGCCCCGATATAAGACATCAAATTAATAACTGTTGTCAAAGCTACCGCTATTAATTAAACAAAGCATGAAACCACGTGGAGTAAGGGAGTCCGGGGACAGCTGTAAGATTTTTTATTTTTTTTACCGTTTAGTTTGACCAGACTTTGATACAAACTTACATCTGTCCACTCCCAATCCCCATAGTTATCCTGTGTTAAGATCTGATATACATACAGCAGGTGCGCTTGAAATGTAATGTGTATGATGTTACAATTGACCCCATGGCCAGGGGTGGAGTCAGATGTAACATTCTGTGAAGTATAATTAAATAAACAACAGCACATTTAATCTAACTCAATAATTTAGCAAATGTGTTTAACTCAAAAACGGAATATCTTTATTGAAAAATAAAAATGTTCACATAAGGCTTTTTTTGTCCTACTTTTAAAACTTTTTAACATCCCTAAAATTACAGGCCTTATCAAGCATGAATATGTCACTCTGAGTCACAATTGTGACATGAACATTTTGTTTCCTTCAGTGCAAGATTCATGTGCCCAAATATAATTCAGCTAACGGTGTATGGGGTCAATTGTAACATGAGTTACAACTGGCCCCAACCCAGGGAGCCATTACTAAACCTCATGTTCCAGCAAGAAACAACAAAACTAAGAGCACTCAGTTGTGTCAATTATAAGTACAGGCAAGTACAATGTCAGGAGCAGAATATGCGATAGAAGCAGCATTTCTGTATAACGTCAAACACACTCCCTGATCGTATTACTTGTATTCCAGCGACACCAACTTACCTGCACGCTACATTAAGTGGCCAACTGCGCCGGACCTGCACACAATCAAGGAAGGGTTCCATGCAATCTGTAATTTTCCAAATGTTCTAGGAGTAGTCAAATAATGATGAGTACCACTATGTGTGTCGGAAAAGCTACCATTCATTGAACGTCTAGATAATATACGACCACAAACTCATTAGAAATGCAGTGGCTAAGTGGCCAGGAGCCACACATGATGCATTTATCTGGTTAAATTGTGGTGCTAAAGCCATTGGAGAGGAGGATGGCTTCCAAGGTGGCTGGTTGTTGGGAGACAGTGGATATCCCCTTCTTCCTTATCTTCTAACACTGGTAACCACACCTACATCAAGAGCAGAGGGGAAATACAACTTTGACCATTGCAAAACTAGACAGGTGCTTAGGTTGCCTCAAAATGAGCTTTAGGGCACGACACACATCTGGTGGTCCTCTACAATATGCCCCAGAAAAATGTGTGAAGATCGTAATAGCTGCATGTGTTCTTCATAATATTGCTGAGCAGAGTACTACAGCAATTGAAGAGACAGAGGATCATCCTGAACACAATGATCAGACTGAAGAGCAAGAGCCACAAAATACTGCAGGTTGCCAAGTTCATAATACATTCATTAAGGAATGCTACAGTTGTTAAACGGCCCCAAATATGTTATATTTCTATTAAGTGGATAATACTTAGACCAACAAAAAAAAAAAAAAAAAACGTGTTCCACAGTTATTGTTGCCTTCACCTTCATGATGAGGGAATACATCTGAAAAACAAAATGATATATAGATACATATATTGTAAAAGTAAACAATAGAATATGTATACAATAATTTAAACAGGTATATTTATGTTAAAAAAAAAACTTCACCAGCTAGAGGGCAGAGGAGGAGCTCCCATAGTTAATGACAGAGAAGGGTCTGACCGAAGCATCAACATTTAATCTCTGCAGCCAGCACTTGTTTCTCAGCAATTCCCTTCAAGACCTTCAAAGACTCTTTCTGAATTGCTAGCTCTTCTTTTTTTAATGACAGCATTTGTTTTTTTCTAATTCAAGGAGGGTTTTATCTGTATTAATTATTTTGGCACAGCAGTTGCATACATTCAATGCAGACTGGCGTCTTTGGGGTGCAGAATAAAGAGATCAAGAGGTATACGGTTCTTTGGAATCCCCTTCTTCCTGTAAGAGGGAAACAAATTATTAGTAATAGATATACCAATCAAGAATACAATTATGTTGTGATGCAATATATATACACACACACACACACACACACACACACACACACACACACACACACACACACACACACACACACACACACACACACACTATATAGGAAAATCATACAGACATCGGCTTGTCTATCACAATCTTTGAAACAGAAACACCAAGCACACTCATTACATATTTAAATGAATGCATATTAATCATTTTACCTGGATCGACAATCTCCTCCAGTAGGTTGCTTTCTGCTGGGGCTTGTGCTATGGCTTGTGCTATGGTGTGAAACCCCCTCAGTGGCAGACGTCCTCAGTAACCGAATCCCCCTCTCTTCATCAGCGGAGATTGGGTTGCATGGTGATGGGCCTCTGCCGGTTTTCTCACTGTCACGGTTCCACTGATGGTGCTTTTTGCAGGTCAAGCTACTATAGCCAGTCCATTTCTTTTTGCCTGCAACCATGTTATAGAACTGATTCTGTTAGCAATATGGGTCCATTTATGCTTTTTGGAGATACTTGTTACACGATTGTTCAGTTTAGAAAATAACACATCCTTATTACTTTCGACTTCTAGTACCTGCAAGCTAGCCCTGCTGAAATGCTTTCTTTACTTACTGTTTGAGATGCCATTCTCATCATCTCCTAACACACCCAACAACTTCCCTTGTTAATTATGTTTTTTAGATTGTGACCTCAAATGTGTCGCACTTGTTCTGATATATGTAATAATTAGTATTACATTTTTAAATAATTAGTTAAGGCAACACAATGCTGTGGTTATGGTGCAGCCCCATACTTTATTGTACATGGGAATACGATAAATAAACATAGGGTAGATGGAAAATGTGGTAGTAGGGCATTTGAAACTTTAGTTTCTGTCTGTTACATGAGTAATGATTACGGAAACGTACTTTTCTAGACCATTCAAAATACATGGTATCCTTAGCTGCGTGATTCATGAATTGTCAAATACGACGACATTGCTAGCCGACCTAACACGACGCCGACACCGATTTGAGTGAGTTATAGAAACTGGTGATAATCTATCGAGTTGGTAGGTGAAAAGTGGTCGAAAGACCGGTCGTATTTGAACTTACGATCTTGCAGTATAACACAGTAACGTCTTGCCGAGGCTCTGGAAACGGTAACACAGTAATGTCTTGCCCAGGCTCTGGAAACGGTACGTTACATTAGCGTTATTATTATTATTATTATTATTATTATTATTATTATTATTATTATTATTATTATTATTAATTAATTAATTAATTTATTTATTTATTTATTTATTTATTTTATGAATTCTGAAATTAACACACTTCATCCATGGGGTTGTTGGGAACAAAACCTGAACACTTCAGAATTTTAGCCTTTTTACTTTTTAAAATATAACATTTTTTGTAAGTTGAAAGTCTGGTTCAGCTTCTGTGAGCTGCAAGCACAGATTTAAATCTACAGGCACCCAAAAATGCATTCATGTTTTCTCAAACTTATATATATATTTATATTTCTGCAACAGAAGCACCTGGGTCTGGACTTCCTCCAATGTGTAGGCTCGTTATTAGACCTAATACATGGCCACATCAGGAAGCACAGCCCGCTATGTGGTGAACCTCCCCTCCAAGTTCCTGTCACCACTTTGTCTACCGTCGTACCTATAGACAGTGCCAACCCACCGCCTTTTCCACCCATGCGCTCCCCAGTACTGACCCACCCTGTCCCCAAGAACCAGTCTGCCGTGGAGAGCGACCTGGAGCTGTGAAGGGCTAGACAGTGTTCAACATGACCAGCTACGACAGCTGTTAACCGAGTTCACGGACATCTTCGCCTCCCAACCAGAACAGACCGGGTGCACCCACCTGGTGCAACATTCGATAGATACGGGGAACACCAGACCCATTCATCAGCCCCCACGTCGCCTTGCCTTAGCCCGCCAGGAAGTTGCTGATCGGATCCAGAATGAGATGCTGGCCGCTGGATTGCTCGAACCCTCCAACAGTCTTGGGTATCCCCGGTCGTGCTGGTTAAAAAAAAAGATGGAGAATGGAGGTTTTGCGCCGACTACCATCACCTCAACGATGTCACGAAAAAGGACTCTTATCCACTGGCCCGTATTGACGAGTCCTTAGACTTGGTTGCCGGCTCTACCCGGTTCAGCTCCATGGACCTGAGAAGCAGATATTGGCAGGTAGAGCTCGACTCTGATGCCAGCCCCAAGACTGCCTTCTCCACCGGACATGGGCTCTGGTAGTTTGAGGTGCTTCCCTTCAGTCTCTGCAACGTACCTGCCACTTTTGAACGTTTAATGGAGAGGGTGTTGTCAGACATTCCCCCCCAGCAGTGCTTATTGTATCTGGATGACCTGCTGGTCCACGACGCCACCTTTGAAGAGGCCCTGTCCTCCAACGCCTACAAGACGCCGGTCTCAAGCTTCACCCAGGCAGGTGCCATCTGATGCAAGGTCGATTTCCTGGTTCACTGTGTGGGTTAAGATGGGATCCAGATGGACCCTAAGAAGGGAGAGGCTGTTCAGCGCTGGCCAACTCCGGCTAACATAAGACAACTACAGGGGTTCCTGGGTTTGGCCTCCTACTACCGCAGCTTCGTTTCCCGGTTTGCCACCCTCACCACTGCCCTACACCAGTTGCTGCACAAACACCAAGCTTTCGTGTGGAGCCCTGAATGTGACGCCGTCTTTGCTACACTCAAAGAAGCCCTCATCAGCTCCCCAGTCCTAGTCCCTCTGCCTTGGACGTCCCCTTCATCCTCGAAACAGACGCCAGCGACTAGGGCCTGGGTGCTGTTCTCTCTCAGCTGTTACCAGGAGGAGAGTGGGTCATCAGTTACTACAGCCGTGCCTTCAGCAAGCCAGAGCACAGGTATTGCGTAAACCCGTAGGGAGCTTATAGCTGTCGTCGTCACCCTGCGCCAGTTCCGAGCCTACCTCACCAGCCGCCACTTCACCTTGCGCACTGACCATGCTTTGCTTCAATGTCTAGTGAACTTCAAGGAGCCCGAAGAACAGCTGGTGCACTGGCTAGAACAGCTGCAAGAGTTCGACTACACCATTCAGCACAGAGCAGGTACACAGCACGCCAATGCAGATGCCCTGTCTCGCCGCCCCTGCGCACCTGAAGGCTGCCACTACTGCCTGACCAGAGAACAATGGGACCAGGAAGAGGATAACTGCGGTGAGTGCCTCATCCCTCTGCCTGTCTGTAAGGAGATTTCCACTGTCTCCCCCTCCGACAGGCATGCACAACAGGAGCGAGACACAGACCTGCAACCCCTGTTTCACGCGAGGCACTCAACCCCGCTGGGAAAACATCGCTGGCTGTTCATTGATAACCAAAGCACTGTGGTCCCAGTGGCCGGGGCTAGCCATCAAAGAGGGGGTCCTGCAACACCGCTGGCTGGAACCCGCCATCTGTGAATAATGATGGCAGCTGGTGGTTCCCCACCCTCTCCAGACCCAAGTCTTGCACAAGACACGCCGGCAGCTGCAGCAGAGCTTTTACTGGAGCCGGAGCCGCAGAGATGTGGAGGACTACTGCTGTCGCTGTGACCTGTGCACCGCCAGGAAAGGCCCCCTGGTTCAGTCCCATGCTCCCCTAAAACAGCATCAAACTGGGGCTCCCATGGAACAGGTCGCCATCGAAGTGCTGGATCGCCTACCCTTCACAGTGTCGGGAAACAAGTTCATGCTGGTGGCAATGGATTATTTCAGCAAATGGCCTGAAGCATACGCATTCCGTAATCAAGAAGCCTCCACTATTGCTAATGCCTTGTTAGAGAGGTTCTTTACGAGCTTCGGCATGCCCCAAGAGCTACACTCAGATCAGGGATGGAATTTTGAGAGCCGGGTGTTTACTGAAGTCTGCCAACGGCTGGGGATCAAGAAGAAGCATACCACCCCTCTTCACCCTCAGAGCAACGGGCTAGTGGAGCGCTTCATCTGGCCCCTGTGAGCACAGCTCTCCATCACCACCAGCATGCACCAGAAGGACTGAGACCTCCAGCTACTATTTCTCCTCTTATCCTACCGCAGCACAGTCCAAGAGTTGACCGGCTGCACGCCATGTTGGGGAGGGAGCTCCGGACGCCTAGTGAGTTGCTCTTCTGTCAGACCAACAACACCCCCCCAGGTCCTGAGTACGACCGCCAGCTTCAAGACCAGCTAGGCACCGCACAATCCTGGCATCCGGCATATTCCAAAACCGCAATTATGACATGCGGGAGAAAGGGAAAGCCATCTAAACAGGAGAAAAAGTGTGGGTCTTCGGTCCCAAGAGGAGACGGGACCGCTGCCCCAAACTCAACAGCCCCTGGGTCGGCCGTTGCTTGATCTTAGAGCGGGTTGGCGAGGTTGTCTACTGGGTCCAACCGGCTTTTCCCCAGTTGAAAAGTGATGCTGTATCGGGACTGCTTGGCACCATACTTAGGCAACCAGTCAGTGGGAGCTGGGACTGTTCCAGGTGAGTCGGAGGGGAGCTGTTCCTCACCACCTTTACAGCCCCACGTTCACAGCACCGCCCTGGCCCAACTACTTGGAACAGCACCGGCAGCAACGTGGACAACGCATTGCATCGCCCTCAAGCTCCGCGCCGGGTTTTGTGTTTCACCCAGAGCCTGAACAGCTCCGGCAGCGATGTGGACAACGCATTGCATCGCCCTCAAACACCGCTCCAGGTTTTGTGTTTCACCCAGAGCCCGACCAGCGACGGCAGCAACGTGGACAACGCATTGCATTGCCCTCAAGGTCTGCTCCAGACTTTGTACCACATCCAGGGCCAGACCAGCACGGGCAGCGACATGGACAACGCATTGCATCGACCTCAAATCAACCCGACTACTGGGAACTTTATTATCCTGCCGACCACCACCGGACGCCCTGTAAGATCACACCTCCTGCCCCTCCGCTACTGGACTAAAGCAGGTTCTTCTCAGGCCGGGAAGTGTTTGAGCGGGGGCCAGTGTAGCGTCGGGTCTCACAGTACCGCCGAGTGGGACTCTTTGTGTGCTACGTTGAACTTGCAGGGGGACAGGGACTATTACTTTGCATGTAAATAGTTGTATTCTGTGTATTGCTGTACAGTGTGTGTGATGTGTCTGTGTTGTGATTACTTGCCTGTTTCCAGCCAGGTCCGCTCTTTGCCGCCTACCAAGCTGAGTGCGTCCTGCCCGGAGTCTGTTTGCTACTCGGCGATTGATGCGGAAAAAGAGGGACGGGGGCGGGTGTGGCCAGACTCTATTTAAACCGCAGCCTGCGTGCTGTATTGTGTGTGTGCAGAGTGACAGAGAGAGGTCTGAGAGAGAATGGGCTAAATCACTAAAAGAGAGGTACTAAAAGAGATAATCAACAGCACTTATAAGCGGATATTCCTTTCCGCTTTTCTAAGAGCAATAAACGGCACTTTAAAGCACCAAAGAAATTCCTTTACAGTGTCTCCTTCAGTAACTCCTAATTACATACTTGTTGTGTGCTTGATCAAGCATTACTGGGACTAGAAACAGTTGCTTCTGAGAGCGCAATCTATCTTTCTCTAACTCTGTAATGCAATTTTTTGCTATTGTTGGAATGTGACTTTAAAAAAGTTAAATATTCAGGTAACATTCTACAGTGTTCAAAACCTAATTATTGGGACTGACAAGCTCGCCCTTCGGCTCGATTCTATATTGCGAGCTTGACCAGTTATCACCTGCAATCTCGATCAGGTATCACCTGCAATCTCGACCAGTTATCACCTGCAATCTCGATCAGGTATCACCTGCAATCTCGATCAGGTATCACCTGCAATCTCGACCTGTTATCACCTGCAATCTTGATCTGGCATCACCTGCAATCTCGATCAGGTATCACCTGCAATCTCAATCAGGTATCACCTGCAATCTCGATCAGGTATCACCTGCAATCTCGACCAGTTATCACCTGCAATTTCGATCAGGTATCACCTGAAATCTCGACCAGTTATCACCTGCAATCTCGATCAGGTATCACCTGCAATCTCGATCAGGTATCACCTGCAATCTCAACCAGTTATCACCTGCAATCTCGATCAGGTGTCACCTGTTTCTATATTCCAGTTGAATTGTAGTTGGTGTCATGTTTCAATACCACACTTGGAAATCACACGTGCATAATCATTAGTCATATGACTATAGGTTTAGGTGACCTGACCCCCAATGTATGCTGTATATATAATGTTATGTATTCCCAAGTAATATTGGCACTGCACCATAAACACAGCATTGTGTTGCTAATAAAGAGTTATTTAACAAGTCTACTTTATTATTTAGTTAAATAAGTATTCAATATGTTAGAACACATGTGACACATTTCAAAAACAAAATATAATGAGCCTAATTATTCAGGGGAATTGTGGGTTGTGTTATAGACAAACCGGACAGGAAAGGCACCTGCCGAAACAGCAACACGAGGAACACGTTATACTAGCAGCTATTACAGATAGGCCTACTGCTAGAAGTAGTACAAAATGAAGACATTGTATTGTTTTAATTTAACAACCATGTAACGTTTTCCTCAAAGAGGATTAAAATGACTGAAAATTGCAAATAAAATAAATGCTGCTAGCGGGCCAGAGCATTGGATTAGACAGACGGAGGCCCCCTCACCCTACACTCTCAGCAGCAGAAGAGAGGATCACTATAATTTCTTGATCGGTTTACATTTTCAATTGTATTTATTTATATAGCTCCTTTCTGTATCTCAAAGCGCTTTACACGTGGTTTAAACAGAAAGAACTCTACAGTATCCAGACATAGTAAACACTACACAATAACAATAGGCTACATAATTATAATAATAACAATAGCAATGCATACTAATAAAAACAATAAGAAACCATGTGAAAGATACTGTGCACACATCTTCCGATGCCCTCTGGCGCTGAGTGTAATTGTTTCAGCCAATGTCTTAACTGCACTGTATAAATCAGAGCAGCCACCTTTCTCAGAGTTCAGGGAATGACTGTGGTCCTCCTGTCGTATTTATACGCAAAATAAATCGGTGTCGGTGAAATACGACACGACCAAGTGTGAGTAAAGTTATATAGAAACGCTACTTCTATCGTATCCTATTGTGCTCCCGACATCGTATAGTAGTAGCCTGATACGACAGCGTATGTTAGAAACAAACCCCTGGACAATGCAATGGCTTTCCTATCATTATCAGATCTTATCCTAAACTGATTTCAACATCTTCAAGACTAGCCCACCTGTAAGCACTAGAAGGTACTGTTCTCATGATGAACACTGGGCTGATTACAAAAAAAAAAAAAAAACTCAGTCTCTATCTGCTCAAATTTAACATCCCATCGGGAAAGGAGCTTTGCTTAGATGTTAAACGGTAGACCTATCAGATTGCTTTTCATAGATAGGCCAATATTTATTTATGTACGCCTATTTATTAACCTTCCCTTTTATTGTGTTTCCAGTAATCCAGTAATTCTGAGTGTCTCTTGGTGCAATTATTATTATTATTATTATTATTATTATTATTATTATTATCATCCACTGATGACAATTGCTATATAACCGGTGTTTTCTAGTCGTGCACACGGTGGTAACGCTTGACCTGTGTATACAAGGTTGATGATAAAACCAGGGGCTGTTTCCCCGATAGCAGAAGTACAGTACTTGGAGTTCACGACCATTGTCACGAAGAACGTGCGTCTGCTTCCAGTCTCGCTTGACGTGAGTTTCTCAAAACCCCACGTTAAAGTGCAGCTTGTTCGCAACGTTCACGTGTATGGTTAGGCAGTTTGAAGAGCTTCTTTGGGGCTGTGTGGGAAACACGCACACACACACACTCAGTGTGTGTGTGTGTGTGTGTATGAATGAATGATAGTTTTCTTGTAAATCAAACGGAAAATGCATGCAAAAGAAGCGAAAAAACTAAATATATTTACCCAAAATTAGGTATAAATATTAATTAATGAAGTAGAAATAGACAAGTTTATATTATTCTGTAAACTAAAAAATAAAGTGACGAATGGAACAAAAAAAACGTGGGAAGAAATTGCAATGAAAGTAAATGCTTCAAACACTGGTCCTGCGCGAAAATAGCAGGACTTCACATCTGTGAAAGTTTATCTGCAGTGTTGCTGACGCTTCACAGCAAGAAGCAGCCCTTGCTAATTCCCGTCTTTATGTTCCCACAGTGCATCCCAACCTCCACGAACATGCCAAGATTACGCCAGATCACTCGTGAACTCGACTGCAGTTATGATGATGATGTTCGGGAAACATTGCAGATTGCAAACGGTGCATTTGCAACGGTCTTGCTATGGTTAGGTACGGGCCCCAGAACATGCATCATGAATACAAGAAACACCTTCAATACCAGAACAAACAACAAGGGCGAGGGGGTCATCCAACTCCACCCTCCAAAAGGCCCAAGCGATTTTTTGTTAATACATTTTTTTTTAAATAAAATAAATAAAGAAGTTTCAAATTAATTGTTAAAAAATAAACTGGTTTAACTTTTTTAATTTTATTCTGTCTTCCAATGTTAGTTCTATAATTTCTGTCACCATGCAGGCTACTAGGCCTATAACACATAATATACATTGATAGAATTACAGCCTTAATATGCACAGTCGGGTGTATATTATTATTATTATTATTATTATTATTATTATTATTATTATTATTAATAATAATAATTATTAATAATAATAATAATAATAATAATAATAATAATAATAATACATACATACATACATACATACATACATACATACATACATACATACATACATGGGGAGACCGGGGCTGGCTGTCACACTTTTTCCTCTTTATTATTTTCCTCAATCTGGTGACATTCTGCGAGGTTCTGTTCCTTGTTATATTGAAGAATAACTCTTCACGTACAAATTGATGTTTTTTTTAATTTTTATTTCAGCGTAACTTTATTCCAGATATGATATTTAGACGATTGAAAATGCGCCGGTCACCTGTGACAACCTGCCTCATACTGACCTATATATATTTGAAATGTTGACCCATGCTACAAAATAATACCACAGCCTCCACAGAACTGGAGGACAAACAGTAAATAACTTAAATAAGCATTATATGGTGACGTGTCCCACATGCTGGTGTAAAAAAAAGTAGAAAGAAAAAATATAAGACTTCTTCCTATAGGATTTACATGAGACACCAACCCCAAAAACTATGAGACAACCTGTCCCAACCTGACTTTACATGACAATTTAATTCTTTCAGTACTACTGGGAGAACCTACTGGTTTGGTTTTTACACCAAAAGATAGCCAGTATCTGGTTCTATTAACATGGCCATCAGTTCAAACAAACTCCAATATTACTAAGAGTTATAACATAAATAACAAGAAAAAAATGAAATATGTGCTAACCTTTATGTTAGATGGAATTGACCTCAAATTACAAGACGGTTGAGTTCCAGACAATAGAACACACATTTCAGTGTTAGTATCACCTGCCTGCACCATCTAGTGTCATAGTTATGAGCACTGTGACAACCAACCCCCGTTCCCTACACACATACACACA
>CM060251.1:85384798-85423229 GCA_030684275.1 Acipenser oxyrinchus oxyrinchus | reverse complement strand
CACACACACACACACACACACACACACACACACACACACACACACACACACACACACACACACACACATATATATATATATATAAAATGTGGTCAAAGCTGCTCCTCAGTTTGCCATATCCAGAGAGAGACCGTATATAGCTAGCGAGCAACAGCGCCATCTAGTGACTATTTCCTTTTGTGTGCTGTGTTCTGAACCAGCCTGTGTTTAAGTCAGAAATACTGGCAGCTAGAACCACTATTAATAACAACAACAGCAATCAATCAGTATGCCTATTTCAGTAAATTTGCAATAAGAATGTCCGAAGTCAGTTAAATATCAACTCAGTGACACCCCGTGTATTACCGGTGGCAGGTGTTTCTATATATTATACGCGATGTTATATTTCTGTACCTCAATATTTCACAGTAAGGATTTTTTTTTTTTGCACAATCTCGATCTCTTGAAGAAAAAAAACCTTGCTGCCGTTCCATGGCGTTTCAAAGTTTAATAGCGTGTGCCTATATATTTCTGTTCGATATGGTTTCAATTTTCGTTGTTTCTTCTGTACGTGCCGTGGTGTTTTATTGAAGACCCGTTGTGCCTCCGGTTTTGATTTAGGGTTTGTGAGTTTTGTGATCTCATTGCCCAGTATGGAAAATATTACACAGGTTCCAGATTGCGTGCATTTAGCAGACTAGAATCTACATGGGGTAGGGAATATAAAACTCTGTACCAAAATACAGCAACAACGTCACCATTTAACTGTATGTGTCCCCGTCTACCCCGGAAAACCTCGATTACTCGCGGGGACATGTCCGTTCACAGGGCAGGACAGTGTGGTTTGCTTACAAGGTATTGTCCGAATCGTTGTTTTTCACTTGGTGATTTAAGCAATCATTTTCTTCTTCATTAATGAGTAACACTCACTGTACATATTTTGTGCAGTTTACACACGGGCGTTAAAAGCTTGCATTAATTTACATTACAATGTTTATGTCGGTATGCTATCTATTAAATTACGTTATACCAGACCGCTATATTTAAAGTAGGTTGAACAACTAAACGTCATTATTATTGTTTTCTTATTGGTCTTTGTTAATGTATGTAAACGTGTCTTACATGTTGTTTGTCTTCTTGGAGCGATGTGCTGTTTAATGTGCCGTGCCTAAAGACTGGCGTTAGCAAAGGTGAATGCTGTTACATGACACTGTCCCCCAATAGAAAGACAGGGTTTTCCAGTGTAGACATGCCTTACTCACTATAAGCATTGAAAACGTGATACAAGTACTTATAAAAGATCTCTGACTGTATAGATAATTCAGGACTCATGACATTTCTGTGCATCTAACCTGGAAACAACCCATTCCTTAGAAAAAGTTTAGGAACCTGCATATATATATATATATATATATATATATATATATATATATATATATATATATATATAATTCAAATGTGGTGTAAAATGTTGTGTAAATTACAACTGAGCCATAAACAGTTATTAAATGCTTTTTTTTTTCTATATGGCTATCACTGTGATTAAATATTGAAAGCCATAGTCAGCACTAGCAAGGCACCACATTCAAAATCAAATAAATGATAAGGTTAAATAATTGAAATGGAAATACAGTTAAAGAACCTCAGTAACTGAAGAATGCAGCAGGGAATCCAGTTTATAGCAAGCAGCTTCAGGCATTGTGAGCCTTTCTCTTGGCTAAGTATTTTCTCTAACCAATGGAATTCTAATAAAAGACAGAGCCAAATGATAATAAAGCACTTTATTTACTAGGACAAGTGTGCAACAGATACACACAGTCTCTCTTTCTGTAACCCCCTTCTTTATAGCTTCACAAACCATGAGACACATTAAAATTGCTCAATTACATTTGTTTAGATGGATCCTGGTCAGCAGCAGCTGGTCTAGCTTGGTAGCATTTTACTTGTTAAAAGTCATTTGATATGGGGAATAGCATCTTCCTGTCACAGAGCTTTAGGTTGCTAAAATGGCCTTTCTGTGCTCCTGAGTTTACAGTACTGTAGTTCATTAGTCTGCTACAAATCAGTATTGATTTAAAATGATCATGACTGCTTTGATTTTTATATATATATATATATATATATATATATATATATATATATATATATATATATATATATATATATATATAGTCAAAGCAGTCAAGATTATTTTAAATAAATGTAAAAATAATGTGATATCTTGTAAAATTTGTAAGTCACCCTGGATAAGGGTGTCTGCTAAGAATATATATATATATATATATATATATATATATATATATATATATATATATATATATATATATATATATATATATATATGGGATGTTTTTCTGTCGATTTTTAGTTTCCATGGTGAGAGCAGGAGGCTGTGTGGTCCAGTGGTTAAAGAAAAGGGCTTGTAACTAGGAGGTCCCCGGTTCAAATCCCACTTCAGCCACTGACTCATTGTGTGACCCTGAGCAAGTCACTTAACCTCCTTGTGCTCCGTCTTTCGGGTGAGACGTAGTTGTAAGTGACTCTGCAGCTGATGCATAGTTCACACACCCTAGTCTCTGTAAGTCGCCTTGGATAAAGGCGTCTGCTAAATGAACAAATAATAATAATTAATAATGTACATGGTCATGAGTGGACAGCTTTCAGGCATTGCAACCATATTGAAAGCACAGGTGAAGCATGCCTTGTATGTACATGGTTATTCACATTGTTTAAACCTTGTCCTTGTGGACACTGCAAAGTCAGTACCCGAGGCTTCAGGTTTTTTTTTTGCCTTACTTGAAAAAAATACAGATTGAAATGTACCCTGGTGAAGCACCACGTAAACTCCCAAGACTTAGTGACACTTGCCGGACATGTCGTTACTTCTCTTGTCGCAATGTACAAGGCAGCTTACCTGCTATACTTCAATTTCTTCAGGATATATCTGAAGAAGACAATGTCAACAGAGCAATTGACGCACAAGGAATACATTCCCAGATAGATTTTCAGTTCATAACAGTGCTGACAATATTCTGCTCTGTACTCTGAGAAGCCAAAGGTGCTTCGGATGTGATGCAAGCCTCAAACCTGGACCTCGGAAGAGCATCAGAAAGCATTCAGAGTTTGAAAGTTGGTCTACAGCTGATGCAATCCTCAAGTGATGATAACAAGAATAATGAATTCAACCGGATGTGGCAAAAAGCTACTGATCTTGCCACACAAAGCAGTATATCGATGGAGTGTGGAGAAATGAGACCTGCTCGAAAAAGGATCTTACCTACAAGATTAAAGGATTCTGCGGTCACAGAACAAATGGTGGAACAGCGCACCAAACTACAAGAAACCTAATAAGAGTTCATGCCTATTGCCCCATACTTGATGTAATCATCACAGAGATAATCGTAGATTTTCCAAAGAAAACTGTTGCATAATGACTGGCATACAGGCATTAGATCCAGAAAGTAAGCTCTTCCTCTAAGTGGATGCAGTGCAGCCATATGCTGACAGTGAAGACCTTGTTCATGAACTACATCAGGCTAAACACTTAATGGAATGAAAATTTGCAGCCTGTTGTATGAGAAACCAAATACTTTGTTAAAATTCACAGCATTTCTTGAACCTTACAAAGATGCTTTCCTTGAACGATTTCGCTTGTGTGATGTTGGAGTTACAATTCCAGTGTCAAGTGCTGCTGTTGAAAAGAGTTTCTCAGCTCTGAAACTTTTAAAAACGTACCTGCTGAATTCAATGGCTGACAGCTGTCTCGCTATTATTAGGCTTGCTACTATTCGATTTTTTTTTTTGCCAAATCAACGATTAATATCGATGTTTATTTTCTAAAGAACTTACCATTTTTTTCTATCTTTATTTTTCAATTCAAGCAGAGCATGGGTGAAATTGACCTTTATGCTTAACCTCCCCCAGACTTTTTATGCCATTGAGAAACATCTCATTTAGAGAAAACCCTTTATCATATTAAAAATGCAACAAAACCATGTTTACCAACATTCTAATTAAAATAATGTTTGGTCACAGCGAAGCTATACCTTGTAAAGCTAAAGTTCCTACAAAAATTAAAAAATGGTCTCAAATAAACCATAGGAAACGTAGCATATAAAATGCATTACTGTGCATTGACTATTATACCATACATTAACAAGTAAAAACAATTTGCACAGAACAAAACATTAGATAGTGGAACAGAACTAACTTGCACTTATTATTCGGAGGTCCGCCCATCTCCTGCTTCAGCAGAGCTGGACTCAGAGTCACTGGAGGCAAGGCAGGCTGGCCCGCTTCATCCGGCCACGGAGACTTCAACCGTCGATCAGATTATTGTGCACAATACTCATTAAGTATTTTCCTCCTGCGCCCCATTTTCAAATCAAAGCACTAACTGTCACCATATATACCTATAATAGTAAAAGCTTACCCACACCTTAACCCGCTAATTTCAAAGTAGGCACTTTGAATGACAGGTGCTGGTAAGAAAAAAAATAGCGAGGGGATTTACCAACGCTTTCCTATATAAATTTATTTCAGTCAAACTCATATTTTTGGGGAATTCGACGTTTAACAAGTTTTACCGATTAAAATCAAAAAGTAGCAAGCCTAGCTATTATTGACATTGAACATTATACAACAATGGCAGGGTTGCTCTCTTTTGATCCTGAACAATCGGTAAGTTGTGCTTGGTTATTCATTTGTTATTTATCTAAAGTATCTGTACATAATTTTTGATAATTTAGGCCTTGGTAAACCTATAAAAATGTTTGCCCCCCAACATGCCTCTGCCCCTCTTTGTCCCCTTAGTTTACATAGTCTAGTTACACCACTGCTACATTCTGGTTGAAATTTAATTTTAAAATGTTACATTGCTTATGATTTCCATTGCATGAGAGTAGATGTTAAAACTTCATGCTGATTTGAACTCGGCTCTCGCCAAGATAAGCACCAACTAAGATGTAGCTTTACAGTAAACTAATGTGATCCATAGGTGTCTCCATCCATTTGCGCTTCCTTCCATATGATGATGTAGATATCCTTCTGTCAGGTGTTGATGGCTGAAGTGTAATGCTGGCTCCGGGGATCAACAACAGTGCGGTCTCCCCAGTGCATCAGCATGACAACCGTCTGGATTGAGCTAAGTAGGGTACATCTCTGGGGTCTTCAAGTGGGTACCCTCCATCCTCAGTGTTTCGTCGACTAGCCCACGACACCTCAAGAGGGCTCAACGGTGATTCTGGCATCCCAGAATCACCCCCTTCCGTCCCCTACTCAACTCAACCCAGCTTACTTACCTGTACATCAGCGTTTCTTTCTTTCTATTGTGCTTGAGATCCCCAGCCAGAATCTTTCCGTCTCAACCACAGCAAGTTGCTGCTCCTCTCTGCTGCTTCAGATAAGTTCTTCACTGTGCGACGCAACTTTTCCCCACAGAATCCGATGTCTTTGAGAAACCGGGTTGTAGAGTGTGCCACAAATCCTCGACAACCCACCTCCACTGGGTAAACCAGGACTCTCCATCCTCGCTGTTCCGCTTCAGTGGCTAGTTGAGCATACCGCAGTTTCTTCCTCTCATACGCCTCATCTACAGCATCCTCCCATGGCACTGTTAACTCTACCAGGTGAACAAGGCATGCTGATCCAGACCACAAGACAATATCTGGTCGAAGGTTAGTGGTGGCAATCTCAGGTGGAAAAATAAGCCGTTGACCAACATCTGCCAGCATTTTCCAGTCTCTAACAGCTTCCAATTGTCCTGGGCGAGGATTGGTTACCCTTGCTTCCAATGCTAAGGCCAAACATCGCAGCACCTGGTCATGGCGCCAAGTAAACCGTCCTTGGCTAAGAGCCACCTTGCATCCTGTCAAAATGTGCCTTAATGTTGCAGGTGATGAAAACAAAGGACATGAGGGATCCTCTCCTACCCAGAGGTTTAGGTTCTGTGGTGATGGGAGAACATCATATGTTGACCTGATGAGGAAACTGATCCTGCTCTGTTCCATTGACCATAGGTCTTGCCAGCCAATCTTGCATTGTTCCACACTCTCCCATCTCATCCATTCTCCCTGCTTGGCATCCTCTCCTCCTGCTTTTGCACCTCGTTGACTACCATCTTCCTCCGTTGAGCTGGGGCTGCCTTGTGCCATGTAGGAGGAGCTGAACTGAGACCAAGACCCCCTCTTCCATGCTGAACTTGCCCCATGATATCACCAATTTATTTCCAAATAAATATGCATTTATTTGGAAATAAATGATTAGGCAGTGCTATACATAAAAATCAATGGATCATCATATGTAAATGTTGATATTAGCAAAATAAAAAGGGTTAAAACATACTTACGTACAGCTACTGGGGAGATTGAGCGATCTTTAGGTCATTATCTGTTGTAGCAGGGCAGAAGAGCCCTGTGTGTAAATATGGAGCAGGGCAGAGCCCTGCTAGAAATGTATTATTTGGTGTGTTTAAAAGGGTTATTGTATTGTTTTAGTTTAATGTGGTTTGGCAGGGGTGATGTTTGGAGCTCGTCTTTGCCAGGCTACATCCCTTGAGAATGTGTGGTCAGCAGCTAATGATTTATTGACAAATTGGCTGTCAATCACGCACAATATTCCCTTCTTTTCCACACTCAAAACATTTCATATTTTTAGTTGTGACAAAAACATTGTAGGTGCTTCCAGCAACAATAAACTTGAATACACTATTAATTTCCGAGCGCATTTCATTCAGATTCATGGATTCCTGCCAACGAAAAGACACTACATGTCTGATCTCCAGATTTTTAAACCCCAGTGTAAGCCTCCTAATTGTGGACATGATTTTACAAGAATACATGAGCTCTCTTTCCAGGAGCTTGTTTGTTTGAAACGCGGGAACACTTTAAATAGTGACCCTGGTCACAGGTGAGGAGAGCGACAGCACGGAGACGAACACGTCTTTAATCACAATCCCCTCCTGCACCACTTTCCACACCATCGCCTCCTCACTGAGAAATATAACCACAGCTTTATTCATTCGATCCGCGGACTTCACATTACTAAAACCGACTCATTTCCCCACTACTAACACACAGTCCTCCACCGACACATATTCTCCACTAACTATTTTGATCCTGTTTCTACGAGACAAAGATTCAAAAGAGAACGGGGGGGGGGATTTCCCCCCGCTTTGGGCCATAGTAACCCAAAAGTCTTCAAAAAACACACAAGCGACACTTAAAAAATGTTAGTTAAACAGTATAGAAAAAAGAGTAAACAAAACTCACAGCGTCTCACACGCTCCACCACACTCACTTGTAGCAATTCCCATGCTACATAATGTGGGTGTAAGTCTCACCCACATGTCCCTTTAATTAGGGTCAGTAACCTGGCCAGGTTAAAACTTCATTTCCCACAGTTGCTTGCAACCACCCTCTGTTCATCCTCTCTCCCCATTGGCTCATTCAAATATCCACTCCTCCAATCTCAGAGCTCCTTAGAAGCCAGCACCTGTACTAAAGCTGGCTGATTAGGCCTGGAGGGCGATTCCCTTTCTCTGAGGTAATCCATCCTAACCTACAGCATTACAAACTTAAATCTCAGTGAATCCTTTAGCATCTTTAGGTAATTCCAGTGCAGTCATTCTTTTTTATTGTATCCTGCACTTTCTCTAAACTCTTATTTTCATTTCACTGTTACTTGTTTAAGGGTAGCTGTTTTTCAACATCTGTTTAGTATTTGTTGTTTTGTGTGTTCAGTCTCAATTTTTTCCTGATCCTCCTGAGTTTTTTCAAACAACTGTTCACCATTCAGCTTAGCACTACGGGACTGTGGCAGAGTGCCCACCCCTTTATATTATTATTATTATTATTATTATTATTATTATTATTATTATTATTATTATTATTATTATTGCTGTTGTAATTATTATTATTATTATTATTATTATTGTAGTTTTATGCAGGCGTACGAAGCCGTCAATCTTAGTTATTATTTTGAGATGACGGCGAAAAAGCTGTGTGTTTGTTTCGTTTAATGATTTTAAAACCTTGTGCAGCCGTTGACCATCTCCCCAGTTAATTAATTGACTAATTGTTGCTAATCGGAGATGGTCACCTGTATAAAAACGTGCAGCTTTTCTACACTCGGGGAGAGAGTGTTCAGGGAGTAAGGAACGGGAGTTAAGAGGAGAAGCGAGAAGCGAAAACAACTGCTATTGATCTGGAATCGCTAGCACAATATTTGTTAGCACAACTGTTTGTTTATTTGTTTGGCCAACGTGCCCCTTTGTTTCTGTATGTTGTTCTGTTTAAATCTTTTGTTTTATTATTTAATAAACGCGCTGAGCGCCGGTTGCGCACCAGTTTTGCCAGCACTTATTTGTTTATGATTTACTCCTTCCTGGTCTGTGACGTCATTGGAGCCACTCTGCCACAGGGACAGGCTCATCATTTTCAACGTACTCAATTTTTTCAACCTTCTACAATCACCATCATCACTGGACTCTTTGCTGGATTTCCTTATCTGTTGGTGGGATCATTCTTTTTTTGTTTGGAATTTTTCTACTTTAATTTGATACTTTGTTTCCTGAAGTTTTTGTTTTTTTGTTCTTTTGTTGCCTTGTTTGGTTTTCAATTATATTGCTGCTCTGCTGGCCTTGTTTAGGCCTAACTTTCATGCACCATCCATTGCCATCCAGACTGTTATTATTATTGTTACCATCTGTGATCATTTCATTCACCTTTATCTTTCTCTGTCTGTGCATTGTTTTTGTGTTTGTCTGTGTGTGGGTTTATTTGAGGCCCCCCTGACACTACACCCATTTCTCCTTTGTGTTACTTTTGGGCCTTCTGTTTTCCATTTGCCAACTTACCTGTACCATCCTTTATACTTAGCTGTTTTGTCCACCTTTCCTACTTATCTGTACCAGCTTTAGTCTTACTTGTTCCCTGCAATTATTTGTTTTCCTTTCTTATTATTGTTATTACTGCTTTCAACCTTTCTTCTTTTTCTCCTTTCTTTATCTGTTCTATACTCATTTGTATTTTGTTTTTGTTTATTTCATTTGTTGACTATCATTCGCAACAATAAACGCGTTGTTTGTGAAAGTGACACCTCTGCTGTCCCTGCTTTTGTTGTCTGTCACTCTTGCTGACCTGTTTTAGTTATAGGAATAGGGCCAGTAGTATCTCCTTAGGGAGGACAGTGCAACTGCCTCTCAGTTGTGCAGAGTGACTGTTACACACTTACAACCACCCCACACTCCTAGCAGAGAGAGAATAAAATTATTATTCTGGAAGGACCAGCACTGTACTTGTTTGGTGTCAGTGTTCTGTATTTGAGGTTTGCTTTTGTGAACCCTTTTTGTTTTGGCTGTGTGAGCTGTCTTTTGTTTGTGCTTTTGATTTATTTTTGATGAAATGTAAAATGTATTGAAATGTATTTGCTTACGATTGTAAGTCGCCCTGGATAAGGGCGTCTGCTAAGAAATAAATAATAATAATAATGAAATAAATACACGCTCTGGGCTTCAACCCGCAGTACTTATCTCTGTCAACTTCCTGGTCTGTGACGTCACCACTGGACCGTCCTGTCACATCTGTGTAAACATGTTGTTTAAAATGTTTGACATTCACAGGAATGTGATGCTTATTTAGCAGTTCGTGTTCATTGGTTTTATATTGGATACAAAGTATCATACTTTGTGGAAAGCAGGTGAAATGCATCAAACTGAACTTGAGGTTGTAAGTATGTGTCAAATCTGGTGAGATGTATTTGATGGATGACTCAAAAAATGTATATCTCGCTTCCATGGACAGCCAACTCGATTCGACTTGAATGCTCTCCAGATTGGCCTGAATTCTCCTAGATACTTTTTCGAGTTATCACATGAGCTGTGCAGGAAATACTACTTATTGTCCCCAGAAGTACTTGCGAGTTAAATGTCACAAAGTGAATTAATTGCAGAGGGTATTGTAATAATACTTATACCAATCAGAGGGTTGCACACAGGCTGGTAGCAACCCTGCCCCCGGCAGACTGGTATGCAGAACAGGATAAAGAAGTGCTGGACGAGGGGCATAACGTGTCACATGTCAAAGTGGAAATGAGAATGGCAGTGATGAAGCTAATTTGCTAGAGACTTCTAAAAGTAGACCGTACATTTCCATCAAAGGATTTTAAAATCTGGAATTGATCTGATGCCATCAGAAACCCAGAGGCACTGTGAACTGTGCCTGCTACTGTAGTAGGACTGCTCTTTTTTATGTTAAGCATTTTTGTGGGTTTTTTTACAAGGGTTTAATTAAGTAACAGACAAAATTGTTTGCCAGACTCTGAGGAATGACTTTTTCGAGTTTGTTATAAACCAGTGCCGTGCTTTAAAAATACTTGCATTGCACTATTTGTATAATTTATTTTAAGAATAAGAACGATGTAAATTGGCCCAATTACTGCCTGTTTTCATTCATGCTATATTCAGAGAATGATCAATGTTGACACAGCTTTGCCCCCCACCCTGAATTGTTCTGAAATGACACCCCTGCAAAACATGTTTAGTCATTTACTGAAAACAATCATAGAACAGTGTCATGTTTACAAGCTGATAAAAGTGCTTTTTAAAGAAAAGTCAATTGAACTCATAATAATAATAATAGGAGCATGGTATTTGTACACAGTGAATATTCACAAGCACAGTGCTCCCTCTTTCAAACAGTGTAGTTGTGAGCCATAGATAAGAGGCTGTGCAATTTGTGTTCGGCCTTTTAATGAGGACACAAGAGCCAGTTTAATGGCATTATGGAGCAAATGAGGACCATGACCGTACCGCCTTATAACCTGTTCCGTGGTCTAAAGGGCTGCCTTATAACGAAAGATCAATGTACTGTTAAATCATTTCGAAAATCTATCCTTGTAGTCATTTTCATCACATTTTGGTTAAACAGACATAGGTTTCTATTGTAATGATCAAATCTGTGGCAGATTTAATTATCACCTTCTTTAACTATATCTTTATCAAACATGAGTTTTACCCCACTACAATACATAAAATAAATAGTGGTTTAAAAATGTCAGGACCCCAGTATTCAGATCTGACACTTTTTATATTGTTAAAATATGATACATCCCAGTTACTTAGCAGAATTACATCACCCTTTTAAATGGTAATATTTAAGGTTACAATATTATTGAGTATCCCAATTTTTTTTTTTTTTTTAATAAAAATAAAATCCCCAGGATGAAATAACTACCAATTAAGTACAGGTGAATCACTTACAGAAAAAATATAAAATGTTCTTCAATGTGTGACTTAACATGTTGTATTCATTTCTCTAACACAGTCACTTTCAATATTACTGTGACAGGGTGGACGAGTGGTGACGTCAGACCAGAAGCAGGAAGGGAAACGCTGACACCAGGCAAGTACTGCATTTCAAAACGCTGCGGGGGGCCGTTTATTTAAATACAAAAATAAAATAAAAGTTCAAATGGAAAACACTGCGCTCACAGAGCAAAATAAAACAGTTAAACAAAACAAAATCACGAACACAAAATACAAACTGAATAGGTCAGGCTGGGCTATCGCCTTCACTGTTCCTATACGTGTTTTGTTTTTTTTAGTTTCTCTCTCGCTCTCTCCACTCTCGCTCCTAACACAAACACCCGGAGTGCAGAGAGCTGCAGGTTTATATGCAGGTGACCATCTCCCGATTTAGCAACAAATTAATCACTTCATATGAGTTCGGGAGATGGCCACCTTCTGCACGAGGTAATTTGAATGGGCTTCCCATCCACGCTGCTAAACAATACAAAATAAAACATTCGGCTACGCCGTCAAAACAATAACAAAACATGGAAGGACGGCACCTCGCTCGTCCTATATAATAAATACATAAATCATAAAACAAAACAATAAATTGCAAGGGTGGAGGGGGAGAACCCGTTCTAAATATAAAAAACACACACATGTACAGGGCTCCTCGCCCTGTTACAATTACATATTGCACAATCCCACAAAAAGGTGAGCACAGATTGTAAGCAAGGACATCCCTACGCTCCCCAGCAAGCCTGCCGTACAGCACCACAGCATCCCTACACTCCCGCACGCCTGCCGCTACAGCACCACAGCATCCCTACACTCCCCGGCTACGCCTGCCGTACAGCACCACAGCATCCCTACACTCCCCGGCAAGCCTGCCCTACAGCACCACAGCATCCCTACTCTCCCCGGCAAGCCTGCCCTACAGCACCACAGCATCCCTACACTCCCTGTCAAGCCTGCCCTACAGCACCACAGCATCCCTACACTCCCCGGCATGCCTGCCGTACAGCACCACAGCATCCCTACACTCCCCAGCAAGCCTGCCCTACAGCACCACAGCATCCCTACACTCTCCGGCACGCCTGCCGTACAGCACCACAGCATCCCTACACTCCCCGGCACGCCTGCCATACAGCACCACAGCATCCCTACACTCCCCGGCAAGCCTGCCCTACAGCACCACAGCATCCCTGCACTCCCCGGCAAGCCTGCCCTACAGCACCACAGCATCCCTACACTCCCCGACATGCCTGCCCTACAGCACCACAGCATCCCTACACTCCCCGGCAAGCCTGCCCTACAGCACCACAGTATCCCTACACTCCCCGGCAAGCCTGCCCTACAGCACCACAGCATCCCTACACTCCCCGGCACGCCTGCCGTACAGCACCACAGCATCCCTACACTCCCCGGCACGCCTGCCGTACAGCACCACAGCATCCACCACAGCATTCCTACACTCCCCGGTGTTCTGCAACACATCCCTACATGTGTTGCAGAACATATAATTCATTGACGACACACCTATCCGGTGTTTAAAAACAATCTGTAAAGTTTCATGACAATAGGATGAGTTATCTAGATTTTTAAATTCTGAACACTCATGAATGGCATTGCCATGCGACATGAACCTTCTCTAGTCCAGTTAATTCAAGCAACAAAACTTATAATCCCATTATATCAATAGGGCCAGCATTCAAAACAAGGAAGAGTAAGGGTAACAATGCTCTGGCAAACAACAGTGAAAAAGAGACATACGTTTGTATTTTTTATTACTTGGCTTTCTGTAAGCAGGTGTGACTGCAGCACCTTTACCAAATTAAAAAAAAGCTAATTGGCAAATGTAACAGGATAGCATCAGGAATAAGACTCAGAGGCAGGAAGCTGCAGTTTAAGCACCGGGTGCACAGGTTTAATCAACAAAACGACACAAACGGGAACAACAAACAGACACACTGGTCAAAATAAAAAGGTTTAAGCAAAACACTATTGTACACACACTGATGTCAGGCTGGGCATTCGCTTTCACTGACCAATCCACAGCACAGCCCGGCACAGAACAGCCCAACACAGCACAGCACAGCCCTGCACAGCCCTGCCCAGCACAGCTCGGCACAGCACAGCACTGCCCTGCCCAATACAGCCCAGCACAGAACAGCACTAAAACCTTCATTATTGGGCATTACCCTGGTACTTTAACTGTCTTACCCTCTCGTCACCTGTCCTAGAGTCAGGGTTCTATTGCTTAATACAAATTATTACACTGGTTAACTGATTATAGAGAATAAGAGAATTGCTGCATGGCGGTAGTGAGGTGGAGGTTGCTTGAGGTGAAAAGACAAGTGCAGGTACATACAGCAGCGTTAAATACTAAATAGGGGAAGAGGTTCATTTAGAGAGAGGATCAGCGAGTGTGAATTGATGATTGGGTTGTCAGTCTATCGATGTTTACCTATATATTAGTAACACAGGTACTAATATATACTGTTGTGAAACAAATCAAAATATACTGGCCTATGGTTCTTTTTGATTCAGCAATTATGTTCTAGTTACTAGATGTTTATAGGTTTAAAAAAAATAAATAACTCCCAAATCTTCAAAGTAATTGATGAAAATTGGCTCAGACCAACAGGGTTTTTTTTCTTTAAAGTTATTTAGTAAAGTGAATGGCTTGGAACAAGTGTTAACACATCTGAAATTAATAACAATAACCTAACCTTGTGCTTGCAAAGAGATGATTTCTATGAGAAGTGCTTTAGTTGCAGGAAACCCCAGTGCTAGATCATTTAAATAATGTCAGTGTAAAGATGATTTCCTTTTAAACTGAAGCTCACAGACAAGGATGGGCCTTTGTTATGTCAGGCATAGGGGTAGTGCCTATTTTTGACAGGTCCTCCTTTGAAGATTAATGTGCTTATGAAAACCTTGTGTTTCTCTCCTTAAGCCAAAGTTGAGATCTGTCAGTGGTACCAGCATAAAAGCAGAACTCTGGCATTGGAATACACACCCCAGAGTGAGGAGTGATGTCACAACAGAACGGGCGTTGATAATCTAGTTATATTTGGCAGCCATCTTGGATAAATTATGGTAGGGGTGGAAAAAGCTAAGTCACTTACCAGTTTTGTGGACAGATTTTGCTTTCTGTAGAAATACTTTGGTGCATGTCCAACATTTTCTATTGAAACCAGTGTGAAATTGAAATGTCCTCCAGAGAGATTGAATGTGGACTTTTATTTCTTTTCAGCTGACACACAAATAAACACTCACAGTATATACTGTTACATACATACTGTAGCAAGTGTGCGTCTTACTTGCCTTTTGCGCTCTTCCAAGATCGTTGTCCGCTGTTTTCCAGTGTAAAAACAATTATCAACCATAAGAAATTTGGCTAAAGCAGGTGGGTTGCTTGTATTTTTATTCTTGGTGTAGTGTCCTTGTGCAGAAGGCATGGCATGATTTCAAAACAAAACCTTTTTAGCCTTATCAGTCTGTCAGACAGCTAAGCTGTTTACTGACTTGTTCACTTATCAAATTCGCACACATCCCTTATGCACAAAACAAACTCACAGTTTTCTTTGATTAACTTGTGCTACAGGGTCAGGGAAACACTGTTTCTTCTCCCATCTGGTACCTGTAAGAACTACATTGGGTACAAACTGCACATAATTCAGGGTCCCACATACTTCCCTTCAATTATTTGACCATACGTTACACTGCACATCCTCCCCCTCAGCTCATCCCCATCGGGGCGAGCTATCTGTGCAAAAAAGTTATGAGTGCAAGACAGTGCATCTGCATTTCCCTGGTTTGTCCGGGCCCTGTGCTCAGTTTCGAAATTTAAGGTTTGTAAACTCAAGAACCATCTTGTGACCCATGCATTCCTGTCCTTATTCTGTTGCATCCAAGTTAGAGGTGCATGATCTATAACCAACCTAAATCTTCTTCCCAGTAAGTAATACTTGTGTGCTTCCAGCACCCATTTTAACCTGTTTTTTATTGATTGGTCGTGACCAATCCTGGATGACGACAGGGAAACCCTGTTGCTGGTTCTTGAGTGCATGTGTATGGAAGCAGCTGGGACGCTCAATAGGAGACTCGTTGCTAAGCAACTAATTGAGCAGGTAGGCTCGCCTGGTGCTGAATTGATCGGGAGGTCCTGATTGGCTGGGGGGCGTGCCTGGGGAGGCTGTGCAGAGCTCAAAAGGTGTCTGCACCACAACTCGAGGCGATTGCACCACCATGCTACACAGACAGATGCTGTGTTTACATCGAGGAGGAGAGAACTACTACATGAAACCCTTCCACTCCAAGACGGTGCTCGTGAAGACGTTGCCCAGCCGAGGTTGTTTTGAAAAGGCTGTTTGAAGAGGCAGGAGTCGCCATGAGAATGCCGGGACTCCTGGAGCCCAGAAGAAGGTCAGTTTAGGGGATGTTGATCCTAAACGGTGTAGAAAGGGTTTGTGTAGAGGTGTAGGTCCCTTTAGTGGTACTAGTGCTCACCTTGTGTGGCAAATGTTTATTTTTGGCTTTGTTTTCTTTATTAAATATGACACTAGGGCTACCATTGCTGGCACTCTAGTGTCATCACTTGTTTTGTTAATTAAATCTCTAAGTTTGTGTACCCAAGGCAGAGGGTAGACGTCGAACTTTAAAATAGCGTTCAGTTTTCTATAATCATTGCAAAACCTGAGATTTCCATCAGGTTTTGGAACTAAAACAATGGGGCTTGATTACCCGCTGCGGAATTCCTCTATTACCCCAAGTTCAAGCATTTGTTTTATTTCTTTCTGTATGGCTTTCCTCCTGGTCTCTGGAAGCCTCTACAGTCTCAGATAAACCTCTTTTCCCGGAACCATGTCTATCATGCTGTATGACATTGATTCTCCCTGGTACTTCAGAGAACACCTTTCTGTTTCTCTGCACAAATTCCCGGACTTCTTGTTTTTGTGTCTCTTAGAGTGTTGGTGCTATCTTTACCTCCAGTACTGGGCCTGCCCCTTTTTGCTCTGAAACTGGTCTTGCTCCTACCAACACCTCCCTGTAATTCCAGGCCTTGAGTAAGTTAACGTGGTGTGTTTGTTCAGGCTTCCTTTTACCTGGTTGATGCACCTTATAATTAAACTCGCCAATATTTTCAATTATTGCATATGGTCCTTTCAAGGACGCCAAGAGATTTCTCTCGACAGTGGGTACTAAACCAGAACCCGGTCGCCCGGTTGGAATATTTTCAGCACTGCCAACCGGTTGTATATACCCCTCTGGGCATTTTGAGCCTGCCTCATATGTTCTCTTACCATGGGTATTACCGCACTAATGCGATCCTGCATTTGGGACACATGCTCAATCACACTTCTGTAAGGTATGAGCTCCTGCTCCCAGACTTCCCTGGCAATATCTAGGATTCCCTTAGGGTGTCTCCAGTATACCAACTCAAACAGGGAAAACCCTGTAGAGACTTGGGGTATCTCTCTGATTGAGAACATGAGATGAGATAGCTAGTAATTCCAGTTCTTTCCATCCTTGTCAATGACCTCGCGGAGCATACTCTTAAGGTCTTGTTAAATCTATCTACCAGTCTGTCAGTCTCTGGGTGGTAAACAGATGTTCTCGGGTGTGTAATTTGTAACAGTTTACACAGTTTTTCAGTCTCCTTGACATAAACGGGGTCCCTTAATCTGTAAGGATCTTGTCAGAGATACCGACTCAGGTAAACATTAACAGCAGCTCTTTTGTAATTGTTTTAGATGATGTGTTCCATAGAGGTATTGCTTCAGGGTATCTAGTAGCATAATCTACTACTACCAGAATATACTCATGCCTACCAGATGGCAATTCTAGAAAATGCTATTTCAATTATCAGTAGGGGCACCTGTGAGCACCAAAATGTCGTAAAGGGAGTCCTGCATTGGCATTCAGGACATCCCTGTCAATGTTTGGCTACATCGGCTTTAATGCCTGGCCAGTAGAACTATCTGATCCGTGTTTTTTTGCACCTCTAGGTGGCCTCCTAACATGTGTCCATGTGCTAAGTCTAAAACGAGTCTGTGAAACGGTTGTGGTACCAGTTGCTGTTCTACTGTGTCCACCCCCTTCTTATCGATCCTATATAGTACTTCATGCTGTAGTTTGAAATAGGTGTAGGCTAGGGAAACCCCTGATTCCACCAGTACTTCATTGATTATTTTAATCTGTTCTCTGGCAAAAACTAGCATAGGGTCACATTGTTGTGCTGTAACAAAAGCTTCCTTGGGCACCCCTGCATTGGGAAACTGTATTTCACACCCTGTATCCTCATTCTCATTTGTACTCTAGGTTGCTCGAGTCTCCTCATCCCCCACCATTAACGCAACGTGAGGTTGATCGTTATCACTATCATTAAACAGTTCAGGGCAGGGTGGTTCAAATCAAGTCACCCAGTCGCCAAATGCGACCTTCAATTTTAATAAGGCCAGTACATTTTACCATAAAGTTGCCACATTGGCAACTAAGCATTTACAGTATATACAACAGAACTTTGGTTCTGTAATAAAGGCTTTCTGCTTAACTGTCAGAATCTGCACCACTCTGTTGATCTCACAGAGCCAATCCTTTCATGGATCCAGACCCCTTTTCTTGTTTCCTTATTAAGACGCACCAGCCAGTCAAGTTAGGGTGGAACAGCAAAAATTATAATTCTGAATGCATTCTGCGTTGTCTGCAGTTTTGAAGAGACAGCTATTGCCAACTTAAACTTACATTAATAAACAAAAAAAAAACTTTAAAAGCACGAACATTCCCCTCACCCCAACAACAACAATAAGGGAACAAAGGGAGCCTTGAGGTGTGTGTGCTGCCTTATGGCACAGACAACGGAGTTAAAATAACTGTACAGCTTTTAAAACTCTCCGTGCTGCAGGAGTGCTGTAGCGCTACGGGCCATTGAGTTTCCCTGACTCGCTCGGCTGATCAGCTTAGATGGTACGGGAAATAAACAAAAAAAAAATAACGTTTTCTCAATATCTCTTACTTACCTTAAATAAAATGTCAAAGAAACTGAAGCAACAGTCAGATCTATTTGCATTTCGATTTGGAAAATCCACATTTGGTCAACGCCACGAAAATAAGAATATAACTAAAGATGAGGAGGAGGAGCTGAAAGAGTGTTGGTATTTTAGCCAGCTTGTCTGACAGTAACTGAAAAATAAAAAAAAATGTGTTCACTTCCCTGGATTTTTTATATAGTTATCTTCCCTGGCTTTGATTAATTCAGTTCTATTTCCTGGCATTTGATGTATATTTGATGTATATAGAAAAAAGAACAACCAGAATTATCCCGGGTTTCAAAGGCATGTCGTATGCAGACAGGCTAAAATAACTGAATCTGTTCATTCTTGAACAAAGAAGACTACGCGGTGATCTGATTCAAGCATTCAAAATCCTAAAAGGTATAGACTGTCGACCCAGGGGACTTTTTTGACCTGAAAAAAGAAACAACGACCAGGGGTCACAAATGGACATTAGATAAAGGGGCATTCAGAACAGAAAATAGGAGGCACTTTTTTACACAGAGAATTGTGAGGGTATGGAACCAACTCCCCAGTAATGTTGTTGAAGCTGACACCCTGGGATCCTTCAAGAAGCTGCTTGATGAGATTCTGGGATCAATAAGCTACTAACAACCAAACGAGCAAGATGGGCTGAATGGCTTCCTCTCGTTTGTAAACTTTCTTATGTTCTTAAGAGCAGCACAGGACTGGGTGTCTGTTACTGATCCATATGCAGATGAACCAAGAGCAGCACAGGACTGGATGTCTCTTACTGATCCATATGCAGATGAGGAACCAAGAGCAACACAGGGCTGGGTGTTTGTTACTGATCCATATGCAGGTGAACCAAGAGCAGCACAGGACTGGGTGTTTGTTACTGATCCATATGCAGGTGAACCAAGAGCAGCACAGGACTGGGTGTTTGTTACTGATCCATATGCAGATGAGGAACCAAGAGCAGCACAGGACTGGGTCTCTGTTACTGATCCATATGCAAATGAACCAAGAGCAACACAGGACAGGGTGTCTGTTACTGATCCATTTGCATATGCCAGTCCGCGGAACTTGAAAGTTGGAGTTCTTCACTGAGTGCTTTCAGGCTTTTTTTTTTTTACCCGAGAAGGTAATTACATTTCTATGTAAATGTACCAACAAACAGGCAAGCGAGTACTTCAGAAGCAAACCAAATAAAAATGGAAAGGTGTTTGGACTGAAATGGCAAGTTGATTTACCAAATGTGATGTGTGTGTGTGTGTGTGTGTGTGTGTGTGTGTGTGTGTGTGTGTGTGTGTGTTTTTGCTCATGTTTTTGATGGGTGTAAACCAATTGCTGCGTACTGGTCACAAAACATTTTGATGCAAGTTCCCCCTATCTCCTGTAAAGAAGTAATGAGTAGGAACCGCTTTCTCAGTATTATGAAGTTTTTGAGATTCTCTGACTTAAATAAATATATAGTTTTTATGTTGTTCATATAAAAATAAAATGTAAAAAAAGAGAACTTTTGTGTCTGTTTTGCTTTATTGAATAAGACTATCTAGTACACAGGAACCTAAAGGGTTAATAAAAATGTTACAAATATTTACTTTTTTTACCCTAAGGTTTACCCTATACAGTAATTGCCCCATGATAATGAAGAGTGGAAATACTAGCACCCCAGCTTGCCAGGCTAAGCAGCTCAAAAACATATTTTACATTTTTCAGTGTTGATGATTAGGCATACTGATATAGGGTTAACAAAGAGTGGGATAAAATAGTCAGTAAGTTCCATCCTAAGACATGGATTACTGCACTTGTAAGACAGGTCTCTCATTAAAAGATGCTGCATATATATTTGCCCTGGATGCTTATTTTTTCCATGTTAATGAATAAGCATGGGGTCGGAGTGGGGTAAAGCAGGTTGCATATTCCCCACCACAGTTGTTCTGCATTTATTCATGAATCCCAGTACTTTTTGGAGTACAGCAAGTTGAAAAACATTAATCCATATTTCAGTATGTTTTAATTCATGGATTTTAACCAGTGGAAGCTTGGTTCTAAGGTTTGGGTCATGTTTAAATGATCTGGTATTAGGCTGATAGGACCACACCCATGCGTGAATGGTAACCAGAACTACATAAATAACCCTGGGACTAGCTTTTGTTGTGACATATGTCTTCATTCTGACAATCTTCCATTGTTCAAAATCTGCAGTTGGCGAATTGTTCATATTTAGGAAGATGGGTGGCCAATGACTAGGAAAAGCACAGATTCTTGGTTACTGGATAAAAGTATTTTTTAAATGTCTGTGATTAAAACATCCAGAAAGTATGCTAAGTATGCCACTTTTTCCAAGTCGTACATGCAACATTCATTTAACAGTATCTTGTCTGTTACAATTTACATTGTTTGCCTCCCACCTCCCAACCACAGCCATGGTTTGCCACTAATTTCCTTTACAGCATTGATACCAGAAGTTTTAGTTTCTGCCTGAGATTTATTATGAACATAAGAAATTCTAGAATGAAGAAAGGCCATTCGGCCCATCTATGCTCACTCACTTTAGTGCCAGTGTGGTCCTTTAGCACTCAGGAGAGGAAAAACAAAACAACCTGAACCAAGTTATAGGGGAAATGAAACCTCTGGGAACTCGTGGCTAGACAGACCGTGCTTCCTCCAGACGGCTGGCTAAAGGTCTTATTGTCACGGATCAGTATGTGTATACTGTTGTTTAAATATGTTATTTAAATGGTCTGATTATGGCAATTGTATGAATGACATAAAATGTATTGTGGTTTGTTCTTTTTTTGTGCTATGTACTGTACAGTGCTTTGCGATTACTTTTGTATAAAAAGCGTTATATAAATGCAATAAATAAATATTAAGTCGCCTCCTTCTTTCTAGGCTATACAGATTCAGTTATTTCAGTCTATCTTCATATGACATACCCTTCAATCCTGGAATTAATCGTGTTGCTCTCCACTGTACTCTCTCCAATGCCTCAATGTCTTTCTTGTGATATGAGGACCAGTAAGATAACTGTACACAGTATTCTAGGTGTGGTAGTACCAGTGCATTGTATCATTTTAATATAACTTCTCTAGATTTGAATTCAACTGTCTTGGCTATATAACCTAACATTCTATTTGCTTTTTTTATAGCTTCTCTGCATTATCAAGTTGGCTTAAGAGTTTCATCCACTACTACCCCCCAAGTCCTTTTTGTACATAGCTTCCTCTATTTCATTACTATTCCTGCTGTACTTGCCTCTAATGTTTTTGCCCCCTATGTGCAAGACTTTGCATTTATTCAAATTCAATTTCATCTGCCATGTGTCAGCCCAAGCTTGATTCTTGTCTAAATCTCTTTGTATTATTAAAGTTGCTGATTGGGAGTTGGCTACCCCTCCCAGTTTTGTGTTGTCTGCAAATCTGCATAGCTTACTGATTTACGTCTTGGTCCAAGTCATTTATATAGATTAAGATTATGATTTCCATTACATGTGAGTAGTTGTTAAAACTTCATGCTGATTATTGGATCCAGCCCTTGCCAAGATAAGCACCAACTAAGACATAGCTTTACTGTAAACTAATGTGATATACAGTATCTGAGTTTCCTTCCATCTGATGATGTAGATATCCTTCTGCCTGGTATTGATGGCAGAAGTGTAAAGCTGGCTCCAGGGATCAGCCTATTTTGCCTCCATGGTGCATCAGCACACACAAATGCTGTGATGCTGGCTCCAGGGATCAACCACAGTGCGGCCTCCCTAATGTATCAGCATGACGACCGTCTGGACTGAGATGAGTAGGGTACATCTCTAGGGTCTTCAAGTGGGCACCTGCCATCTTTGGTGTTTCATTGACTAGCCCACAACACCTTAGGAGGGCTCGACAGTGATTCAGAGCCCACGGATGAGCAGCGAGCCAGGGGCCGTATTCTTGAAAGTCTTCATAAGACAACACTTAAAGTTCGTAAGAAAATAATTAAGATCTTCCTAAGATTGTTCTTAAGTTCAATTCTTCCATTTTTCTTACGATTGTCCTAAATTTCTTCTTAAGAACTTCTTAAATATTGTCTTAAAAAAAAATAATCCTGAGTAATATAGGTCTAAGGCAAACGGAATTTAAAATACAGTACGTCTATTGTGATTTAGCTAAACACGTGTTACATTTTAATAAATTATTTTTATTTATTTATTATTTATTTGTTTGTTTTCCCAACAAGGATCGCGTGACGTGGGACAGACGTTGGGGTGGAAGTGCAGTTACAACGTTCACCATCTTTGTTGGGGGCAGCAACCCAGGAACACGCTGGAACATTCTGTAATGATTGAGCTGCTGATTTGGGGGCGGGGGCCTTTCCTTGTGTATATAGGGCGCGGGTTGTAACAGCTTGGGGTTGGTTTGTTTGGACAACATTCTGTGTGAACTTGTTATAAAACAGATCCAGAGAGAGAGAGAAAGATTAAACCCAGTGGGACGTTGACTCTTCCCATGAGGTGAAGCCATGTAGGAAGCTTTAAAAACTGTAAACCAGTCTTGTTTTGTTTATTTTTAGATCCTTGGTTAGCGGTTCTTTTAAGTTTAAGACACTACAATTTAACCAAACCAAATACCAGTGTTGGTAGGAGGGGAGGATTTTCATGGAATTATTTTGGTGATTTATGTAAAGAGAGTACGATCTTTAAAGGAACTTTGAGTTATTAAAATAAGAAGAAGGAATTTATAGAGAAACGTGTGAACAAAAAGCCTGTGGAATTAGGAAGATTTTGTGACAGATAATAAACAGAAAATAATAGAACTTTCTAGAAACTCAATACTGCCTCAAGTGATTTTAGTCGGTAGCGCACCCCACACTCTCACAGTCTGTGACAGTGCGATACGCTTTCGGTTCACCAGTATGAAACTAATTGGTTCATCAAATTGGTTGTTGGTCATGCTGCGCTTGTCTTCCAATGCTAAGGCCAAACATCGCAGCACCTGGTCATGTCGCCAAGTAAAACATCCTTGGCTAAGACCCACATTACATCCTGTCAAAATGTGTCTTAAAGTAGCTGGCGATGAACACAAAGGACACCACAGATACTCTCCTACCCATAGATTAAGGTTCTGTGGTGATGGGTGAACATCATATGTTGACCTGATGAGGAAACTGATACTGCTCTGTTCCATTGTCCATTGATCTCACCAGCCAATCTTGCGTTGCTCCACACTCTCCCATCTCGTCCATTCTCCCTGCTTGGCCTGGGAATTATCCCCTCCTCCTGCTTTTGCACCTTGACTACCAGCTTCCTCCGTTGAGCCAGGGCTACTTTGTGCCATGTAGGAGGAGCTGAACTGAGACCAAGGCCTCCTCTTCCATGCTGTACTTGCCCCATGATATCACTGATATGAAGGGCAGCCTTTGCATCCTACACAGCTTTCTTTGCCGCCCACTTTCTTCCATTTGTTGTGTGACTCTACCAATGTAAATTCCAATTGAACCTTGGCGCACTTAAACTCTTCAGTTAGAGCTGAGACTGGCAGCTGTCCCTTTACCATACAGTCCTACTCTGCTGAGACAGTGAGGAACTCCTAACCATTTCCTGATGTATCAACTGATTAATGCTTCTAGCTTCTCTACTGTTGTCAAGGAAACCTCATACACAGTGAGTGGCCACAGAAGTCTTGGCAGTAGACCAAACTGAAAGCACCAGAGTTTAAGTTTGCTTGGTAAAGCGCTGCTGTCTATGCTCTTCAACCCTTCCACTGCTTGTTATCTAACTTCTCCTACACAAACTGTGTGCTTTAGGTCCCCATCATATCATCTAGGGCAGCAGTGTGGAGTAGTGGTTAGGGCTCTGGACTCTTGAGTGGAGGGTCGTGGGTTCAATCCCAGGTGGGGGACGCTGCTGCTTTACCCTTGAGCAAGGTACTTTACCTAGATTGCTCCAGTAAAAAAAAAAAAAAACTGGATGGGTAATTGTATGTAAAAATATTGTGTAAAAAATAATGTAATTGTATGTAAATAATGTAATGTAAAAAAAAAATAATGTAATTGTATTATTACTTGTACTGTGATACTTGAAATGTATTTGCTTACAATTATAAGTCGCCCTGGATAAGGGTGTCTGCTAAGAAATAAATAATAATAAAAATAATGTGATATCTTGTAACAATCGTAAGACACCCTGGATAAGGGTGTCTGCTAAGAAATAAATAATAATATCATCTCCCAAGACTTTTCACAGACTTCTCTGACTCTGTTGGTATTGCCTCACCATTAATGTAGAACTTCGTATCTACTACTTTACCTTTAATTATAGAGATGCTCCTTGACTTAGAGGGCTTAGTGGGAAATAAATATGTAGGGCACTGCCTTAGATAAGAGAATGAAGTATTAAAACAACACAATGACAGTGGCAACCAAAACATTGCAGGCTCAACACGAAGGGTATTCTATTGCTTCTTAAACACTGTGCCTTGCATGGGTGGCGCCATCAGCCTGGTATAGGGGTTGTGTCACATACAATCGAAACTGAAAAAAAGAAATCAGGTACTCCTTTAGTCACTACATATATAAATTTTAGGTTTCCCATAGGAATGTGCTTTTGGTACATTTATATGAACATTTAAATGCTATGCTGGTGTCAGCGTTTAAACATTTAACCCATATCTACACACACACACACACTATTTATATTACATTATGATGTATACTGACAGCCCTGGTTCGTATTTTCTAACCAAAGAAACCCTAAATAAGCAAATAACGTTTGAAAATCGTAAAGACTTAACTACAAAGTATAAAATATATATATAAAAAATAAAAAATAAGTATATATTGAAATTGGGGCTGTCACTCGATTCAAATTTGTGATCAGTTAATTTATCTGCATTAGTTAATTAAGCAGTAGATTCATAAGTATCCATTTTATATATATACTGTATATATATATATATATATATATATATATATATATATATATATATATATATATATATATATATATATATATATTTTTTTAATATAGCGATCTTATAGCACCTGTCCTGCATGTAATAGGGCAGCAGTGTGGAGTAGTGGTTAGGGATCTGGACTCTTGACCGGAGGGTCGTGGTTTCAATCCCAGGTGGGGGACACTGCTGCTGTACCCTTGAGCAAGGTACTTTACCTAGATTGCTCCAGTAAAAACCCAACTGTATAAATGGGTAATTGTATGTAAAAAATAAAGTGAAATAATGTGATATCTTGTAACAATTGTAAGTCATCCTGGATAAGGGCGTCTGCTCAGAAACAAATAATAATAATATTATGTTGTGTTATGTATTGTTCCATGTTGTTCTTTTCTCTTTAAATAAATAAAAAACATTTGTTGAAAAAAAAATAAATAAATAATAATAATAATAATAATAATAATAATAATGTAATACTAAAAAAAGTCAATAAGAAGCCCAATGGGAGTTTGGCCTTTTTAAAAGCACTTGTATTATTAAATTGTATTTGTGCTGCACTGTTGAGATGTAGTGCCCTGTGATGGACTGGTGTCCCGTCCAGGGTGTAGTCTTGCCCTGTGCCCTGTGTATGCCGGGTTAGGCTCTGGCTCATCGCGACCCTGTAAAGGAGTAAGCAGTTAATGATAATGGATGGATGGATGGATGCATGTTGAGATGTATCTCAACCTCAGTTGAGTGCTGCTGTGGAAAGACCATTGCTGCGCTCCAGTGGAAGAAGCAGAGTGGTGATGTTGGCTTACCTTTCATACTTATGTACCTGTCCCACCAGGTGATGTCGGCTTACCTTTCATACCTGTGTACTTCTCCCACCAGGTGATGTCGGCTTACCTTTCATACCTGTGTACCTGTCCCACCAGGTGATGTTGGCTTACCTTTCATACCTGTGTACTTCTCCCACCAGGTGATGTTGGCTTACCTTTCATACCTGTGTACCTGTCCCACCAGGCGATGTTGGCTTACCTTTCATACCTGTATAGCTGTCCCACCATTTGCCTGTTGAGCGACGAGGGTGTGTTATATGTTGCTACTGTCAATTTAAAACTCAAAATGAAACTGAGAATCCTCATGAAGACTGGTACTTTAAGGAATAAATAACTTTTCTGCTGTTGACTTTGTAAATTGCTTTTTGGAACTCCTACATTAAAATATATACTTAAAAAGTAGGGAGGCTGGGAGAATAATTAAGAATGGGTTAAGGATGATTAAGAATGGGTTAAGGATGATTAAGAATGGGTTAAGAATGTACACAGAGTACATTTGGCTCCTGATACTTTTTGAGGTCGTGGTCCAAGAAATAAACAAGCAAGCCATTTGGGTTTTATCTATTTCAATGGGCAAATGACAACGTTACAGTGACTCAGCTAGCTACTTGAGTTTAAAACATCATGGGACACTGAAACATAAAAAACTTGTGAGGAAACGCATTACCAGTTTAATGTCCTCCATCGTTTATTTATTATTGGACAAAATTACCCTCTGGTTAATACTCTGAGCATAGCAATCTAAGCATAATGCTTTGTATGATCCAATACAACCTCCATCAGACCATTGGGGGAACATGCTTGCAAAGTGCTTGTGTTCTCCTTGATCTCTCGCAGTGGAAAAGGGGATTCTTTAGTTCAATCGGATGGACTCACACCAAAAAAATCTAGCATTAAGAAAATAATAATAATAATAATAATAATAATAATAATAATAATAATAATAATAATAATAATAATAATTTTAAATATATTTCTTGTGGGTTTTTTTTATTTAAAAAATCAAGAAGTTTCTATCAGTACATAACAGCTGGGGGTGTATTTGAGTGTTCTATAACAGCATACCTAAATACAGTCAAATAATAATAATAATAATAATAATAATAATAATAATAATAATAATAATAATAATAATAATAATAAATGTTCTATAAAAGCAGACTATGTTATAAAAGCAGACTTAGAACATGTTCTTTTAGTTAATTTCAGTCGGTCATAGAATAGGTATTTAAATCTGCTGCTGTTTATCTCAATTGATCACAGGTCCGTTTACCATCAATAGAAAGACAGCATTGAGCATTCACAAGGATATTTATAGGACATTAGTTTACAAATAGAAAAGAAAATGACTGGTCTTTTCCAGAAGATGGCAGCATTTAGCTTGGATTGGTTCTCTTGTCGTTAATCTGCTAAAGAAAGTTTTCAGATTTACATACATTCCAAAGTTCAGCACCATTATAAAGCCCAGCTACAAAATCTGTCTGAAGATACACATTTATATTGTTTTACAATTCTGTTTCTAAAATGAAGTAACATTTGGAAGAAGAAAAAAGTATAACACAATAGAAAATATAATAGAAAACGTAGTTACTTGCAGTTACAATGTTAATCTACAGTCAGAGTGCAGCAGATCTTCAGCCTTTACTATGCTGTTGTCACTTTCACCAGATTACTGCATTGTACGCAAAGTACCCATTATCTACTATTTCAGACCTGGTATCTCAACAAACAGGCTCATAGAGACAGTGTCTGTATACCGATTGCTGTTGTGCAGCTCAAAGCAGCTCATAGAGACAGTGTCATTGCTGATTGCTGTTGTGCAACTCAAAGCAGCTCATAGAGACAGTCTCTGTACCGATTGCTGTTGTGCAGCTCAAAGCAGCTCAGAGACAGTGTCATTGCTGATTGCTGTTGTGCAAATCAAAGCAGCTCATAGAGACAGTGTATCTGTACCGATTGCTGTTGTGCAGCACAAAGCAGCTCATAGAAACAGTCTCTGTACCGATTGCTGTTGTGCAGCACAAAGCAGCTCATAGAGACAGTGTCATTGCTGATTGCTGTTGCGCAACTCAAAGCAGCTCATAGAGACAGTCTCTGTACCGATTGCTGTTGTGCAGCTCAAAGCAGCTCATAGAAACAGTCTCTGTACCGATTGCTGTTGTGCAGCTCAAAGCAGCTCATAGAAACAGTCTCTGTACCGATTGCTGTTGTGCAGCTCAAAGCAGCTCATAGAGACAGTCTCTGTACCGATTGCTGTTGTGCAGCTCAAAGCAGCTCATAGAAACAGTCTCTGTACCGATTGCTGTTGTGCAGCTCAAAGCAGCTCAGAGACAGTGTCATTGCTGATTGCTGTTGCGCAACTCAAAGCAGCTCATAGAGACAGTCTCTGTATCGATTGTTGTTGTGCAGCTCATAGAGACAATGTCCTTGCTGATTGCTGTTGTGCAACTCAAAGCAGCTCATAGAGGCAGTCTATGTACCGATTGATGTTGTGCAGCTCAAAGCAGCTCAGAGACAGTGCCTTTGCTGATTGCTGTTGTGCAGCTCAAAGCAGCTCATAGAGACAGTGCCCTTGCTGATTGCTGTTGTGCAGCTCAAAGCAGCTCATAGAGACAGTGTCCTTGCTGATTGCTGTTTTGCAGCTCATAGAGACAGTCTTTGTACCGATTGCTGTTGAGCAGCTCAAAACAGCTCATAGAGACAGTCTCTGTATCGATTGTTGTTGTGCAGCTCATAGAGACAATGTCCTTGCTGATTGCTGTTGTGCAACTCAAAGCAGCTCATAGAGACAGTGTCATTGCTGATTGCTGTTGTGCAACTCAAAGCAGCTCATAGAGACAGTCTCTGTATCGATTGTTGTTGTGCAGCTCATAGAGACAATGTCCTTGCTGATTGCTGTTGTGCAACTCAAAGCAGCTCATAGAGACAGTGTCATTGCTGATTGCTGTTGTGCAACTCAAAGCAGCTCATAGAGGCAGTCTATGTACCGATTGCTGTTGTGCAGCTCAAAGCAGCTCATAGAGACAGTGTCCTTGCTGATTGCTGTTGTGCAGCTCAAAGCAGCTCATAGAGACAGTGTCCTTGCTGATTGCTGTTTTGCAGCTCATAGAGACAGTCTTTGTACCGATTGCTGTTGTGCAGCTCAAAGCAGCTCATAGAGACAGTGTCCTTGCTGATTGCTGTTTTGCAGCTCATAGAGACAGTCTTTGTACCGATTGCTGTTGTGCAGCTCAAAGCAGCTCATAGAGACAGTGTCCTTGCTGATTGCTGTTTTGCAGCTCATAGAGACAGTCTTTGTACTGATTGCTGTTGCGCAGCTCAAAGCAGCTCATAGAGACAGTCTCTGTACCGATTGCTGTTGTGCAGTTGAAAGCAGCTCATAGAGACAGTCTCCGTACCGATTGCTGTTGTGCAGCTCAAAGCAGCTCAGAGACAGTGTCATTGCTGATTGCTGTTGCGCAACTCAAAGCAGCTCATAGAGACAGTCTCTGTACCGATTGCTGTTGTGCAGCTCATAGAGACAATGTCCTTGCTGATTGCTGTTGTGCAACTCAAAGCAGCTCATAGAGGCAGTCTATGTACCGATTGATGTTGTGCAGCTCAAAGCAGCTCAGAGACAGTGCCTTTGCTGATTGCTGTTGTGCAGCTCAAAGCAGCTCATAGAGACAGTGCCCTTGCTGATTGCTGTTGTGCAGCTCAAAGCAGCTCATAGAGACAGTGTCCTTGCTGATTGCTGTTTTGCAGCTCATAGAGACAGTCTTTGTACCGATTGCTGTTGAGCAGCTCAAAACAGCTCATAGAGACAGTGTCATTGCTGATTGCTGTTGTGCAACTCAAAGCAGCTCATAGAGACAGTCTCTGTACCGATTGCTGTTGTGCAACTCAAAGCAGCTCATAGAGACAGTGTCATTGCTGATTGCTGTTGTGCAACTCAAAGCAGCTCATAGAGGCAGTCTATGTACCGATTGCTGTTGTGCAGCTCAAAGCAGCTCATAGAGACAGTGTCCTTGCTGATTGCTGTTTTGCAGCTCATAGAGACAGTCTTTGTACCGATTGCTGTTGCGCAGCTCAAAGCAGCTCATAGAGACAGTGTCCTTGCTGATTGCTGTTTTGCAGCTCATAGAGACAGTCTTTGTACTGATTGCTGTTGCGCAGCTCAAAGCAGCTCATAGAGACAGTGTCCTTGCTGATTGCTGTTGTGCAGCTCAAAGCAGCTCATAGAGACAGTGTCCTTGCTGATTGCTGTTGTGCAGCTCAAAGCAGCTCATAGAGACAGTGTCCTTGCTGATTGCTGTTGTGCAACTCAAAGCAGTAGAGTGTAGCAGCAGCCTCTTTAGAGGAAGCGTCTTGAAAAGATGAAAGCGATCTGAAGCTGAATAGAATTCAATGTGTTAGTTTGCATAACTTGTTATGGTTCTGCAGGAACAGCCTCGGCACATCAGGATTCTGCATGTCACTGTATTGTGTAGGTATATCTGCTGACTCTATACAGAACTGCAACATAAATATCTGCTGTTACTTACATTCTCATAATCTGCTAGAAATGTGAGATAGAATCTTAATAGAGACAGTGTGTCCAGCTGCTGCTTCCCCATCCACCTCCACGCTGCTCCTTTGTGTTTAAAGTCTACCCAATATTGTGACATGGATTCTGCCTCCACTCCCGAGCTAATGTCTCTGCTGGGAGTTATCGCAGGGATCCTGACACACAACTGCATTTACTGTTTTCTTTTGCAAGCTAATAAAAGGAGAAGCAGTTATTGCATCAGATTATATGAAAAACTATTTAATGATTCCAATTTATAACCCTAAACTGAATAGCGATACATTTAAGAGCTGACAGCTGATGATAAATGGGGGTTCATATAAAACATATTCACAGTGAAGAATAGCTGTAGATGAATTGCACTCTGATACAATCCAAAGATAAAGCACAAGAAGAGCCACTAGAAGACTTAATATCGTGCTAGTCAATTTGAAGTGATTGTTGCTGGTTGATAAAAGAGTCCAAAATGAAAAAATAAATAAAAATGAAAAAAAACATATATATATAGGTCTAATTGTTAGGATCTCTGACCGTACTCTTGCAAAGGAGAAACCAGAAGACAGCAATTCATGTGAAGAAACAAGTGTAGGCTTATTTACAAGGATCAAAATAAACAAAAACCGTTTGAATGAAAAGAAAAACCTAACCCAGTTTTCTGGACACTAGATCACTTATTGAACCACCTCTAATGATTACTAGTTGGCTATTTCAACAATAAACATAAATGGGAAAAAAAACGCATGGACTTTTCCTTTTGAAGACTCTTCACTGGGTCAAGCAGCCTGGCTCTGGATCCCTCTCAAAAGATAAGTCAAGAGTTAAAAGTCCATCTCCTTTCTTTCTCTTTTATGCAGTGGTGATAAACAACAAGTCCTTCTTGGTTTCCCACAGGTCTCTTTCTGACTCTTTGGCGACGCTCTGGTGGATACTGGTATTGCAGGTAAGTCTGCAGCTAGCTTTATTCCACCCTCCGAGGACCTCTGCTGGCAAACATTGGAACGGCACTCATCGTATGGCAGTATTAAACCACTTCAAACTAATCTTCCACGAAGTAGTATAATTATTTGTTCAAACTTTCATTTAATATTCTTCAATTAATCATCACACAGTTTCCCTCTAAACTGTATTTATGCTCTGGTTAGTTTGCAACGTCTCTTCGATAAAACAAGACTACACACAGCACCAATCTTCCTCTACCTTCTTGTCCCAGACACAGGTACAATTGGCCAGATTGCTGGTCATATATATCAATCCTTCCTGGAATAAAAGCACAAGTGGTGTGTACTCACAGCCCCGTTTTTGTAGACCACAGAGTTAGTTGGTTGTAAACAAACCTTGTACAATGCTTTCGGTTCTTGAAGAAAGTATTTCTGTGGCGAAGATGAACATCCACACTGAAAAGTATCTGATTTCTGTTCTCTTCTAGTTTCACATTTTGTTCTCAGGCTCTATTTAGTTTTGTCTCAATGACCAATGACCAGTCACAATGACCATACCGTTCTTTCTATTACCAGCCACCAAGGCTACACTGCACAAGAATTCCCGCCCTTTCAGTCAGGTGACTGTAAGTTCTGGGTCTTGTAGTGTTTTCTATCAGACTACACAAACGAGTCTCATACACTCTACATACAGCTATTTAAAAGAAAACGACTATGACACTTATTGAAAAAGAGTGACAGAATTAAGTCATTAAAACTCAATTTTTCAATGATTTAAATCCTGAACCCCTGCATTTCTGTCATTATATATATATATATATATATATATATATATATATATATATATATATATATATATATATATATATATATATATATATATATATATATATATATATATATATATATATATATATATATATATATATATATATAGGCGCTCTTGTAGCCTCTATAGTTCTGATTAGCTCGTCTATCATATTCTTCCATTTTTCATCTGGCTTGCATGGAACGCTAAGTAGAGCTCTCTAAAAAATAGCCAATGGTGGCATGCCTCCCCTCCTCTTCTGCCTCCCACATTCATGACCTTGGATGCTAATACTGACGAGTGAAAGGAACGATACGCTGTTTAGAAGGACGTAGCAAATGTCTAGGGATTGGTTAGTTTACATTTTAATATGTTTTTTAATATGATAATTAAGAGAACTGTTTCTTTTTGTTTCTTCTAATTGTAATCTACTTTGCTGAGGAATTGAAGTTTGGCTGAATTGCTTCCTTTTTTATTAAATAGATATGTTTCATATGTACAGAACGATATATCATTATATTGTTGGTCATTTATTTAAGTTTAGCTAATCAAGTCGATAGGATGTGCTTGATTTTTGCCTTTCTCCTGCCTTAACAGCTTTGTTAAGACGATATTTAATGCAAAGTATGTTAAAGTGACATCTTTCATTTACTCTGTGAACTTCTGACAGTCGTACTGTAGCAATCAAACAAGATCTTAGACTGACCCTCCACTCCCCTGTAGGTATTGGGACACATGGCATATACTGGATCGAAGCCACCATTCCACAAGAAATACTTATGGGAAGATGGGGTATAGGCTCAGTATCTACCTATGCAGCATATCCCATATGCAATGAAATGCACTATTCTACAATATAGTGTTACTTTATTCTGTGAGGGTACACCAGTGCACTGTCCTGTCCCCAGGTTGATGATTGGTCCAGTGTTAAATGTGCTGGGAACATTCACACTTCAAACAGTATCTGTATGGAAAAGTGATATTGCAATCGCCCCTCGGGGGGACTGAAAGCCAGCGTACAATATGAAAGATATTGTAAGTTTGAGATTTAGAGTCTATGTTTCTGGAGGTGTAGATGTTCCTGCCACCAGACCTGTCACCTTTCCTCTAGTTCTCTGAATGATTGTTCTCCAGATAAACAGGGCATAGCATGCAATTACTTCATGAGATATTGTTTGATGTAGAAATAAGAGACAGACAAAGGTTAATCATAAACACTGGCACTACCAGGAGACCCATTGTAGGTTAGGTATGCTTGTTGTTTTTATAGCTATCAGGAAGAAATATAATGGGACCAGGATTAGTTTACTGGGAATGTGGAGGAGGTTTTATTGCTGTCTAGGTTTTTAGGGAAGCAGTTCCATGTTAAAAGCAGCCCAAATCCTTGAGGATTTTGACCACATCCCTAGCATCTGGTCCTAACAGCAGCCTCCCTTGAAAACATGAAACAGAAACTTGCTGAAGTGCACTGTGTGAGTTCCTTTTCACTGTAAGGTGTATACCTGGGGTGTGGCAGTGTTACTGATAAAAGCATGAGTCTCTTTTCGCTCTAAGTTTTTACCTGGGGTGTGGCAGTGTTACTGATGAAGGCATGAGTCTGTTTGCTGTAAGGTTTTTACCTGAGGTGTGGCAGTGTTACTGATGAAGGCATGAGTCTCTGTTCACTGTAAGGTTTTTACCTGGGGTGTGGCAGTGTTACTGATGAAAGCATGAGTCTCTTTTCTCTGTAAGGTTTTTACCTGGGCTGTGGCAGTGTTACTGATGAAGGCATGAGTCTCTTTTCACTGTAAGGTTTTTACCTGGGGTGTGGCAGTGTTACTGATGAAAGCATGAGTCTCTTTTCTCTGTAAGGTTTTTACCTGGGCTGTGGCAGTGTTACTGATGATAGCATGAGTCTCTTTTCGCTCTAAGTTTTTACCTGGGGTGTGGCAGTGTTACTGATGAAGGCATGAGTCTCTTTTCGCTATAAGGTTTTTACCTGGGCTGTGGCAGTGTTACTGATGAAAGCATGAGTCTCTTTTCTCTGTAAGGTTTTTACCTGGGCTGTGGCAGTGTTACTGATGAAAGCATGAGTCTCTTTTCTCTGTAAAGTTTTTACCTGGGCTGTGGCAGTGTTACTGATGAAGGCATGAGTCTCTTTTCGCTATAAGGTTTTTACCTGGGCTGTGGCAGTGTTACTGATGAAAGTACAAGTCTCTTTTCACTGTAAGGTTTTTACCTGGGCATGTTGCACTGTTTGTTAATTCCCTCCCACTGTTCTCTGCTCAGCTAATTGGCTAAACCCTAGATAATTGATTTTTTAGAAGCAAGAAAATACGTTCCCGCACTGTTTCCCTTTTAGAGACCAGTTTACCGAGTTTACATGGTGTTCCATGAAAGCCCCATATAACCATGTACAACCCCATCTTTCTTAAGTTTCTTTATGACTTCAGAGTGTTAAAAATGGCAACCAAAATGAGTATTTGTTTCTAAACATTTTGCTAAAACCAAAAGGCGGCACTTGAAATCCCAAATTGATAATGTCTCTTATACAAGAATACACTAGGCATGCAAGCTTTGAACAGGCAGATAACTAAAACAGCTATTTCAATAATTAAAGTGCACTCAAACACAGCCTGCTGTTAGCAGCTCACTGATGGGCAAGTGTCTTAACTGCACATTCACTTAGTGCTGCACTCAAAAGCTTCAAACCCATTTTCATGAACTTTGACTACTAACAGAAAGGATAAAGAATTGACTTGCTAGCTGTAAAGGCTCATGTGTATGCAGTAACTGGGTACATTATTTATCAAGGACTTCTCCTCTCCTGTATCCAATTCAACAATGACTTCCTGAACAGGCCTGTTGGTAATGTTTAGATAGGGGAATGCATAATTATCTTTTTGTTTGCTTTAATAAAGAGACATCCGAGTGGTCCTGCAACATGTGCGCACAGAATGGTAAGAATACCCCCCCACCACCATTAATGCTGCGCAATTAAAACATTCATAATTAATTGCCTTAACTAACATAACTGCTATGCAAATTGCTGATTTAGTGAGATACAGAATACATGTATTCTCCAACAAGGCAATTTGAAGTTAACCTTTGAAAATGTTATTTTGAATGCAATGTGATGGCAATGTTTCATTTGAAGAGGTACTTATCTCAAAGTCAACATCTTACTTTTGTGTTCCTGATGCATGCACTGTTACCTTTATTAGTTTGTAACCTGGCAACCACAAGAAGAAAGCATTGGTAAAACAAACCCAGTGTGGCCTTCCATCAATGGCCTTTCTAAGCATCCTTCTATGAAAGTGTCAGCTAGAAACGTTACCTTGTTTCAGCAGGTGTGCTGGGAATGGGAGAGCGACGGATCAGTAAAGGGTCACCCAACCTAATGTTGTCGTCCCATTTAGTAAAATAACAGCTTATTAGGAGGCCAGGTATCAACTGAGAAGTGCCAGTTTGTGGAACCCTTAACCATAGAATGAAAATAATTGCCTGAGAGAGTTCTGCAGCTCTTCCCTGTGCTACATGTCAAAATATAACTGGAAGTGGCCACCAGGTGGAGACAAAGACAAGCATTGTGTTTTCAGTGGAGACACCTTGCAGGACCATTCTGCAGTGACGATGACACTAACATTCAGCATGCTGCTCCTAACTAGAACAATCTGACTAACACTGGTGTAAAGGTGTCATTTGGTACAGACATACTGTTAGGTTTTGTCTGTTGTGTCTTTTGGTGTAACGGAAAGGGAAAATGATGACATTTTACAGCAGCAGCAGTGTGTGGGGAGGTATATTTCTGCTGCATACAGGCATATAGGTTTAGGGTCTATTGCAATTCATTAGAGCATTGATATTTCTTGTTAAGTGTACTTCTGAACAGATATTTCATTAATATAGAAAATAAAGAATGCTTAATACCTGGAGCACATTATAATAATGTATTATCACTCACCTACTCTACCTACCCTAGTTACATTGTACCTGCTTTAACCCTTTACAGTCAAATGTTTCTTTCCATTTTGTTGTTTTATGTTTGTTTCATTTTACCATAACATGTCCAATGAGTTTGGTAAGGTGTAGTTACAAAGGACACAATTGAATGATTGGATCCTGTCTTTCTTTGTAAGAATTTATTTTCTGATCCAAAGTTAGTGCAATCAACAAAGTGAAAAACACTTTCCCTCATATATATGTATGTATGGATGTATGGATGTATGGATGTATGGATGTAGCTATGCATGCATGTATATAAATAAATATAACATAAATATATTTCTACATATCTTAAATAGTCAAAATACTCCAGCATAAGTATCACCTTTCAAATTTGGATTCAGTTTTTTTTTCTGTGTCTGCAAAAACTAAATTAAAGATTGATGCATATATCAATATAGAAAGTATACCTAGAAATACAGAAGCAAGTGTTATCTATTAGGAAACACAGGCCATGAAGGCTAGTGGATTTGTGTCTAAGCAATTTCATTAATACTTTAAATGAAGTGGCAAATGAATTGCTGTATTTTGTAATGTACAGGACTTTGTTGAGAATGATTAAATGAAAGCCTGAATAAACTTGATATTCACATTCAAGTGGTCCCAGTGCCAACATCCAGTACTCAAGGTTGGATAACTAAGCCACACAGTGCAGGAGTCAGTGGGTGCAAGGGACGCAACTGCACCCGGGCCCAGCCTTTGGGGGGACCCAGCCCCGAGTCCATTTATTTTTCTTCCAGAACCCACTTTAATGATTAGATGTAAAAAATATATAGGTGTGTGACAGGTGGCTTGAGTGATGCGTGTGGGTGGTGACGTCAGGTTCAGGAAGGCACACACAGGCAGGCAGTACTGGGGTTGAAACTGAGATGCAATGGCTATGCTCAGTGTGTTATTGCATGAAACAAAAGATTTAAACAAAAACAGCACACTGCACTTGAGGCCAAAATAAACAGGCAAACAAAACAGACTAACACTAAACAAACAAACAGACAAACAAACACGATGGGTCCGAACAAACACACAAGTATCGTGCTGGTCCTACATAGCAGTATTGCAAAAGTCTACCGGAATCCATAATAGTTGTACAGTAGTATTTAAGGCATGTCAGATTTCAAAATGTCATTTTTTTTAATTGTTCTCAGTTTTTTGTTAAGTATGGAAAACGACAAAGCAGTATGTAATTCACTATGTTAGCGTAGCATTATTACACAGGCTTCATTCAACTCTGTGAAGCAAAAGTATTTAATTATAAAGGGAAATTGCAAAATGTTTGGTCATAGCTGTAGGCCTATTTCTAATTCACTGTATTCCAGAGTTTAAGTTTGCCTGGTTGCCACGTTTAACAGAGAAACAAGGTGAAACAGATCGATACTCGTAGACCCCAGCTGATCGGCGCCATGCTCTTGATACAACCTGTTTTTCCCATGTTACTTTCAGCAATTTCCACAGAACACCAGGGGCACTCTTGTACACTCTGTACAGAACTCCATTAGGCCCAGGAGATGATGATGATGCCCTTGCCTTTATCACAGCTTGCTTTACTTCTTTCCACTTAGGTGCGCAGTCCTCCATTTGGTATTCTGGTGGATTGGCAGGTGGAATATCTGAAAGACATAGACTCTTGCCTTTTTGAATCTGTGTGTGTTTCCTTGCGATATCTCTCCAGCTCTAGTTGCTTTTAGTGTTCCATTTTCTACCTGATGAATAACTTCATTACAAATTTGAATGGGTCTTTATAAAAGTTAGTTCTCGCACGCTCCTTCTTTTTGTAGCGTTTCCGTAGGCGCTCAGCTCTGCGCAATGTTGCAAGCTTATCTTTTATGACCCTTTGTAACAGATTGAGTCCCTCCTTCTGACATTGTTCTGCTCTTCTCCATTGCTTCCTCAGCTGTCTCCTTTCTCTAACTAAGCGTTCAATCTCCTGCTGGCATCTAGAGTTTTACAGGAATAGTTTCTTTTCTACTATTCCACCTAACCTTTCCAACACACCAGAGATCAGTGTTTACTGTGTCCCACGCTGTTTTCTCACAGGCTCTTGGCCATTTTATATATATATAATCCTATTTAAAAAGTAGTACATCTTGCTTAGAGATGAATTAGATTAGGAGTGT
>CM060251.1:84503863-84673863 GCA_030684275.1 Acipenser oxyrinchus oxyrinchus | reverse complement strand
ATCAATAAGCTACTAACAACCAAACGAGCAAGATGGACCAAATGGCCTCCTCTCATTTGTAAACTTTCTTATGTTCTTATGTTCTTACTAGTATTGATTTATTTGCCATGTAATCTTTTACTTTCCAGACACAAACCAAACATGATAGGAGGCTATCCTTTTTTGTGAGGCTTGTTAAGAGTAGAATCTCAAGTAGCAATTCACTGCACATTAGACAATGACATCCAAAAACTTTAACTAAAACAAACCGCATGCTTGATTTGTGTATACCATTCGTGTTTGTGTGTTTTCATAGGCAGAATGGCTGTCAGGACTTACCGCTCTGGAGTAATGCAGCGTGTATCTTCATGTGATTTCTGTGGAAAGGACTGTGAACTGTGCAGGTCGACTGTAATGGCTGATAATGTCACCACAGTTAATTCTTCAGCTGTTCCCATACATCACACTGCTATCGTCACCAGTATATTTGCAGGTTTCTTAATTCACTTAGGCTCCTCTTGTTTTTAATTGAACACATTTAGTATAATAGATTTTTGCCAATAAGACACACTTTGTATATTGGATATAATCAGCAGACAACTCAGTTTGCAAGCTTAGCTGTGTCTGTAAATTTACTAGGAAAGGTAATCATCTCATCTCTGGATGAATAAGAACACTGGGCCATCTAAAATACAATTTTACTGATTTCTTTGGTGAGGGCTGTCAATTTTAAACTTTAACATTTGTTTTTATAATGAGGTTTATGGGAAAATGATTAACAATATAGTTGTAATTTTGTTTTTTTGTAATACAAGACTATTTTACTTCTATAGGTAATGTCTGTTTGCAATTTTAGACAGATTGAAATTGGGTATGTAAACTATTTTTCTTTTATGCAAAACATAAACATTATTGCATTAGTATATTTAAAAATGATGGCTGATAACTTAAAAAAATATTGTATAGGGTACAAATAAAAATGATCCTGAACTTTCAAAATGAAGCCTGGTGTAGTCTGTCTATGTAATTATTTGATTAAACACAAAATGAATGTACAGTTTAAAACAAACCCCTTTCAGTATTGCATACACAGTGCTGTTTTCATTGAAATCCGTTTTAGACCTGCCTTATTGTCACAACTTTACAAAAAGAACCTGTGGAGATGACTTCGAAAATGATGGAAAGACTGTGTTGCTACTAGAAACTGAATGGGCTTTGAAGGGCTGTGCTTTCCATTTTCTTATCCACTAAATCTAGATGCTCAACTAACAGATTTTAATGAAGTTTCAATAACAAAAACCCTCCACTCCAAAAACATGTTAAAAAAACAGAGGATATGCTATGAAAATATGAGATTTATTTTGTGAGTTTGCCTTTTCCTCTGGAGGGCAGGCTAGTTGGTTCTTTGTTTCCCGGCATGAGACTTCATTTGAAAATAGTGGTTCATAGATTTAACCGCTTAACCGAGGCTCTTGTCCTCTTTTATACTGAAGGCAAGGTTGCCAACTTGAAATGAAATGGAAATTATTAGGTTGATGCCATGAGTTAAAGAAAAAGCATGCATAGAATATACTGTAATTTAATACTTGGAGAAGACATCCATCCATAATAATTCTGCTCTGTGGTTGAATATTCAGGCCAAGAATAGGAATTCATCATAACCTCTGTATGAAATCTGTATTTGAACACTTAGGAATTAGCAGCTAAAGTGCACTTGTATTAGTGTACTAGCAGGTTAGAGATGTCCACATGGTTATTATAGTTCTGCACTGACTTGCTGCTCTAAGTGAAACATTGCATAAAATGTTCATCTTGTTGTTTATTGAATTTATACACATTTGCAGCCTTTGTACTTTCCCCTGTTCCTGCAGACTGTGTGAGTCAGGTTGGTGATTCACAGTACCTGTAGTAACACCCCTGCCTCCAGGAGGCCCACACAGACACTGATTCAGGATCATAATGATCTCAGTGAAGTAACAGCAGTTGAGTCAGAACAGCTCAGTCGCACCTCCCTCCCTCCGCACAGGTCTGCTTGGTTGAGAAGTTGCTGGAGCCTGAATATTTGCCACTGGGCAAATCTGCAACTGTCATCATTTTAATGGAAATAAAATAACATTTTACAAATCACATCATCACTCTTTACCATTTACTGATATGGTTACGAATTAACATTTTGAAGCACAACAATGAGATGAATTAACAGCCTGTGAATGAGGGTTGATACGTGCAGGTTAATATTATTTGTATTCATGTTTCCTAGCTTCTGCTCAAAGATTTAAATTCCTTTCAAACTAAATGTATTTTGTAACAATAGCAGCTCCCATATCAGATTGCAGCATCCAGCAGCTGTTTTTTATTCATTCTAATCACAAGATGAGGCAACTAAAGTAGGCAAACATTTATTTTAAAGACATCTGTGCTTTCAGTCAGCTACACAGCCAGGCCAACGTCCATCACTTTGAAATGTGAGTGTTCCCAGCTGTCATGAATGAAGCAGAATTAATCACAATTATATGTAACTTCTGTTATATAGCAAGTCTTCAAATAGCTCTGCACACAGATCTGTTGAAGACACTGTACAGATGTTGCTTTGTAGTTTTCTGGCGAAGTCACCATTTTATACAATGCAAACAAAAAGACAACATTATTTGAAGTTCCGTAAGTATTGTAATGTTTTCTATAGATTTCCCAGAACCCTTTGGAACTCCCTTCCAATCGCCGTGTGTCCTCCCTAATGCATGGCTTCTCTCCTTCTCTTCCTTGTGCTAGGCTAATCGATTCTGCTCTTTCTGTCTCTCTCTTTGTAGCTCAGTCCTTTAAGCCCTGGGATGAGTGGAGTTGCTCTTCGTTATACTTTTTCAGGGCCACAATGTCCCTTTGGAGCTCTGGCAACCACAATCGGACACAGTACTCCAAACCTATTCTAGTTCTATGCACCCCATTTGGTATTTGGATCTTAGATTTTTGTGACCAGCATGTAACACTTCACATTTCTTGACATTGAATTTAATTTGTCACATTTCTGCCCAATTTGGTATACTGTCTAAATGTTTTTGGATATCTGCAAAATGGACAACTGCAAATTTGACTACGTTTGCTAATTATCCCCCGATCTGAGTCTGCCTGGTTGGTATAAAATATTGAAGTCATTGTATTTTATCTTTCTCTTAATTGTATTAATACTTGTACTGTGATATTTGTATTTTTTGTTTATGACTGTAAGTCACCCTTGGTAAGGGCGTTTCTTAGAATTAAATAATAATAATAATAATAATAATAATAATAATAATAATAATGTCTTGCAATGAAAAAGCTGCCGAGCCCCTCCTATAGTTAAGACATAATGGGGTAGATTTTTAACACTAGCACTGCCATAGCCGCTTTTTGAACGGCTTTTGCAATTCAAATTTAAATATCTCATCGCGTATGTGAATACCTCGTGCATGTCTGTTCTTAAGTGTTACTGAATATTTGAATTAAATACCCATACAGTGTTTCATCTGTAGAATCGTAAAAATGAATAAGTTATAAGCACTTGCTGCTTGAACCGCCAGACCCGCAGTTTATGCGGCATATTGAAATCAATACAATATAGCCGACAATTTAGTCTGGGCTTTGTAACAAAATCAAAGTCATTGTAAAAGAACGTATTTATATACTCCTGTCGAGTGCTGAAACACTAATGAAAGTCATTCTACACATCATATATTATTATTATTATTATTATTATTATTATTATTATTATTATTATTAGCATTTGTCACAGCATATGTTGTAGCGTGCACGGGGGAAGACAGCAGTAGGGCTGGTAGGTGACGTAATCAGACACAAAGACATAAGCCCGATATACGCTCAGTAGGGCTGGTAGGTGACGTAATCAGACACAAAGACATAAGCCCGATATACGCTCCTTGAAAGACAGTCGGCTCTTTTGTACCACGGTATCGGCGCTATGCTTTAGTGTGAGAGGTCCTGGGTTCTCGCGCCCGCCCTCCGCCTGTGTGTGGATTGCCTTGCTGCCCTGTGTGATGCGCCTGCCTGCAGGAACCAGGATCGCTACAATATACATTGAATCACAATACAGTGTGATATAGTTACGCTACTTACAGGTGTAAAAAAAATGCTTATTCTAAGCCCTCTGCACAAATCAGTGATGATCAAGACTGATGCTAAACGAAAGCCACTGTTGCATTTTACCACGCAACGAAGTACGATGTGGATATACTGGATCACGGCTGGCACGGCTGTATTCTGTCAAAGGTGGTACTGTTTTTTATAATGTTTTGGATTGGCTTTTGTTTTGTACAAGGAGTGCACCGGGAACACAATCTCCCGGAGGGACTTCATTCTGCAGCTAGACCTGGAGCTGCGGCAGAAACATTTTGATATGGGCTGCCATGTGTAAAAAAAATATTATAAATATAATATTTTTTCCCAGATTTAACTTAAATCTTGCATTTTTTCTCCAGATTTATAAATATTGTGAAAATAAATATTTTTTAAATGTGTACATTCAGATATAATTTATAAATCTTAAAATATTTAGCAAGTTTTCAACATTTACATGTTAAATCTTTATTTTAAATATAAAAATAAATATATATTTTCTTATTAAATATTTATTTTGAGAATCAAGATTTAGCTTTTCGCAAATGCATCTAGATTTTGTGAACTTAAATATTTAACTAAATCTTAAATCTCTTAACAAGATTTAACATTTAGCTAAATATTTAACTGGCCGGCTAAATCTGGAGTTTATATGCAAATGAGCTCTGCCAGCTTTGTGCTTTACGTCAGCATTCTTAGGAGGGGCTGGCGAAATACTGTAGCCACGGTCTTTGGTCTGGTTAATGTAAATATTTAGTTAAATGTTAAATCTTTTTTTAAGATTTAGTTAAATATTTAGCTAAATGTTAAATCTAGATTTATTTGCGAACAGCTAAATCTTGATTATAAAAATAAATATTTAATAAGAAAATATATAGTTATTTTTAAAATAAAGATTTAGCATTTAAATGATGAAAACTTGCAAAATATTTTAAGATTTATAAATTATATCTGAATGTACAAGATCTGGAAAAAAAGACATTTTACACATGGCACCCCATATGAAAACCGGCTGGCAAATGCCCCTCAACCTTCAGCCGGCGCTGCGCCCACTGGCACATGGAATAAAAGACAATGCCAGGTTGCTAAAAGCAATAAAAACAGAACTTTTGATTATTATTTAATTCTTAGCAGACGACTTTATCCAGGGCGACTTACAATTGTTACATGATATCACATTATTTTTACATACAATTACATTTTACATACAATTGCCCATTTATACAATTGGGTTTTTACTGGAGCAATTTAGGTAAAGTACCTTGCTCAAGGGTACAGCAGCAGTGTCCCCAACCAGGGATTAAACCCATAACCCTACAGTCAAGAATCCAGAGCCCTAACCACTACTCCAGACTCCACACTGATGTCTGCGCTCGTTGTGAAAAGGCAGCCTGTGGCAAATGCACTGGTACAGTTGAAAGCGTGTTTTCTGCATAGATTGTACTTGGAAAGCTGTAATAGAACTCTGAACAGACAAACAGCCTTTGAACTCTGTTTCACTCAAATCACTTTCACGTTGCAGAAGTTATATTATATTTTTGTTTTATGCTATTTTTATAACTAGTTATTTATGTTTTAGAATTTGATATGTGCATACAGCTTACATAGACGTTTATTGCGTAAAGTTTATTTTATTTTTGAGTTTTTCATGTTTATGTGCTCTTAAAAATAAGAACAAAGTTTAATTTTCACTGTAAATACGGTGTTTCTGCACTGAAAATGTTATGTATGATGTTCATAAATAAAAATATTAAGTTGTATCCGATTGTTTGTTTTTCATTTTCATATCAAAGCCGTTTTAAAATGGAGCCGCACATTTTGCGGGTGCGGCGGTTGTATGTAGTCCAAAATCTCGGCGGTTCTAGTGTTAAAGCTATTTACTGTAAATACCCATCAGTATAATCTTGTTCATAGTATAAACTCCATAGTTATCAAACCAGATACAAACAACCCAGGCATTTGATTTAGTGATATGGGAGTGTGGCAAAGTGGCTGCTGAGTGAGAACAGGTGCAGAGGTGATGCAGTGCAGGAATAATCACAACCAGGAAACTGGAATCCCGGTCTGGCGACCAAACAATAAACCTCCGGCAATACACACCAATATGTAAAGCACAGAGGTAACAAAAATAATGGGTTGCAGCCCAAATAATGAACACACGTTACCTGCCCCACATTAATACTGTACAGGGTCACCGGTCCGGGTGCGTGCAGTAGTGCTCGTGGTGGATGATAACAATTTATTCAGTGACTGTGGTGTAGTGTTGCTCCGGGTAGTGCTAGACCAAGGCGACAGCTCTGGATACATGTTAGCCGTCTAGTGATTCACAAACAAAGACAATTACTAACAGCGACAAACAAACAAAAAACACTCATGAATACTTTCTATATTTCTCTGGGTTTCTCCCGGTCCTTCCAGGTTCTGTCTCAAAACCAAGCAAAGGACTAGATTGCGATTCTCCGTCCCCTTTTATCCTGTCACGCATGACCCCTTGGTAAACGAGTGCAGCTGTCTCTACTGTCTGCAGCTGCTACATCATTTCCCTTCCGGCTCAATACGTTCCTGCAATGGAGTCTCACCTTCTTCCAGACTGACTGACTTCCTGACCCTGGGAAAGAACTGTCAGGCCAGCCCATCCAAAGAACTCTACTTTCGCTGCTTAGCGCCCTCTGGGAGGGAGATTTACAACCAAGATTCATTATATGTCTGTCACAGGGAGTAGTGTGAAGTTGTTTATTAGTTGTTTTCAATTGATAATGCGTTTTTCCTTTTGAGCTAATGATAGAGTCAATGTCTTTGAAAATATCATCATTTCCATTCTCCCCTTTACGTTTGTCATTGCTTATTCAAGAGGCATTCTTGCCAGGGATGGTAATTGTGTTGCTAGGTAATGCTCTTAAATGCATAAACAAACAAATCAACATGTCTTAATGTGTACAGTAAGTGTTCAGTGTGAAACATTAGGAAAAAGCTTTAGATTTTTATAATGAAGACAGTAATGGCTAAGATAAATCCTGACACATACATCAGTAGCCAAAACCAGCTATTAAACTGTCATGAGACTGTAGCAGTGTGATAATGCAAAACAGTCGCAAGATAGCAATCCTGTTTAATTCTGTTTAGCTTTGAAATTCAGCTACACTTCATTAGTCTTGCCACTAGGTGGCAAAAGAAAACAGAAATGCATTAAAATAAACAGTAGTGGACTTAGAGTAAGGTTAAAGGAAAGAAGCTTTCAAAAACACTAAACTAAACTAAGCAGGAAGCAGGAAGTCTTTTTTTAACACAGGTTGAAAAAAGCATTGATTGTTCTTTAATTTTTGCTTCCATCAATATCACGTCACAAAGTGAATGTAGATCTTTGGATAATAGTCTACCTTTCTTTTAAATGTTAAGCTTAAGGCATTTTCAAGGGAACAAGAATTAACCAGGAGCAGCTCAGAACCTACTACAGTATACCAGATTTGTAAGTCAATAAAAAAAGAATTGCAGAAAATAGTTGTCACATATACTGTATATGTCACAGCAACACTAATATTTGGAACATACAGATAGTCAAGTGGTTGTTGAAAGTTCCATGCAAAAAATCTAAACAACTTCTAGTGAAATTGTTGATACATTTTTACATTTTTGTGCAATGTGTGATTTATGATATGTTGTACTATGATAATTGAGCTTGGCCTTTTGCCATTTATTATTTCTGTTTCTATGAAACTCCAGTTGTTTCCAATTTGTTTGAGTGTTAAGTAATGTCTCAGCTAGCGTGTGTCTTCATGAGGTCACATTATAAATCACTGCAATTGAGTTTTGTGACATTCGCTCTGATGTCAAAGTTTTAAGCATTAAAATGGTGCAGCACAAAGGAAGATCTCATTAGTGCCTGAAACAAGACCAGGAGTACTGGTCAAGAAATGTTAATTCTAAAGAATAGCACAGGAGGCTGTGTGGTCCAGTGGTTAAAGAGAAGGGCTTGTAACCAGGCGGTCCCCGGTTCAAATCCCCCCTCAGCCACTGACTCATTGTGTGACCCTGAGCAAGTCACTTAACCCCCTTGTGCTCCGTATTTCGGGTGAGACGTAGTTGTAAGTGACTCTGCAGCTGATGCATAGTTCACACACCCTAGTCTCTGTAAGTCGCCTTGATTAAAGGCGTCTGCTTAATAAAAATAAATAAATAAACAAACCCCAAAACACCCACGCTATGGCAGACCACCTCTTTTTCTCCACTCTACGCCCCCACACTCTCCACTCACACCCTCCTCTACACTTCCACACTCCACACCCTCTCTCTGACACGCTCTCAAACAACAAACATTTCTTCCTTCCTTTTATACCATGTGGCCAGGGGATGATTGACAATTAATCATTCAATCAGCCACCACCTGGCCACATTCCACACACACACACACTGTATTCGAATCCACAAAAATTTTTTATTTCATATTTTTTATAACATCTGTCATAATCTTTCATATTTCTCAGCACAGTATTCAAAACATTGTGTTTAGAGCAAAACACGTCACAAAAGAATTAATAATGATAAGATGAGTGTTCTGAAGAGCACTGTGAAAGCACTACTGAAAGCAGATCAATCACAACAGGGTTATTTGAGAATAGTGCTAGAGTAGCTGCTCCAGTGTAGTAGCTCTACAGATGCGATGCAACACAATGCATTAACCCCCCATGTTACAGAGTATAGTAATAGTATCCACCTGACCTCACTGAACAGCAAAGAAGTTCAAGGGTAAGCTGGTTAAAGTACCCCACTAACTATTAGCACAGGAAAATTTCACCTTCAACTGGAAATACAGTCTAAAATATACAAAATTGAAGAAGGCAGCACAATAAAGGGACTTGTGAGAATGTTGTAGGAACCTTTAAGAAGACTGGTGCTGGATATTGGTCACTGAGGACTCACTCACTTTGATTATTATTGGCTTTGAAAAAAAAAACATTTCAAATGTGTATTTCTATAGGTCAGATTAACTGTAGTTGTTTTGATAGCTCTATGTACTTTAGTTGCATTGAGCACAGGCAATGAAGCAGGCTATACCACTATGTACCACATGGAGGGGCTCAAGGACTGGGTGAAGATACAAATAGGTCATACTAGATGAGATTTAGTCAGGACTGTGTAAAGATACGAATAGTTCATACTTGCTGAGATTTATCAAGGACTGTGTAAAGATACGAATAGTTCATACTTACTGAGATTTACTGGTAACAAATTCATGGAGCTGTATTCCAGTGAGCTGGCTGCCTGAGTATCTGTTTTTGTTGTTTTAATGTTTCACAGATAATAACATACTGGCTTGCACTGTTTTAAGGTGGGAATAGAATAGTCTTAGAGACAACTTTGTATCAATAACAACTGCATTATGAGCTGTATGACTGAACTGAAATTTTCATGCAGCCTTTGTTGTCTAACACATCCAGAGTAACAGTCACATGTTTAGTGTGAACCAGCACCATCCACAAGCTTCTCAACCACTCAACACAAGCGTTCGGCTCCTGTGCATTATGGGCATGGGACATGTGTAACTTTTCCTCACCTGCATGGGGCACCATCTGTAACAGCACGGTATAGATTACACTGTGCGGGGTCCTGGAGACAAGGTGAAGCCAAGGTTACCATGAGTTGGAGGGAAGGATGGAGGGAAGCAGTTAAAGCAGTTAACCACTTTATCACATGACTCCTGGGAATCTTCTGCAGTGAACCATGCTTCTCACACTTTATAGGATGAATGATAAAAGCACTGCATCCCATTACTTATATATCTGTGGGTTGTTTAAGCCTGGAATCTGAAAGCCCAGCTATATCAGTAGTTCTGCTTAATTGAGTGAACTGCCCTAACGGAAGCGGGAGATGAAAAAGCTCCTCTTTGTGTTTAGATTGTCTTTGAAGACTACCCCTACTATTCAATGAAATGTTCTGCTTTTAATGAACACAAAGATCTATTTTATTTATTAGAGGGCATGCAGTGTTCTATGGTTGACTTAAAATAAATAATCTGCCCTGTAAGAAGATTCAAAGTCCTTCTCTTGCAGGAAGTCTCATTCTTATAACACTGTAAGAACAGTGTAAGGCTGCTGAAATCTTCCACTTCAATGGAAGCAGTAACTGGCAGAAACGTATTGGTTAAACATGCTACATCGGATCTAAACAAGTTTGAAATGGCTTCCAGGCATGGGCTGACTCAGCAGAGACATGCTTATAAAATAAATACTCTGAGGAACAGTGATTGACAGACACTTAACGGCTCATCATCTCATCTCACTGGACTTAGTAGGAGCCCTATCTGCTCTGGGTAAACCTGTACACTGATTCATCTCCTTTCATTAGTAAGCAGTCATTGTTTTCCCATCTAGGGCCAACTGCATTTAGACCCTTCAAAATTAGTAACAGAACTCTGGAGGAGAGGAATATTTAACTTGGTCCTGAGACATTAAGAGCAGCACGATTCTGTTAATACCACACAGAATACAATGCGTTTTCAGAAGAACTTTTAGCTTTATTGTCTTTTGTGTTCTCTGGCTGCAGCACCAAATTACTTCTTGTTCGTTATGTATAACTTAATTAATTAAACAACATTCACCTGGACGAAGAAATGCCAAGAGTTCAAGGACTGGTACACATTGTTATAGTCAAGCATGTCAAAGCGTGCAGCATGATTTTCAAAGAAGCTGCAAAACATTATCTTTCCTGTTAACATATTTGACAAAGACTACCTCAGCCCATTTTTATCAACAGGATTAATAATCATAGAAAATGGCGCAGTTTAATGTTGGAACTATGGAAACTGGTCTCAGTAGTGTATACATGTGGAAAATACTCTGCGGTCCCTCAGAGTCATAATTGAGATCTATAATGTACATTCTTAATAACAGCACTGTTTTGATATAAAGTAAGAAGCCTGATTTGTGGAATCAATCTAACACAGTATGTGAATTTAGGAAGTTAACATTCACTAGCATTCAATATCCCTGCCTGGCAATGCAGAATTAACAGTGAGTGGTTGCTCCTCCTAGCTACTCAGGGGACCGGTACTCTTTAGCACCATATCAATTTGCATAGCGCGTACAGCTCAATGTGGTCTCAATCTAACTCTGCTGAATTCACGTCCTTGTGGCTGAGCAAAACAGTTTGGCAGATGGTCAACTTGAAAGAAACAAATAACTCACAGCCCCATTCACATGTGGCATTTTCACCACAAAGGAGGTTCTCCTGGGAAGGTTCTGTGGTGAGACAACAATGTGCTGGAAGCATGCCCTTCAGTTCCACAGTGATGTGCTGGGAGCATGCCCTCCAGTTCCACAGTGATGTGCTGGGAGCATGCCCTCCAGTTCAACAGTGATGTGCTGGGAGCATGCCCTCCAGTTCCACAGTGATGTGCTGGGAGCATGACCTCCAGTTCAACAGTGATGTGCTCTAGTTCCACAGTGATGTGCTGGGAGCATGCCCTCCAGTTCCACAGTGATGTGCTGGGAGCATGCCCTCCAGTTCAACAGTGATGTGCTCCAGTTCAACAGTGATGTGCTGGGAGCATGCCCTCCAGTTCAACAGTGATGTGCTCCAGTTCAACAGTGATGTGCTGGGAGCATGCCCTCCAGTTCCACAGTGATGTGCTCCAGTTCAACAGTGATGTGCTGGGAACATGTCTCCAGTTCCACAGTGATGTGCTGGGAGCATGCCCTCCAGTTCAACAGTGATGTGCTGGGAGCATGTCTCCAGTTCCACAGTGATGTGCTGGGAGCATGCCCTCCAGTTCAACAGTGATGTGCTGGGAGCATGTCCTCCAGTTCCACAGTGATGTGCTGGGAGCATGTCTCCAGTTCCACAGTGATGTGCTGGGAGCATGCCCTCCAGTTCCACAGTGATGTGCTGGGAGCATGCCCTCCAGTTCCACAGTGATGTGCTGGGAGCATGTCTCCAGTTCCACAGTGATGTGCTGAGAGCATGTCTCCAGTTCCACAGTGATGTGCTGGGAGCATACCCTCCAGTTCAACAGTGATGTGCTGGGAGCATGCCCTCCAGTTCCACAGTGATGTGCTGAGAGCATGTCTCCAGTTCCACAGTGATGTGCTGGGAGCATACCCTCCAGTTCCACAGTGATGTGCTCCAGTTCCACAGTGATGTGCTGGGAGCATGTCTCCAGTTCCACAGTGATGTGCTGGGAGCATACCCTCCAGTTCCACAGTGATGTGCTCCAGTTCCACAGTGATGTGCTGGGAGCATGTCTCCAGTTCCACAGTGATGTGCTGGGAGCATGCCCTCCAGTTCAACAGTGATGTGCTGGGAGCATGCCCTCCAGTTCCACAGTGATGTGCTGGGAGCATGCCCTCCAGTTCCACAGTGATGTGCTCCAGTTCCACAGTGATGTGCTGGGAGCATGCCCTCCAGTTCCACAGTGATGTGCTGGGAGTATGCCCTCCAGTTCGACAGCGTTTATGTAATGTCTTGATATATGTTGCTGGTGACAGGGGTTGGCACTGAGTTTTTATTACATCCTTCCTTCTGGAACAATACAAGCTTATATTATGCACAGGTAATGCTGTCTGCCAGTAATTGCTTCTACACGTCTTTTCCAGCTGAGGACACTTTTTTTTTCAAACAGTGCTAGGCCTTCCATCTGCATTTAAATATTTGAAAAGACATCTGAGATAATCTCTTAAAACTCCATATGGACAAAGAAATTATTCCAAGGGTCAAGGATTGGCACCACAGTTACTTTAAAATGGAAGGGTGGGGAAATCTTTGAATAATTTGTTTCTTAAACTACAGGTTGTGATGCGTCATTGACAGCTGGTTTTGGGTCGTGATAACTTCACTGAATCATGTCATTGAAAGGAACGCTAGTTCGGGGTTCCAAGTTATCAGCGAAGCGCGAGAACTGCCAGACTCTCTATACAGCACGGATAGTTTACGTGTTTTCTGGGTATTGGCGCAGCAAAAGTATAAATCAGCCAAAAGCACAATTTCACTTTTAATTTGTAGTTCCAAACACTCTTAGGTTAAATGTAGAAAACAAAAGTCAATACCTGTCATGCAATAAAAGAAATAAGTCGCCAAAGTAAGGTAAAAATGTCCTCCTTTTTCTGGCAACCTGTTTTTTTGCAGACCTCAGGCATGTTTATTCATGCATATGTATATTACAGGACATCCAAGTTTAATGACAATTAACTTGTTTTGTCAACATGGAAATATACTAGGGAACACACTTATTGTGACATCTATATCATTTATATTAAATTATTTATTTATGTTTTAAAATGGAACATTTGCCTGCAAAAAATATATTTTTATATAGTATAAATATTAAAAAAGGCCTGGCATGCATGGAATTTGAAACTATAACCTTCAGTTTGCATGTGTGTTGTGTTACTATCTGTGCTACACGATTAGTTGAGCAAACAAGCAGTATTTTGAAAGATGAAGTCAGGCAGCTGAGAATTCTCGGGACATATTGGAGATTTTTCTAGTCATTATTCATCTTCATCATCATCATCATCATCATTCTGAGATTTTTTGATTTCCTGTCAGTCTAACGCTCCATGTGGTCCCTATTGGCGCAAGGAAGTACTGTTCCTCTCGATACCAGTTGATGAGAGTAACGCTATTTGTGGTCCCCACTGGACAAAAAGGAACGTTAATTTCTGAGAATTAGCTATGCTGAAGGATAGCCTATATATTAGGTAAAAGTAAAACATAAATAAGTAAATAAATACATTAATAAATATAGAAATAAATGAATACATAAATCAATACTTAGACATTTCTTTCTTTATCTTTATTTCTTTCTTTTTCACTATCATATAAACAGTGCCATTTAATACTGTATGAAACGAAAATAAATACTCAACAGTTCTTGTTCAATTGTATATTAGTGAAGATTTAGGTCGTCCTGCTTTTATATATTTTTACTTTCAAATTGAAAAAATATATTGTAACGACCCATAACATAATTAAGAACATAAGAAAGGTTACAAACGTTTAGTTGTCAGTAGCTTAGAATCTTATCAAGCAGCTTCTTGAAGGATCCCAGGGTGTCAGCTTCAACAACATGACTGGGGAGTTGGTTCCAGATTCCCACGATTCTCAGTGTAAAAAAGTGCCTCCTATTTTCTGTTCTGAATGCCGGAATAATTCTGGTCACTCTTCTTTGCACTCTTTCTAGAGCAGCAATATCCTTTTTGTAGCGAGGTGACCAGAACTGAAGACAATATTCTAGGTGATGTCTTACTATGCATTGTAAAGTTTTAACATCACTTCCCTTGATTTAAATTCAACACTTCTTACAATATGTCTGAGCATCTTGTTGGCCTTTTTTATAGCTTCCCCACATTGTCTAGATGAAGACATTTCAGAGTCAACATAAACTCCTAGGTTTTTTTTTTATAGAATCCATCTCCAATTTCACTATTATTATTATTATTATTATTATTATTATTATTATTATTATTATTATTATTATTATTATTATTATTATTATTTATTTATTAGCAGACACCCTTATCCAGGGCGACTTACAATTGTTACAAGATATCACATTTTTACATAGAATTACATTATTTTTTTACACATTATTTATAAATAGATATGGTATTGCAACGGTGTTTGCACCTACTGTTTTTGTGTTGTCTAGGGTAATAGTTTTGTGTTGTCTAGGGCTACCCTCAGCCATGGATTCCCTGAGGTTTCCTCCTACCAGTGAGTAGGGTTGTTTCCTTCCTGAGTGCCGAGTGGTTCGTACTTAGTTTCTGCAGGGTGCGTGGCAGGCTGGAGAGGCCGGGTTCTCCCTCGGTGCAGTCATGTTCTGGGGGGTGGGCCCGCGTCTCAACTGCTTACTTTTCATCCATCCTTTCCTATGTTGGGTTTATGGTTTGGTGACTGTCTTTTTGGGGAGGTGGCCCACGAGCCACATCCTATCCACGGCACTAGATTGCACGATATTGTCGTGTATTCACTAGCCGTCGAGCACCCAGGGACAAGGTCACCGGCCAAATTCATAATTCATCATTAATTCGTCAGCAATTGCAATTTAAATCACCCACATTGCAGATTCTCCGTACTGAAGTGTTTTCATGTTATTGCGCAGCAAACAGATCCCTAAGATCCCTGTTCAGGACAAGAAAGAGTTTAACTGACTGCATCCTTTCGATATGTTTGATTGGTCTCGCAGCAGTATGGGTGAAAATAGACTGAAAGGCCTTGCCCTGCTATATGTCCACAGAGACATGACCCAGGAGGAAGTGTTACAGCGTTTCGATAGATCAGGCCATAGGAGGATTGGCAAACTCTATTTAAAGTAAAGCCTTCTAAATCAGTGTTTGTAAGCATGGTATCATACAGTCTCAGCAGTCCGATCAGTCTTAGCACTAGTTTCAGCAATCTTACCAGTCCCAGCAGTGTCAGCACCAGTCTTACCAGTCCAGCAGTGGTTGTTACAGGTTATTGAATAAACCAAATAACTTGAACAAAGAAATCTTATCATGGGTATTGTTTGTAGACTTTGTGAACCCGGACGGCTCCTCCGAAGAGTGAACTTAAACTTTAGCGGCTTACACTTTTTATGCTGTCTGTCTTTATTTCGAGTATTCGAATACATGAAAATGTTGGCCCCTGTGTATTGGAATAGGAAACTATTCGAAATTCCTATCCCTAGAAGTAATGAAGCAGCTGCGATGCGCAACAGGAGAAGCGTTGCTAAGGAAGTAATTGAGCACGTAGGCTTGCCCGGTGCTGAATTGATCGGGAGGTCCGGATTGGCTGGGGGGCGTGCCCAGGGAGGCTGCGCTGAGCTGATCGGTAGGTCCAGATGGCTGGGGGCGTGCCCAGGGAAGCTGCGCTGAGCTGATAGGTAGGTCCGGATGGCTGGGGGGCATGCCCAGGGAGGCTGCGTGGTGCTCAAAAGGCGTCTGCACCACAGCTCAAGGCTACTGCGCAGACATTGCTACACAGACGGGCGCTGAGAGAAAGCTGAAGAGGCAGGAGTTGCCGTGAGAAGACTGGGACTCCGGGAGCCCAGAAGTAGGGCAGTTTAGGGGATGTTGATCCCAAACTGTATAGAGAGGGTGTGCATAGTGTAGTAGGTTCCTGGAGCGGGACATTCCTATTAGTGGGTCTAGTGCTCGCCTTGTGTGGCAAACTTTTATTTTTAGCTTTGTTTTGTTTTGTTTTCTTTATTAATGTGTTAATTAAATCTGCGAGCCTGTGTGGCATTGGTCAACACCAAATGCACCCAATGTGTCTGCCTCATTGTTATGCAGTAATGACCCACGCACGTAACAAATCCCCCTGTTACACCTTCTGATTTAATTTAAATGTTTACTTTGATAATGTGAGTATTTCCAGGATGTATTCAGTGAGTATTTTATAAGCAATTAAATACTGAAAGCATAATACAACATATTTTGTATTGCTAGCTCTGTGTGTTTGTGCATCCACGATTGTCAAAGCAGAATGACTCATACTAACATAAATGAATTAAAGCTTTTATAACAGTCCATTAGTCACGTAAACACATACACATCTTATACTGTATTGAATGGTAATGTCCTCACGTTGCTTACAAAGCATGGCACAGAGCAAGCGTAATTATTAATGTATTATTCCATTTACAGAATCCTAGAAACTGTCACTCAACACATGTTTTCATTTACAAGTCACACTAGTTGGTGATGCCAGTTTGTAATTTGTATATTATTATTATTTATTTCTTAGCAGACGCCCTTATCCAGGGCGACTTACAATTGTTACAAGATATCACATTATTTTTACATACAATTACCCATTTATACAGTTGGGTTTTTACTGGAGCAATCTAGGTAAAGTACCTTGCTCAAGGGTACAACAGCAGTGTCCCCACCGGGATTGAACCCACTGCCCTCGGTAAGAGTCCAGAGCCCTAACCACTACTCCACACTGCTGGCCTATATGAACTGCACAGCATTACATACATCTATAAAACTACAGCTGTGAGCTAATGCTGTCTGCCCTAACACAGTAGATTGGCAGACCTTTGTTTCGTATTCTATTATGGTGATTGAAGTAAGGAAGTGGCATGCTGTGTATTATGTGCCACTGGAATGTATCCCTTTCTGCTCAGTGGTTTAGGGGGAGAAGCTACAGCATGCAGAGAGCTAATGGGGACTGCGGTTTGAGTGAAGACAACAGAGAATGGGTTTTAAACATCAATTCCTGGGTAGTCAAGCTGTTCTCTTTTGAAGTTGATTCCAGTGTAATTTGTTGCATCTTTTCCTGGTCTTTTTATGTTTGTAACCATTAAGAATGATGCTGGGTTCTGAGGCTCCAATATTAACTAATTGTCATGTTAACATATCTGTTTTTGCCTGGCTTTAAACTTGCTTTGAGTTTGTCTGAAACCATGTGACAATATAACATTTTAACTGCCAAACCTACTCTACAACAACAGAAACCAGAACCACTTAACAGAATTGAAAACATCATAAAAACAATAGGTAAAAAAGAAATAACATGGCATTTGAAAATACTTCTTTAAATGTTATTCCCTATTTACAGCTTGGCAGTCGATCTGTGTTCCCAGCTCTTTCCATGGACTTTCTCCCATACTGTCTATCAATATAAATATAACTTCTCTGTCTGTGAAAACTGATGGTCACCACCCTATCCCCTTTTTGGAGCATCTCTTGCAGATATTAAACACTTGTTTCAATCATTGCCTTACAGCAGAATGAATCCATGTACAATGAGATATAAAACAGATGACACTGTACTATACAAAGAAATGATGTTTCAATACAATAACGTTTCCAGACCTTGCTGTGCTGTAGTGACGGCCAGGCTGGCATGATGTTAATCAAGCACAGAGCACATTTATTTTAGAAGTCAGATGCTTCAGAGCATACAGTACATAGCCTATTCCCACAGTTCCATTCTATAACATACATGTCACAGAGTCAGGCGCTTCTATTATTTAGACCTCTAGTTAAAGCATGTTACTCTGGATACATCTCTGGATATGTGTGCACAGCTCACTGCCCTCCTCACAACTGAGAGATATGCCACGAATACAGCCTAGTAGGTGGTGCAAATGAACTCTATATGTTACTTAAAGGTACAGTAACCAATTAGTAAAAGATCACTAGGAGGCTGTGTGGTCCAGTGGTTAAAGAAAAGGGCTTGTAACCAGGAGGTCCCCGGTTCAAATCCCACCTCAGCCACTGACTCATTGTGTGTGTGACCCTGAGCAAGTCACTTAACCTCCTTGTGCTCCGTCTTTCGGGTGAGACGTAATTGTAAGTGACTCTGCAGCTGATGCATAGTTCACACACCCTAGTCTCTGTAAGTCGCCTTGGATAAAGGCGTCTGCTGAATAAACAAATAATAATAATAATCATTACAACGGTTTAAAAACAATGCCACATTGTCAGCACAACATTTCTTTCATCACAAGTCGGCTCTGTGCATTGTGTGGTATCTGATATTGGCATGGTAGAGTGAGACTGCCAGGCAAGCATGGTCACTGTGTCGTGGAAACAGTACAGAGTTCTCTGTGCTGTTTGGAGTTCTGTGTAGTAGTGATTGAGTGCAGTCTGGTACAGCATGATCCAGGTAGAAAGGGAACCAGGCTGGTGGTCTGATACAGCATGATCCAGGTAGAAAGGGAACCAGGCTGGTGGTGTGGTACAGCATGATCCAGGTAGAAAGGGAACCAGGCTGGTGGTCTGGTACAGCATGATCCAGGTAGAAAGGGAACCAGGCTGGTGGTCTGGTACAGCATGATCCAGGTAGAAAGGGAACCAGGCTGGTGGTCTGGTACAGCATGATCCAGGTAGAAAGGGAACCAGGCTGTTGAATGAAAGATCTACACCTCTGTGAAGACTAAGAATTGCAAGTCCTCTCAAGGCGCAGAAACTCATTTTGTTTTAAAAAAAAAAAAGAAATGTTATTTAGTTTAATACAACTTTAATTTATTTCTTTTTTTACTCCAAAGCCTCATCTGACTGTCTGTTGGAAATCAAGTACAATCCTTACTAATCCTAAAAAGTCAACAAAACAGTACTGTAATGCCCATATTATCTCTATAATTCATATGTGTTTTTAAACACTGAAATTGTAAGATATTTAGCATAATGCAAAGTTATACAAATTAGACAGTGTTCTGGCTAAATGTACTAAACTACAGTATGGATACCACTATTTGAGAAATAACTGGCAGATTATGAAAGAAAAATGGTAACGCTTTACACCGTGCCTGTTACTTTGTATTTGCATAGTAGTTACAATGTTATTATGCATAGTTACAATGTACTTTATGTGTATTTTTTGCAAGATATAACATAATAATAACAACAACCCTAACCCTATCCCTAACCATAACTCTAAACCTAAACCCTCTCACTCTAACTCTAAACCAAACCCTAACCCTAGTCAGTTTTCTGATACAATTGTGTACTTACATATATCATGCTAAAAAAGTGATAAATGATAAGTACATTGTAACTATGCATAATAACATTGTAGCTACTGTATGTGTAAGTAGACATGTATTTACTATGTTAATACACAGTAATTAGAGACACAATGTAAAGTGTTATCAGAAAAAACACTACTTGAAGAAACATAATTAATTACGAAAGGTATTAAACTCAAACGCAATTCTATTAACTTTGCTTGTCTCAGATTCTTGGTTACGGAATGAACCTCACTTCATTCCATTCCAGAAACACGTCCATATCTTACAGCAACTTCTATGAGTCATGTGATCACAGGACCCCACCGATTCCTACCTAGCAACAAGGACATCTGAGGAAATCATTGGCCAGGTGTTTGTCATGTACTTTAATGAACAATTTCTTCAAGGTTACACAGAATCCTCATTTTCATTTTCTTATCTTTTTTGAAGGAATACCACGTTTTGTTGTTTATTTGAATCAGCCTTCAATAGTGTATCTAATCAATATATCTAGGCACTGTAGGGAGATGAAATACTCTCCCACTTGCATGAAGTTTATAATTATAAAACTGGAGCACTGGTTGAAGGCTGTTGGAATAGTAGCTGTAATGTTTGAACTTTGAGTTAACACCGATTAAAAGACTGAAGTACTGTTTCCTTGCATGACCTTGCTGATAATGGCTTAAACAGAAAAGAATCAGAGAATAAAAGCAAGTCATGCACTTTTCAATGGCAGTTTTATTCTTTCCTTTCCTCCCGCATGTTTTTCACGAGATTTCTCATGACAAACAGGTTTAACGATGTAACTTCATTAGACATAAATTAGAGTTAGAAGAGCAGTGGGTGCAACAGAGGCATAGCTCTGTGCCAGAACACAGGCTTGGCAAGGAAAAGACAACATTATTTTTTAACTACCTGTGACAGGTCAGAGGCCCCATCAATGCAGCCACATTCTCACGTGGAGTTGGCAGGGAGAGATTAAGTCCTTCCCTGCCAACTCAACACAACACATAGGGCCTCTGCCCTGCCACACTACCTTACCACACTTCATCTTTTGTGACACTTGCAAGAAAATGCGGACAGGAGTTCCAAAACAAGTTTTGTTTTTTTTTAGCATATTTTTCACTTGTGTTTAAGTCTTTATTTTGTTTCACATTTGAAAAACAGACCAGGCTTTATATCATTCAGCTTGATCCCTTAAACAAAGTAGGTCCAAAACACACACACATCATGTCCAATTGCCAGTCATGTGGAAATGCAAATATATTTCAGTGAAGGAATGTGAATTTTAATTATTCTTTATTTTTTTATTTGAAATGGATTTTAGGTTTTGTATTCTTCTAAGAAAGCTCTTGTAATAAATCTTGTGGTGCATGTGGATATTAGACATAGTGCCTCAGACAGGTTACTATAAGCACTGACCAGCTTCTAGCCATTCAGCTGTCAAGTTTTCCTACATCTGCACATAACAGAAACTGACTTATTTACCCAGTTAAATGAAATACAAAAATAGTAAAGAAACCATTATTACATTTTATGTTCTTTCAACAGCAGTTTCTGGTTTGACTTGTATTGTTCGATAATCAGCTTAACTTTACATTCTGTGGCAATGCAGAAATTCATTATTATTATTATTATTATTATTATTATTATTATTATTATTATTATTATTATTATTATTATTATGTCCCTTCTTAACCATCTTTCCAAAGGTGTACAGTTGTTTAAATCATCTAATTAAAGTTTATTCACCCAGATTGTGCAGAACAGTAAAAACTACTCCTTTGCATGTCTCCTCTTATCCTAATAACTGTGATATTGAGTATCATATGCAAATAGGACAGTAATTACATAAAGCTTACACAGAGGGCACGAAGGCCATGAAACTCTCACCATATTCCTGATAAGGGGATTTACAGTGTCTGGAAAAAAGGCAAGTCAGCCTCGAGGATCACGGTATAAAAAATTAATTAAAGTGAAATACTACTTTTTTGCTCCACAGTAGTGACATTTACTAAACATGCTTAACCATTGTAAATTAAGGCCAAGACAAGAGTGACTAATAATGATAAACTTGATACTCGGAATTGTTCCTTCTCTCCCAATGAACGATATTGAAGGCAATGTGATAACAGCAATACATATATAAATGTATCGCCTAGCAGGGGTTGGCCAGTGTCAGTTTGGTACAATTAACATCATTCTATGGGTTAAAATGCATCAAATTCAAGGAACTAATTGAAGAGTCATCATCTGAGTAGAACGTAGTTCAAAAACTAAACTTCAGTGGAATTAGTAGCAATAGTCTAATGGCACAACTTTAGTCTAGCGCATTAGCACATCTTTTTTGTGCTTTGCGGGAATCTTAATGGAAATGTTAAACAAATAATTGCATTTAACCATCGGCATAGATAAAAGCAGAGATGATGCTCCAGTTACATCTGCTGTAAAACTGAATAGCCATGATTAGATAAGTCAAATAGGAACATTTCTGTAATATCAGTCTAAGACTTTTCCAAAGCTGTTGTTAACATCCTTTTTTAGGCATGCATGTTTAATTAATAGCATATATTAGCATAGCCCTTCCTTAATTACCATAAAATGACATCCACTGGCACGACACTTAGACGTTTGTTGTAAACCCTTGTCTTAATAAAAAAGGACAAGTTTGTATCAAGCCCAATGCTACATAATGTGAGTGGACAAACTCACCCACCTGTCCCTATAAGTAGGGTCAGCATCCTGGCCAGGTTAAAACTTCAATCCCCATAGTTCCTTACAAAACTCCTCTGTTCACCCTCTCTGGCTCATTCAAATCTCCACTCCAATCTCATCGCTCCTAAGAAGCCAGCACCTGTTCAAAGGCTGGTTAATTAGAGCTGTGTGGAGACTCCCTTAAGGTTGGTTTATACTTCTCTCGTAGACAAAAGCCATACGTCAGCTGCAGACACTTCTGCGGGTGCGCCAGAAGGACTGAAACACCGCCGAGTTTGCAGACTTTTTGACGCAGCAAAGTGGTCGTAGCTGTCGGTCATACTTTAAGCCAGTCTGCATTACTGCTGGTGTCGAAGTGTGACTAGAGTTGCCAATAGGCTCCAGACAGGATTTTAAAATTGCCCGTCTCATGAATGAAGTGAATGTGTAAATTGGCTCATATATATATTTTTATGAGCAGCAAACAAGTAAAACTGATCAGCTGTTCTCCATACTGCCTCCGATCAGACGTATTGAACAGCTGAGTAACGTTACTGATTTGATGGGGAAAGTAATTGTATACAGAAAATAAATAGCAATGTTAACTTATTAATGGCTCAAATATATAAAAAGAATAACAATAATACAAATAAAAATGGTAGCCTATGTAAGCAACAACATTCATTTTAGCAAAGGTTCATTTACGCTTTAATTTCATTCAGTTTAGAGGCAAGTTTAAAATCCTGTTCTGTTGTTCATGTTTATTGGGTTCCTCAAATACTTGATCTGTCGCTCTTCACTGACTTGCGACCATGCGATAAATGTTGGATTTTTTCAACATCATCCGATCCTGTGCGTTTTGCGGGCGCAGACACACAAGAAAAGGCCATACGACCCGCGGCAGTGCGGGTGATGTCATTCTGACTTTTTCTGCTTTGTTTACTGGACTCATTTCGAGACTTCATCATTCGGTGAGATTATTCCTTTTTTGTTTGTTGGATTTTTCTACTTTCATTTGCTACTTTGGTTTCCAGTATGTTTGGTTTTGTTATTTTGTTACTTTGTATGGATTTCAATTACACTGCTACTACTGGACTTGTTGGGCCTACCTGCCATTCTCCCACCATTGCCATAGAGACTGTTAATGCAATTGTTTCCATAAGTCATTGTTTTTCATCTATACTTATTTAATTATCCTTTGTATTTCTCTGTGTGTGTATGTGTGTTGTTTGTGAGTGTGGGTTTATTGGAGACCCTGCGGACATACTTACCTGCACCTTTACTTTCTTATCAGCTCTACAGTTATCTATTTTATTTCTTATCATTATTGGAATTACTGTTTTCTACATTTCTTCTTTCTCCTTTCTTTTTCTGTTCTATCCCCATTTCTACTTTGTTTTGTTCATTTTTGCATTTGTTGATATTATTGTTCACAACAATAAACCGGTTGTGCGTGAAATTGACACCTCTGACGCCCCTGCTTTTGCTGTCTGTCACTCTTGTTTGATAATATTAAACAGGGCCAGTAATATCTCCTTAGGGAGGACAGTGCAACTGCCTTTCTGTTGTGTAGAGTAACTGTTACAAGGTCAAGCAGATTAGGAATAATTGTGCTAAAATCAAAGCATGCAACCTCTGTTTGTTGTAAATGTAGCCATTGTCGCCATGGTGATATGAGGTTAAAATCTCTAGAACTGCTGGCGCTAACAAGCCTGGCTCCTTTCTGTGCTTGGTTGTTACACGTGGGAAGCCATGTTTTCTTCTAAACATCTTGTTGGAACTTACTCAGAATCTTGCAAAAGAATTAAAGATCCTAGAAGTGACTGGCTCTCCAAACAGCACTTGGGAGTCGTTGCTGTATATCCTGCATGTGTGGAACATTGGGTTGTAACTTTACAGTAGTCTGTAATCCAATAGCTTCTGAAAAAAAGTGTCTTCATTTCTAAAAGGTGAAAAGGTAAATGTTAAACTAACCAAGACATTGAAAAATGCAAGCCCCTCATTATGTTCATGTTGCTATAGCCACAAACACTATAACTTCCAGTTTCAGTCATCACACATTCTCTAAAACTCAGAATTGTAAAACACCCCGGTGGCAGCTCCTATACTTCTGAATTTCAAAAAGCCCCACCTACTATCTCCCTATATTTATATGGATGCTTCAATATACTGGAATACATCTTGATCTGAGGAAATAGGAAAACATAAAATGTCTCCCTGGGTGCAGGAGCTGCAATCTTGCAACCCTGACAGTAACATCAGCACTGTAACAGGAGTCCTGTAATTAGTATGGATTTCTATACCCCTGTGGCAGTCTGGCTGGCAGTGGTGACGTCACGGACCAGGAAGTACAGAAACCAAAACAATGGATGGGCGGGTGAAGCTGAGTGCAACGGCACTCAGCGTATTTATTGATAAACAAAACAAAAGATTTAAACAAAACAGAAACCAAAGGGCACGAGGGCCAAACGAATAAACAGGCAAACAAGTAAGTGGCGTGCTGGCTAAACCAGCACGTTTTAGCAATTGTTTTGTTGTATTTCTGCGCGCTCTCTCCACTCTCTCCCGTATTCTCTACACTCCAACACTCAACAACCAACGCAGAACGGACAGCTGCAGGTTCTTATACTCTGGCCGAGGGGTTAACTAGCTGTTAATTATCTTATTACCCCTCGGCCACAGTCTGCACGCGTTCGGTAAGGATGCATGACTGTCAGCTAGTTAAATAATCAGTAGCTGATCAGTCATGCATCCTCACGGGGTTTTTAAATTATAAATAACAAAAGACGCGACGCTTTTAACTGCGCCGCAAACAAAACACAAATAATAATAAATAGGGGCGGGACACTCCACACATGCCCCCTATGCGCAGCACACATGTCCTTTCGGCCACCTCCCCCTTATTCCCTAAAGTCCGGCTAGCAGTCCCGGCGCAGGAACAGGGGCAGCAACGGGCCAAAGGTGGCGGCCACGGTGGGATGTCCTCCTCCCACCCCAACCACGCCAGGCCGGCTCCTCTGGCCAGAAAAATTTTGGGGTGGTCTCCAGACCTGCCCCCTTCTTCATGGCTGGCAGCTCCCTCCGTGGGGCTCCGGCCACAGTATTCCTGCAGCAAAATTGCTGCGGGGAGCTGGTCTCCTGACCTCCCCCTTCTTCATGGCTGGCAGCTGCCCTTCATGGGGCTCCAGCCGTAGTATTTCCTGCCGCGAAAGTGCGGCTGGGGGAGCTGGTCTCCTGACCTCCCCCTCCTTTTCCGTGGTCGGCAGCTCCCCTTCATGGGGCTCCAGCTACAGTATTTTCTGCCGCATGGCAGGACTGGTAGCGACCCCAGACAAAACAGGACCCTCGGGAGGCGAAGGTAGCAGCTGCAGACCTTCGGCAGGCAACGGCAGCAGCAGCGGACCCTCGGGAGGCGAAGGCAGCAGCAGCGGACCCTCGGGAGGCAACGGCAGCAGCAGCGGACCCTCGGGAGGCGACGGCAGCCGCAGCGGACCCTCGGGAGGCGACGGCAGCAGCAGCAGTAGCGGACCCTCCGGAGGCGAACTCGGGAGGGGAGCCCGTGGCCATGGAGGCGGCAGCGGGAGCTCCACTTCTCCCTCGTTCCCTATAACTGGTGACTCTCCAGGCGATGCGGAGAAACAGGCAGCCCAGGCGTGCGGGAGAAACAGGCAGCCCCAGGCGATGCGGAGAAACAGGCAGTCCCAGGCGATGCGGAGAAACAGGCAGCCCCAGGCGATGCGGAGAAACAGGCAGCCCCAGGCGATGCGAGACAGGCATCCTTGGGCGAAGCGAGGCAGGCATCCTTGGGCGAAGTGAGGCAGGCATCCTTGGGGGAAGCGAGGCAGGCATCCTTGGGCGGTGCGAGGCAGGGCAGGAGCAGTCCTTCCCATGACAGTGGAGGTGGAACCAGCAGGCATTCACCCTCTGCTGGTGGAGCTGGGAGCGGCAAGCAGTCCTCCCACGGCGGTTGAGGCGGAACCAGCAGGCATTCACCCTCTGCTGGTGGAGCTGGGAGCGGCAAGCTGTTCTCCCACGGCGGTTGAGGCGGAACCAGCAGGTATTCACCCTCTGCTGGTGGAGGTGGGAGGGTCAAGCAATCCTCCCACAGCGGTTGAGGCGGAACCAGCAGGAATTCACCCTCTGCTGGTGGAGCTGGGAGCGGTAAGCAGTCCTCCCACGGCGCTTGAGACGGAACCAGCAGGCATTCACCCTCTGCTGGTGGAGGTGGGAGGGGCAAGCAATCCTCCCACAGCGGTTGAGGCAGAACCAGCAGGCATTCACCCTCTGCTGGTAGAGGTGGCGGAGGCAGAGGCAGCTCTTGCTGCGCTGCTCCTGGCGGTGGTGGAGACAGAAGCAGCTCCTGCTGCTCTGCTCCTGGTGGTGGTGGAGACAGAGGCAGCTCCTGCTGCTCTGCTCCTGGTGGTGGTGGAGACAGAGGCAGCTCCTGCTGCTCTGCTCCTGGTGATGGTGGAGACAGAGGCAGCTCCTGCTGCTCTGCTCCTGGTGGTGGTGGAGACAGAGGCAGCTCCTGCTGCTCTGCTCCTGGTGGTGGTGGAGACAGAGGCAGCTCCTGCTGCTCTGCTCCTGGTGGTGGTGGAGACAGAGGCAGCTCCTGCTGCTCTGCTCCTAGTGCTGGAGACAGTGGCGAGGGCTCCTCACCCTCTAACGCTGGAGACGGCAGCAATGGCTCCTCTCCCTCTGGCGTTGGAGACGGCAGCAACGGCTCCTCTCCCTCTGGCGCTGGAGACGGCAGCAATGGCTCCTCTCCCCCTGGCGCTGGAGACGGCAGCGATGACTCCTCTCCCTCTGGCGCTGGAGAAGGCAGCGATGACTCCTCTCCCTCTGGCGCTGGAGACAGCAGCACTGGCTCCTCTCCCTCTGGCGCTGGAGATGACAGCAATGGCTCCTCTCCCTTTGGCGTTGGAGACGGCAGCAATGGCTCCTCTCCCTCGGGCGTTGGAAATGACAGCACTGGCTCCTCTCCCTCTGGCGCTGGAGATGACAGCAATGGCTCCTCTCCCTTTGGCGTTGGAGACGGCAGCAATGGCTCCTCTCCCTCGGGCGTTGGAAATGACAGCAATGGCTCCTCTCCCTCGGGCGTTGGAGACGGCAGCAATGGCTCCTCTCCCTCGGGCACTGGACACGGCAGTGATGGCTCCTGTCCCTCTGGCGCTGGAAACAGCAGCGGGGCCCCTCCCATATCTGCAGCCAGGTAGTTGAGCACCATGGCTGTGATGTCTGGGAGGGATGCTGGGTGGTGTTTCTGTTCCCAGGCCTCCCAGCGCTCCCCATCTCTCGCCCACAGGAGGTTGCTCACAGCAGGGAGGGCGACCATTATATCCCTCTCAGGCTCTGCCAGCCAGTCCCAGATCCCCTCAGAGGAGATGGGATTCTTCTGCCTCTGAGGATGCGGGTCCTCTCTCACCCTTGCTGGATGCTCAGGCTCCTTCCTCTCCTGCCATGGAGGGGGTTGGTCCGGTGTCACGTGCCCAACCTCACCAACCGCGAAGCACCACTCCTCACCCTTCAGGCAGGTGAGGCAGGCGTCCAGCGTGGTAAGGACCCGCTGCTGTTGCTGCGCCTCCTGCTGCTGTTGTTGTTGCTGCTGCTTTCTCCTCCGGCTACTCTTCCCCATTTTTTTTTTTTCAAAAAAAAACAAAAAAAAACGTCCTTTTCCTTCCTGGTCCGACTGTTGGAGGCGTTGTTTTGTCCCACGCAGGACACCATATGTGACCGGCTGGCTTGCAGTGGTGACGTCACGGACCAGGAAGTACAGGATCCAAAACAATGGATGGGCGGGTGAAGCTGAGTGCAACGGCACTCAGCGTATTTATTGATAAACAAAACAAAAGATTTAAACAAAACAGAAACCAAAGGGCACGAGGGCCAAACGAATAAACAGACAAACAAGTAAGTGGCGTGCTGGCTAAACCAGCACGTTTTAGCAATTGTTTTGTTGTATTTCTACGCGCTCTCTCCGCTCTCCCGTACTCTCTACACTCCAACACTCAACAACCAACGCAGAACGGACAGCTGCAGGTTCTTATACTCTGGCCGAGGGGTTAACTAGCTGTTAATTATCTTATTACCCCTCGGCCACAGTCTGCATGCGTTCGGTAAGGATGCATGACTGTCAGCTAGTTAAATAATCAGTAGCTGATCAGTCATGCATCCTCACGGGGTTTTTAAATTATAAATAACAAAAGACGCGGCGCTTTTAACTGCGCCGCAAACAAAACACAAATAATAATAAATAGGGGCGGGACACTCCGTATATAAACCATTCAATATGGCAACTTGAGATTTAGATGATGCTATCAGGGATGCTTTGTTTTTGTTCCTCTTTCTTTTTTGACTTGCTCCTTTTCAATGTTTATTTACCATAATAAACCACTCATCTAACATATTTATCCACAATTTACATCATGAAATCTGTTATTAATTGTGCAACAGGTTCCAGGGGCTTTGCTATTTAATGCGGCCATTCTCAGCGTATTCTTTTCTTTTCATCAGCAGCTGATGAAATAGGTCTGGGGCAGAGATTTAATAGCTAAGGAAAATCACAGCAAACACAACAGGTGTCAATCACCTGACCAGTACCTGACCTGCTGCTTTGCTAGTGTTGACTTGGGATACAAATATCTCCTCACTCAATCACAGTGTGCTTGGGATACTAGTATCTCATCCCCACTCAATCACAATGTGTCGTCAAGTGGCAAGACCGGCTGTATAATATACAGGTGTCACAGTGTTCCAATGAAGAGCCCCAGTCAAATACGTCCTCTGAAAGATCCGTGATTTATTACAGGATTTTGTGAGCCCCAGAAAAATAAACTTAGAAATGGAGCCAGCCTAATTATAAGGGTGTACATGACAGGATGCAAGGGCATCAAGAGGCAACATAAGAATGTCCTGCAGCATGTAGATTTCTTATGGGTTAAGGTGCACTGGCTACATTCAGGGACAGTTCCCACTCACCTTTGCAAACTTACATCAATCCTAGTCATTCCTTGTCCTATCAGGCATATTGAGTAGAAATGTGTGGGGGTTTTGTGATGTTTTGTGACTAATGTCTATTGGGGGCTATGTTGAGAGCACTAAACTTATCACCCAGGACTCAAGAAGAGAGACAAGAGAGCCGCCCCCATTCTGTACAGATCCAATTGTACACACAAAGGAATCAAGAGCAGGAACCTAAAGAGACAGATACACAGCTGCCAGAGGAGGAGAATGTGTAAGTGTGCAACGACAATAACAGGTGCAGTTAGCATTGAAGGAAACACGGACTGGAAAGAATTAGTAACAGTCTAATTTACCTCTGTGCCACTAGATGTCACTCTGTTGCTAAACAAAGAGAAATGATTTGTCTGTGACAATATAGAGATTTTTTTTTTGTTTGCTTGATTATTAATTCTTTCACCTAGTGCCAATTATGTCTTAATTCTAAAGGTTTCTCTTAGGCTCCCAGAGCTCGTCTTAGGTATTGCAAAACATTCCATTAGGCCCGCCAGCGAATACTTTTTATTTTCCACTACTGCATCTGACTTTGGGGTGACCTTCTGGAAACACCATATCTCTAAAAGGTAATTCATCAGTGCAAGTGCCATTCACCGTAGATCCGCTCGATCTAATTCATTAATGGTGGGTGCTTACCTGCGCTGCTTAACCGATTACATCAGCCTCTGTGGAACTGATGGAAGTATTGAATCAGCCTACATTGTCTCATCATGTAAATCTACAGTCATTTCTCATGGCTAGACTCTAAATGAAGTGTGTTGTAAAGTGTTTAAGCCACTTGGACATTGAGAAAAGGAAATGAGAAGTGCACAGCTCATATCGTATTTGACTTGTGCTCGCAATCAAGGTAAAGTGATTTGCAGCCAATTAAGTCTTCATTACATGTAATGTTTGTTGTTCAGGCTGAAAAACTGCTTAAAAATAACTAGTGAAGAGCATGATCAAAAATCAAGTTCAACAGTGAATGTTTATGAAGAACCACACTAGTGCAAGCTCATGTTTTTTTTGAATGGCTAAAGTTCAGAAATTGACCCATGTATTTATAATTTTAATAAATGTCTCATATTGAATGTTTTCTTCATAGTGTTGTGCAATGACATATACCATCGGTTGTTGCATATTTAATAAATCATGCTCAAGCAGATTTGTAGTCTGCCACAGATAAACCCAATCTGAAGAGGATTTGGAGTATTAAGAACGTTCTCTTGTAAGTGTTTGTGACAGGAGCAGAGGTGCTGGAGAGTAGAAAGACACTGCAGATCGGGACGGGCTGAGGTACCGCTTTGGAACAATGTTATTAATCAGAAGCTGGACACCATTAAAGATGTTCCAGATCGAGCAGGAGATTTTATTTATTTATTTATTTATTTATTTTAACAGCACATGTGGCTTGGTTTAAATGCAATAACCACCCATTAATATCTCTGACCAGGCTTTTTATACCACCCAACCTTATAATTAATTAATTGTCCCAGGTAGAACCGAGTCCTGTTTGATTGCAACTGTAATAAAACTCCCTATTTTAAACTGCCTCAGTAAACCGCTCAAGGCAGCTGTGGTGGTAAGCTGTTATCATCATCATCATCATCATCATCATCATCATCATCATTATCAGTATTGTTATTATTGTTGCAACTCTAATTGACTTATTTTAATTCTATCATGTGCAATCAAGGTAACTTCTTGTTGATTTACTGAGGTCTGAAGCCTTTACAGGTACATGTTTGTTAGACTCCATTACCAGGCTGATTTTTGTTAACGGTTCTAGATTGTACCAGGTGGAACTGAGTCCTGTTTGATCAAACTCCCTATTTAAACTGCCTCAGTAAACAGCTGTGCTGTTTTACACATCCCAAAACAGGCTCTTTCCTACCTATACTCTCTGCCTTTTCTGCCTTGTGCCCTGTCTATACTACTCCATGTTTCTGCTGCTCCACTCTATCCACTACACATTTCTCTGCTATCCCAGTCCTCCTTTATTCTAGCACTCGCAAAATCTCTCACAAGCAATTCTCTAACCCTTCCAACCTGATCTCTCTACCTCTGCCCCCATCCTCCTGCTCCTGCTCCTTCCTCCTGGTCTCTCTCCGGCACCCTCTGGGACTGCCAGACAGCCTGCAACAAGGCTGACTTCATCTCTGCCGAAGCCTCTGATCTCTCTCTTGACTTTCTGGCCCTTACAGAAACATGGATCACCCCTGAGAACACTGCGACCCCAGTGGATCTCTGTTCTATGTCTCTCCACGCTCCTCAGGACGAGGCAGGTGAACAGGATTCCTGCTTTCTCCATCCTGGAACTTCTCAATCCTCTCTGCTCTCTCCTCCATCTCTGTCAGCACTTTTGAGTTTCACGCCATTGAATTGCTTTCTCCCTGTCATCTGCTCTTTATTGTTCTCTATCTCCCCCTGGTTCCCCGCCTCACTTCCTTGTTGAGCTTGACTTCTATCACCACCTCAATTCCTATCATTTTCTTAGGTGATTTTAACATGTATCTCTCTTGTAAGATTATTTTATAAAGTGTATACGGCACAGTAAAGGGTTTATATAAAAACCCATGAGAGTATAGGATTTTTGCATCAATTTCTGTCTTTTCTTATTCTTGTATGTCAGGGGTGAGTGCAGTTTTGACATTGTATATTTGGAGCTTACTGTCAGGGGCATGGGATAAGCAGAGACAGAATTCCACAGAATCGCAAAGAAACCCACAATACCGGCGAAAACTTATCGTGCAGGACGAAAACAACTGGAGTCATGCCGCCCTGTCTTCCATTCTCTCTGTATATTATTGGCTTATTATCTGCTTGATAATAACATTTATGAGAGCTACACATGTAGAAATTAAACTGCTTATTAACAACCATATATGGAAATTTATTGTACTTCAAATGTTGCGCATGTCTTGTGCTTGAGGGATGAAACTCTCTTATGTATAAAGGATGATGCAACCCAGCGTCCGGGGCTCAGGTGTACAGCCTACTGAGACCGGAGCTCACTGCTCTGTTTGTAATCTATTAATACAATAAACTACACCTTATTTTTACTACCTTTACAAGTTGGTGGTGTGTGTTTTTCTTACTCTTCTTGAGTATTTCTCTCTGCAACTCCCCCTCGCCTCCTACTCACAAAGCTGGCTGCCAGCTGGACCTGATTTTCTCCAGAAACTGCTCTCCTCCTTCCCCTACTATCACCCCCCCTCCTTCCTGGACCACCTCCATCTCCCTTTCACTTCTTGTACCCCCTCTCTACATCCATGTTTACTTCCTCACCCTCCTTCCTCGTATTGACTCTTTCTCCCTACTTTCAGCACTCTGCCACTACGACTGTTCCTTCTTCTCTCGCCGCAACTCTCGACTCCTTCTGTCCTATCATCTCCCACCCAGCTCGCACCTCCCCTCCCCAGTCCTGGCTACACTCCGCTCAGCCCATAACGAGCTGCGCGCTGCTGAGCGGAGATGGAAGCGATCCAAGCTACCCTGTGACATAAACCACTACTGCTCACTCTCCTCCTTCTTGACATCCCTCACCTCAGCCAAACAACTTCTCCAACTCCAACAACTTCTGACGACTTTTGCTGAGGACCCCCTGGAACCATCTTGTGCCCCCTCCAGTAGGAGTACCCCTCCTGTAGAATAACAGCCATGGGGCAGGTGTTGCAAAATGCAACAAGTTTTTATCATGTGCTTCATGATAAAAGTGGAACATGAAAGCACATGCACGGTTCATACATGCTTTTTCTCTTAGGCTAAGGCCACACCTTTAATAGAAAAGAGAAACTCGAGATCTGCAGCTAAATCTTGGCCCACTAATATCGTATTTTATAGAGACATACATTTGTCTACAATCCCTGTCTCCCAGGTGCCGCTCCATATCAAAAGAAATACCAGTGAGATAACCCTGAACCGTGGAAGGTATAATACAACACCTTTATTTTTTTATACATTATTCATATTCTGGGACCTATAAAAAAAAAAACACCATACATTACTTAACAAAAGCTTTTTTTAAATTTTTATTTCCTTTTGGTTACACAAAGTTAATTTTCAAATAGGACGTGGTGACTCATAAAATGCTCCATGAACTGGTATATTGTCCCCCAACTGGACAGTTCTTAACCCATTCCAAATGTGCTGCATGGCAAATTTAGTTTGATTAAGCCAGCTGCCTCGGAGACATGATAAACAATTGCAGATAGAATAGGACCCCCCTTTGTAGTATACTGCACAGGCTGGAACACTGCCGTGCAGGGTGTGCTGTTCAGGGTCAGTGGAGAAGATCTGATGTCTGGGTGCTTTGCATAAAAATAATGGTCTACCAGTTTGGATGTTGTGATGATTATGCAAGTTGTTCAACTTGTTTTTTTTAAAGAGGTACTGTAGCTAATGTGATGACTACCGCAATCTTACTTGTGTGTGTGAATTCAATTCAAAATGAACAGTAGGTCTCACGTGCACAGTGTTCAAAGAAGCACCTGATACAGCAAACATGCATTTTCATTTAAAACAAAGAAGTACGCTGCACCCATACTGGGTTAAACAGAGGTACAGCAGTATCTTAAACTAGCACTTGATGTTTCAGAAGGCATGCAAATTGTGTGCTTTCTGTAACCTGGTATGGTATTGGTACATATATATTTAAAGAACAAATAAATAAATCTGTGTTTGTCATAACACCTGCACGCGTGAGACCTACAGAGGAAATGGAAGTTCAGAACATGTAAGTAAACATGGCATGATTTCATTGTGAGCAGTTTAGAGTGGAAACTTGCAGACAGGTCTGGAACGCAGTCTGGAAGTGACAGAAGCACTTGCCAACTACTTTGTATTAATTCAACTTTTTTTTTTTTTTTTTTAAATTTAGTCGTTGCCAATTAGTTTTTATTATTTTCTCCCCAATTTGAAATGCCCAATTATTTTTAGGCTCAGCTCACCGCTATCACCCCTGCGCTGACTCGGGAGGGCGAAGATGAACACGCTGTCCTCCGGCGTGTGCCGTCAGCCGCCCGCCGCCCGCTTCTTTACACTCTGCAGACTCACTGTGCAGCCGCCTCAGAGCTACAGCGTCGGAGGACAACGCAGCTCTGGGCAGCTTACAGGCAAGCCCGCAGGCGCCAGGCCAGACTACAGGTGTCGCTGGTGCGCGGTGAGCCGAGGACACCCTGGCCGACCTAACCCTCCCTCCCCCCGGACGACGCTCGGCCAATTGAGCGCCGCCCCCTGGGAGCTCCCATCCACGGTCAGCTGTGGAATAGCCTGGACTCGAACCGGCGACGTCCAGGCTATAGAGCGCATCCTGCACTCTAGCGAGTGCTTTTACTGGATGCGCCACTCGGGAGCCCTATTAATTCAACTTTTCTATATTACTGTACTGATGTCAGAGAATATATTTGCATAACAAGTAAACCAGTCCACGAGGGGCTACATTTACACCAATATGTGTTGCATATGTGCTTCTGATTTTAATTCAGTCTCAAAAGAAATACCAGAATAAAAATTATCAGTATATAATTTTTTCTTTTCTTTTTGTGTAATGGATAATAGCGCCACATACTATTTAAAGGTATTTGCTAGAACAACCCTGTACTATATTTACTATGGCTGTCAGCCATGCTAGTTTGAGTAATCAGATATCAGTTGCCACAGTCTAGCACAGCAGAATGGTTTCCTTTGTCAGAGAGTGTTTATTATAGCACTCTCATAAATGCTGGCTGTCACCGCTGGAATGAATTCAGGAGCAGACATATGGAAAAAATTCAACAGTGTACTCCCCTTTAAAGTTTTTATGGGTTAGCTTTGATTCTAATAAGATTTTTAAACAAACACGCAAGGAGATTCTATCGGTACAAAAGGATCAACCAGTGAGAGAAACCATAAATAAATAACTTTACTGTAGTGCAACTAATGCCTTTGCATGCAATGTCAGCACACCAGTAAACATTTCCTATAAGCAGAATCAATTGTGTTTTCAGTTTTACTGGTTAGCAAACACAGTAGGGCATCCTATTAACAAAATAATAGGGTCTCTCGTCAGCAGTTTTTTTTTTTTTTGCTGAGGAAGCAGAGGTGTATATATATATGAAAAAAAAATTGTGACTGTCAACCCCTGAGCGTTGAGATGTGGCAGCAGTATTTATTAACTGCAAAAGATCTCTGTAGAAATGTAATTAATGGAGTACACAGATGCCTAGGTATATTGCTATTTATTTAATAAACATTGATACTAATGTCCACCCATTTATTAAAGATAATAAGTAATAACCCTCCAACAATACATGACTGGCTGGGGTATTTGTTCTTCATTCATTCATTGCACAAACCAATGTGAAATGTTACACTAGTTGTTTTGCATGGGTAGTAAAATCAGCCCATCAATGCTTGTCAGCATCAACAACATGGCCCACTGGATATCCTCACCACTCTGTGTAAAGTAATGTCTCCTTCTCTCTGTTCTAAGTCTGACTACTATTATTTCCAACCTGTCCTCTGGTGCTAGTTTCTGTGCTGCACTTAAAGGGTTGGTTCAGGTTAACTTTGTAAACTCCTTTAAATATTTTCAAGACTTCAATCAAGTCCTCCAGGATTCTTCTTTAATCAAGGCTAAATTGAGAGGAACAGAAGTTCCTCGCGTCAAGTTATCAGCGAGAACTGCCAGAGACTCTCTATAGAGCAAGGATAGTTTATGTGTTTTCAGGGTATTGGTGCAGCGAAAGTAAATCAGCCAAAAGCACCATTTCACTTTTAATTTGTAGTTCCCAACACTCTTAGGTGAATGTAGGGAAAAAAGTCAATACCTGTTATACAGGAAGAAAAATAAGTTGCCAAATTAAGGTAAAAATGTCCTTCTCTCCCGTCTTTTTGCAGATTTTTGCAGACCCTCGCACCATGCATATTACAGGACATCCAAGTTTAATGACAATTAAAAATGGAAATATACTAGGGAACACATTTATTGTTACATCTATATCATTTATATTAAATGATTTATTTCTGTTTTAAAATGGAACATTTGCCTGCAAAAAATATATTTTTTTATATAATCTGAATCTGATCTAAAACAAAAACACATTGGAAATGTGAAAAAAACAATTGGGGCAACCTTGACCCCCATTGGTTTTACAGTTGTGCCTATTTGCTTGATGCTCAGCAAGGTTGCCCCAGTGGTTTCTTGATGAAACTTGGCTTGTGTTTTTGATATCTCCACTTTAAATGGCTGGCCATTTTTGATAACTTGCTGTTTTTTCACATTTCCAATGTGTTTTTGTTTCAGATACATTTAAGCTCCAAACAATCTTCATAGCACATTCGCACACTCGCTTCCCTCATAAAAAAGCAAAACATGCTGCATCTCACGCCTTTTTAGTAACAAACAGTGTGAACTGTTTGCAGTTTTTAATATTTCTAAAAGACCACTGGGATAGTTAAAAAGAGCTAGTTAAACTGTAAGATGCCTACAGTAATTACTGTAATTAAACTTTTTTTTTTTTTTCTGGCAGCAATATTTCTTTGTTTGATTTCAAGGCGACCGGCAAGTTCTTAACAACAGTAAAAGTGCCCTAAATAGTGGTCGGTACAAGAAACAGTGAAGCGTTGGTAGACTGTGGTTTATCTGTATCGGCTGTGCCTCACTAACTATTGTCATCTCCTGCTTGTTTTACCCCAATCAGTTCTCCGGCTATTGAAGCTGTGTCTGCAAAAAAGCCAGGGTAACATATGCATTTCATTACTCTGTATTTGTAAAAAATGCTCATAAATAACAGTACTGCTTAGGTAAGCAGAACATGAAATAAATAGTTTTTTTTTTTGGTTTGATAAAATATTCCACTCCTACTCTCCTTGTCTCGCCTGCTGTCCCTTCAGTAGCTGGGGACTCACTAACAGCAGTCCTACTACAGCAGCTGGTAGATGAGGAGAGTCGGAATAAACACTGCAAAAAGAAAGATGACTTATGACACTACATATTTCCTTTAAAGTTGCTTTTATTTTGTACTTTGTTATTTAAGTTTATTTAATAGAAGACCTATATAAAATGCACAGAATCTACCATGAATGGCACCACTATAGTAAATAACTCATAGTATAGTCAGGGGACTATGCTATTTTCATACAGAGATGTTGACCTCCACACTAGTTGGTATTATCCAATATAAATCACTAGGACTAAAACAGAAAAATAAGAATAGACACTTTTGTTCTGGGCTCCATGCTTCTTAATGCATGGAATGGTAAATATAAGTTTTTAAACTTAATCGGAGGGTAATTTCAGAACTGGCCGTTTTCAATAACTAAGACACACATCATGGTTTTAGACAAACTGGACACATTACATGGCTTTTCTACAGCCCAAATCATTGATCCAAAACACATTTACAAGTTTTAATATGGCTCTGCAAAGAATAAAGAAAATGAAATAAAACTATTGCAAACATCTCCTTGGCTGCAAGCCAATTGCAATTTTGAGGATATGGTCATGTAATTAGAATGGTTTTAATACATCTTTGCTTCAAACAGAGCCCATTACCTAAGCTCAATTTACATGACGTTCGTCTCATTAGAATTTGTTAGGTCATGTTCGACAACTGGTACTGGCTGGTACTGAGTGGATGGAAGATAAAAACATTGAGTATATATTGCATTTGTGTGTTTGACAGTTTAACCTGCTCAATATACAGTGTTCTGTTCTTAACTGTTCAGCAGCTGAATATTAACTCCTGTGGCTGTAGTTTGCCCCTGCCAACAACAGGAGCACAGTGAGCTGATTATGTAAGAAGTAACCCACGACAGGGTGCCTGGTAAGACATTTCTTATCGCACGCCCTGGCTGGGTTATTTCGTTTATAAAATGGCTACATTTTTTTAAAAATAATTACACAAACTAGCTTTCTTAAGGAAAAATATAAGAAATATATTATTTATCCTTCCACTGAGAAAAAATAGTCCCTGAAGACTTTAATTGTAACATATATTTTGTACTTTTTTTATTTGCTATAAACATTACATTGAATATTGCCATTTATAGTAAAATTTTCGAGATTAAATAAGATTGGATTTGTGAATTGAAAGCAGACTGATTTCCCACATCTGAGTGAGGATTCATGGAACAGCTAAACACTGCACTGGCACTCGAGGGAGCGGCTTCCGAGCGTGTTTCTTTTTGTAGGAAATTATCCTTCTTTGGCTTTGCGGTCTTCAAGAGAAGCTGACCGATACTTTTTGAGGCTGTTTTCACACTGATGGCTGGTAAGGTTCCCACTTCTGACTTACAAAAAAACGGGACACCAGAGTCATTTCGTACAAAAAGAAATAAATAAATCATATATTTTGACATTTAATGTCCCGGGAAGTCTTACAGATTTCCCAGGACAGCTACCTCAAAAAGAGAACAATCCAGGCAAAACCAGAACGGGTGGCAACCCTAATGGCTGGTAACTGGCATAATTTCCCTAGATTGTAAACCAGCATTAGATGATATGTGGACTGAACGACTTCCATGTCAGATTGCACTGTGCCGCAGTCCTTCCCGTCCACGGCGAGCACAATAGAATTCTATGCCGAACCCGTCCTTGTTTAAAAGCCCAACGGTTGTGTCAGCAGAGAGCGGAAGATATTTTAATGTTGTTTTAAATATGTTTCTGAAATCCGAGGTTAGTGGTGAGATGTATCTGTTGTGTCTTATTTAAACATTGCATACTCGCTAGTCAGTTTTATAAGGCGAGGTTTTAGTTTAATAAGTAGATGCCGCTGCTGCATATACAGCATATTACATGATGAGTGAGACTTGCGTGGTGATTTCTCAGACGGCTTTTGAATAGTGTTACTGCTACTGCTTGCCCCAGAGGTTTCTTTGTTCTGTTCTCTGACTAAATAAATACCACAGTATATTTGCCAATTTTTCTGTAATTCTTAGTGACAGATATGAAAAAAAACAGATTGTTGAGTGAAAATGCTGTTTCAATTATATGTTGACATTTTTACCTACAGAAATACTGTTTAGATAATTGTTACTATTAAGGCGTAGTAATATTAATAGATCAGGTAAGTAAGCTGGTCTATGATGTCATAGCATGCGGCAAGACAATTATTACTGCACAGTCATGTGATCTTGTTCAGCCAATCACAGCACTTCACAGAATTCACAAAAGGCCAAAATGCACAACAACGTGGTATTGCAACTTTATTCATTACACTGCACATATGTTGCAGATCAATAATACCACTGTCAGTAACATTTCATTGTTAACTATGTTCTATTTTAAATGAATACACTACTGCTGTATATAAACACATGTTATCAATCAATCTGAATTTCTAAAGCAATGTTGATGATGAAATTGTAATACAAACACTCTTTCACTATTTGTGTGACTTTTAGACTTTCCTGCAGAATGCTTGCAATGTGAGTCCGGGAACATATTTTCTACTGATTTCCTAAACTAGTCACAACATGTAAAGATATTTGCATATATAACTTTCTTGATCTCCGTTTTTCCTTTGGCATTGAAAGATATTATTGAAGCGCTGGTTTTCAGAGCATCTCTTTTTGGTGTTTTTTTTTTTTTTTTTTTAAATTTAGTCGTTGCCAATTAGTTTTTAATATTTTCTCCCCAATTTGAAATGCCCGATTATTTTTAGGCTCAGCTAACCGCTACCACCCCTGCGCTGACTCGGGAGGGGAGAAGATGAACACACGCTGTCCTCCGAAGCGTGTGCCGTCAGCCGCCCGCTTCTTTACACTGCAGACACCCCGTGCAGCCCCCTCAGAGCTACAGCGTCGGAGGGCAACACAGCTCTGGGCAGCTTACAGGCAAGCCCGCAGGCGCCCGGCCGTGGACACGCTGGCCGACCTTAGCCTCCCTCCCCCTCCCCCCCGGACGATCCTCGGCCAATTGAGCGCCGCCCCCTGGGAGCTCCCGTCCACGGTCGGCTGTGGAGTACCCTGGACTCGAACCGGCAACGTCCAGGGTTCGCCACTTGGGAGCCCCATCCTTTTTGGTGTTTTCGAGATCTCTTGTGCTTACCACAACATTCTTGCTCCCATGTCCCACCGTTAAAACCAGTTCTGCTGTACATAGAGAAAGTATGCCTTTTCCCAACATTGTTTAGGATTATGTGAGAATATGTTGTTGCCCAAGAAGCTTGAAATTTGCATTCATAATTTTTTTTTTGAGGACTTATCGCATGTGGAGCCATGCACTGAATGCATGCCTGCCACAGAGGGCTCCCCTGGGTCCTAAACCCTGCCTGTTACAGACAGGGATTGCAGTTACCACAGACTGTACATGACACTTGCAGAAATTAAAGGTTTGCTGACATAAATGGGTTTAGTATAATTTTTAGCAGGAGAAAATCTGTCCCGGGAGCGTTCAAAAAACAGGAGAGTCCCAGCAAACAAGGGAATGTTGACAGGTCTGCAATACCTTTGAATTGGACATTAAACATGATTTCACATGCACTAGCACTAAGCAGCACATACACCTTTCTATCAAGGTAGAAAAATAAACAAGATACGAAAGGGAAGTTACATGCAGACATTAGAATGGAAAGCATTTAAAAACCTCAAGGCTAATTAACATAAAACTTTATATAAATCTACAGTTAACTCACACAAGCAAACTAAGAATACAAATTATAAAACTGCTTTAGGATTTACAAAAATGGGCTTGCTTAAATATTCTCAGCGATCATACTGGTTATATCAGGTGGGTTATATATTGTCATTTGAAACAACTCTTGATTGACCTTCACCTGCCTTTTTTTGATACTGTCTCCTTTTCCAAATAGAAATGAAAAAAAAGGAATTACTTTAAAATATTGACACTGAATTCAGCAAATCTCTCTTTTGTATGACATTTGAAAAGCAGTGGACCGAATTTATAGCTGTGTGTTGAGTTTGGAAAGCTGTTCTATGTTTTTTGGGGTCGCCAGATGGATTTCATTTGTACCTCCTGCAAAAGCATGTATTGTGCAGCGATAGGTGATGTGAGTGATGGATTGCACTTCACCGCAGTCACAGTTAGGAGATTCATTCCCCACTTATGGAGGAAGTAGCCACACCTCCCACGTGTTGTTCTAACATGATTCAGTGCAGTCCAATGCATGATATGCAGGTTTTATAGTTTTGCGTGTACATGTACCCGTTTACACCTGTACATGGGTATATGTACATACCCGTTTCTTTTGAAATGTATATTTTATTAGATGTTTTCACTGTTTGTAGTCATGCTGTATATGCGCTCATTTTAAAAATAAAGCCTTTTATGTTTAATTTTCCATTTAAATAGTGTTTCTGCGATGCAAATGTTAGATATGATGTTCAAGAATAAAACTTTTCAGTTGTATCCGATAGTATGTCTCTTATTTTCATAACGAAGCAGTTTAAAAATGTATGGGTCAAAGTGGCCCACGTGGCAGTTCTAGGTAGTTAGAAAATCTGCCGGTTCTAGTGTTAAAACACAGTCCTTTCAGCTGTGTATTTTTGACATTATATCTTTTTTGTGGTCCCTGAAAAATGGACAGGTGTTGGAACAGGCCAAAATGAAACAATCAGATATGCGTCCCACTCGTTTAACCGTCACTGCAGTCAACATTTTATAGGGTTCGATATGTGAGTGCATAAGTTTAGCGTTCGTAACTGTTCTACTGTACTAGGTTAATTCAAACAATCCCAATCCATCCAAAAATATATAATACATCATCAACCTGTGTTTTCTGTTCAAAATGCAACTGCACTATGGCAACACGTGTTGCCACTGCAACACATGTTTAATTCACCTGAAGCAAACATGTATTTATTACATAAACTTCATTTTAAGATGATCACCTTTATTGATTATGTATTTTCAAACACAAAAAATACATAACTTTTTATTACTTTTGAAATTCAGCATTTTTCAAAAGATTTCATTTAAATATGAATTAAAATAGCTTTGGCACAACAGCCAACTTTGTGAGTTACAAAGTTATAATGGCTCTGATTAAGCCAGCAGACACTTTGAAATCAGGAAACAAAAAAAGTTTTAATACACCCAGAAAGTAAATACAATCAATAGTAAAGAATTTTACTCACTCAGAATTATGCTTTTACTCACTTGCACAGTGAGTGTGTGGGGAATATGTGCCTCGTTTAAATGCATTGGGTAATTGCATCAACTGTTGTTCACTTTTATTAGTGTCTTTTGTAAGAGCTGCAATCTGATTTATGTAAAAGTTTGATTCTTTCCAGGCTTGAATACTATTCTTAATCAGAAACAGTGGAACATGTTGAAATGGAATTAGGTGAATCTTAACTGGCTTAAGGAATTTTTGAGAGGGGAAGGATCTGGACTTGCCATCAGGCGCATGCGTGGGTTTGCAGGGGGTTCGGACACCCTGTGTATTCCCACGCTGTCAGGCAATGTCTTTTTGACAGGAGTCAGCTGTGAGTGAATCGGCTGATGCTCTGTCATTAGCTGAGGGGTGGGACTATACAGGGTGAATTGCTAAATAAAAAGGCACTGTTTTTGTACCCTCTCTGGCTCATACAGGAAGTATAGTGGAGCATGACTTCACAGTGGAATCCTGATACTTGGAAACGAAACCTGGAAATTCTGGAGCAGCGAGTCGGGGAGACAAAGCGGCGACTCCAGCGTGAGACAGACCCATTAGTGCAAGCAAGCCACGCACTGGATATTTACTTTTGACTATCTTAGATAGTTTGTTTAGTGGGACTGAGCCATCCCACAGTACATAGGGGACGATATTGAGCAGTGCATGTTTCTCTGGGTTTCCACCGCTAGAGGGAGTTTTAAAAACTGCACACATTATTTTGTAGTTTTGTAGGACATCACTTTACCACCCTCAGTCTGATGGATTGGTAGAACGTTTTAATAAAACTCTAAAAAGCATGATGCATAGATTCATTGAAAGTGATGTGTGCAACTGGGATAAGCTGATTCCTCCCCTGCTCTTTGCAAAACTCCTGAAGAAGTGACAAGGACCCTTTGAGGTTACACGCCGGGTTGGGATGGTGGATTACGAGATCTGCCAGCTGGGACAGAGATGGGAAAAAAGCACATTTATCTTGTGAACCTCCTGAAGCCCTGGGGGCAACGGGAGATGTTGTCAGCAACACCAACAGATGATGTCACGGATTTGGGAACTGATCTTTCAGTCTTGGCGAGGATGGGGTCGGTTCAGGTTGGAAGTAACCTGACACCAAGACAGAACTGTCAGGTTCAGAATCTGGTGGCTGCTTTTCCTGATGTGTTCTCTCCAGTCCCAGGGCAGACTCGAGTAGTCCATCATCATATTAAAATTGATCTGGAGACGCGAGTTTGTCAGAGGCCATACTGCATACCAGAATGAAAGAGGCAGGTAGTGAAAGTGGAGATTGAGGAAATGCTCAAGCTGGGGGTAATAGAAGAGTCCCAGTGACTGAAATAGTCCAATCGTTTTAGTGGATAAGCCAGATGGGTCGACATGATTTTGCATTGATTTTAGGAGAGTCAATGAAAAATCGAAGTTCGATGCTTATCCCATGCCCCAAGGTAGATGAATTGCTGGAGCGTCTATGCACGACTCATTTTATGACGACAATGGATTTAACAAAGGGGTACTGGCAGATACCCCTGACCCCAGAATCACGGGAAAGAACAGCGTTTTCGACTCCCTTCGGGTTATACCAGTTTACTACCATGCCCTTTGGGTTGCATGGAGCGCCGGCCACTTTCCAGCGGATGATGGACCGCATTTTGCAACCCCATCAGCAGTACGCCGCTGCTTACATAGATGACGTGGTTATCCACAGTGAGGACTGGCCGAGTCATCTGTGTAAGGTAGCGGCAGTGCTGCAATCCTTGCGGGAGGCTGGGCTCACTGCTAACCCAAAGTGTGCAATTAGGAAGAGTGAGTCAGAGTATTTGGGGTATCGGGTAGGAGGCGGCCAGATCAGACCACTTTTTGCAAAGGTGAAAGCTTTGGCTGACTGGCCGAATCCTACCACAAAAAGGCATTGGGGGTAGAATTTTTTGTAATGGACCGGTGGTGCCATTCTGAGGGGGGGGATATGTGAGAGGGAAGGGATCTGGACTGGCCAACAGGCGCATGCATGAGCTTGTAGGGGGTTCGGACACCCAATGTATTCCCACGCTGTCAGGCAATATCTTATTGACAGGAGTCAGCTGTGAATGAATCGGCTGACGCTGTCATTGGCTGAGGGGTGGGACTGTACAGGGTGAATGGCTAAATAAAAGGGCACTGTTTTTGTATCCTCTCTGGCTCATACAGAATCCTGATACTTGGAAACGAAACCTGGAAATTCTGGAGCAGCGAGTCGGGGAGACAGACCCTGTGGTGTAAGGAAGCCACGCACCGGTTATTTACTTTTGACTATCTTAGATAGATAGTTTAACGGGACTGAGCCATCCCACAGTACATAGGGGAAGATACTGAGCAGTGCCTGTTTCTCGGGGCTTCCACCGCTAGAGGGAGCAACGAGCCGCGGTTTAAAACTGCACACTTTATTTTCTAGTTTTTCCTTAAAGTGTTTTGTTTTCCTTTTTCCCTTTTGCCTTTTGCATATTCTTTTGGTTTACACACCTGCATGTGTGATTTATGAAGATGGGGCACAATACCATTGCTGGTGGAGTGCCACCGAACTGTCACAGAAGCACCTGCCAACCGAGCTTGGAATAATAAATCTGGGCGCCTGTGCTGGCGTTTTACATTCGAACTTTGTCTCTGCCTTGTGTTTTCCCACACCCTTCCACAGAATTATTTGGCCTTCAGAGCAGAACTTGGACTGCTATGTGATGTAATAAATATTCCGCTGAAATGCGAGTGTTAGAATTACCATCTTTAGTGTTGAAAGGACACTACTCATAAAAGTAAATATGCTAAATACATTAAAGGTCAACCATTTCATCTTAGTTGTCAAAAGATGACAACACTATTTACTTGGAGGAAGAAGGATAGATGATCCAGACCTTTCTTTATATTTTTTATTGGTCAGCATTGATTTACTGTTAAATCATTAATCATCAGCTAAGAATTGTTAGACTGTAATTGATAAAAAAAAGGTGGAAAATCTTTCAACTTTTATTAACTAATTTATTATTTTCGATATTGTTTTTGTTGGTGCATCCAGTTTGTAACAAGATGTAGACTTCAGACAATATATTATTATTATGGTAATGCTTTATTTTGAGAGTCAGAAATAAGCATTTCATGAATATGCAATTAACCATTTGCTGAAGTTTAGTTCCATGTTAATAAACATTCAATAGCTGTGCCATGCATGTGTGTTTCTATCATTAGCCATTCAAGCTCATATTTCATATGTATGTTGAGTATGTTTTTTGAGACTTGGTAGTTTCCTGCTCATATGATGATTGCATGAATAGGTATTAGAAGCTTTACATACCAGTCTTTGTATAGCTTTTTACTGGAGTCTCAAAAGACACTCAACATATGTATGAAATATGAGCTCAAATGGCAGTCTAATAGATACACACATGCATGAAGTATCTATTTGATGTTTATTAACATGTAACTAAACCTCAGCAAATGGTTAATTGAATATTAATTAAATACTCACACAGAATAAAGTGTTACCATTTTTATGACAACATTGGGTGTTACCTGAAGTAGTCATGTATGGCAGGTTTGTATGTGAAGCTTTCCAGTGCGGACATATCCAGTGCTGACATATCCAGTGCTGACATATCCAGTGCTGACATATCCAGTGCGGACATATCCAGTGCTGACATATCCAGTGCTGACATATCCAGTGCTGACATATCCACTGCGGACATATCCACTGCGGACATATCCAGTGCTGACATATCCAGTGCTGACATATCCACTGCGGACATATCCAGTGCTGACATATCCAGTGCTGACATATCCACTGCGGACATATCCACTGCGGACATATCCACTGCGGACATATCCAGTGCTGACATATCCAGTGCTGACATATCCACTGCGGACATATCCAGTGCTGACATATCCAGTGCTGACATATCCACTGCGGACATATCCAGTGCTGACATATCCAGTGCTGACATATCCAGTGCTGACATATCCACTGCGGACATATCCAGTGCAGACAGTAAATCTCGACCGATGTCAGCTATAATATCAGCACTGGGTGGCCAAATGTCTGTTGCTATCTTTAGATCATTTTTTTCCCCATCCAATGACAGAGACAGGCATTGTTAGCCTTGTGGTTGTTAGGCTAGGCCTAATTTGCTATTTTGAGTAAGACACAGAACAGTAGGGGTATTGTTTTGTTATGCATGGGTAATGTAAAAGCAGGTATATTTATAATCACACATCTCAGGTCAGAAAACATGCAATAGATTATTTATTAAAACATAGACTAGACAACATGACTACTGTAAGGCAGCGGGATGTGTGAGACAGCAGGGAGGGGGTTAAAACCTCCCTGAAGAGAAAATGCACCTTTTGTTTAGTTTAATTGTTTTACTTTATTGTTTAATTGATTTGTTAATTGTTTTATTATGAATCATTCCCTGCACCTGGTGCTTATTATTAAATTAGAGCCAGGTGCAGGGTATTTAAGAGGAGCAGTTAGTCTGCTCAGGGCTGCTGGGTGGAAGGAGACAGAAGGAAGGTGCTCTGCTTCCGAGCAGTCAAGGAGAAAGAAAATAGTAGGTGCTGTGTTAAACCTGTGTGGTTTGTGTTCTGTATGCCAGGTAAACGGCTTAGCCGTCCTGCAAGTTAGTCAGGGAAATTACCTGTGTAGTAAGTGCTCCAAATCGGAGTTAGGTGTTTGTTTTGTTTTGCTGTATTTATTTTTGTGTTTATTAAAATATTAACGCAACCGAGGTTGAAAATCCATTTCTGTGTGCTGGGTCGTAGTTTTTAAAGGGGCACGAACCCGTGAGTGGTGCGATCTTTCACACTACATTAAACTTATTTTACACTACATTCTTTGGCCTTGCCTTTAGAGGTATCCCTGCCCATAAATTAGCTTGCAGATAAGTGAAGAGGCTGACTGTAGGGAAGCCATGGGTGGCAGACAGCCTTTAGACAAAGCCAAATAGCAGGAGGAGGCTGGGGAGGAGGAGGTGAACTCTGGCGCACAGCCGGGATGTAATGGATTGAGGTAAGATATAAATCCCTTCCTTGCAGCTCGTTGGACGCAGGGGTGAAATTCTCAACAATAAAGTGCAGGTACTCATATGCACAGTGTAAACATTTTAAAATTGAGACAATTTGAGTCAAATGAATAAAAACTTTTAAAATGTATACATATTGGTACACGATACATTTATAAATACAAAATAAGCCTTCAAAAAATAACTGAACAATTATAACCAATTCACCATAAACAAAGAAGCTTAAAATACTGAAAGCTTTGTACCCTCTGCTTGTATCACTCAGTCATGTACTGTAATATAACAGTTAAGTTAAACCTTAAATGACAAGCATTAAGAAGTATTACACTATGCAGTAACTGCTGTAGAGAGGGAGTTTTGTTTCAAGATATCCTAAAAAAGGGATGATGTTATAAAAAATGGTATAAAAAAGCCCAACTGTGCTATGAAAAAATGATACAAATAGGTCCAAGTCTAGCAATGCACAATAGGGGCTAAAAACTCCTCAAATGTATTATGTAACAGGCACTACTACGACTAATGATGTACTTGGCCATTTTAATCTCCATAGTATCCTCTGAAATCATCCCCATACTTTCCAGACCCTGGGTGCTCACCTACAACAGGACCTGGCCATGCTAAAATAATAGCCTTGGATTAGAACATATATCCCTGTTTCTTTTTTTTATTTTGTACTGTGACAGAACGGCTGAGGGTGGTGACGTCAGGCCAGAAGCAGGAACTAAAACGGACTCAGGTACTCGAGTGCAAAGCGACGATATTTTTATAAACAAAAATAAATCAAATATTTAAACAAAATACACTGCTCACAGAGCGAAATAAAAAGGTTGTACGAAACAAAATCACGAACACTAAAACAATAACTCGGTCAGGCCGGGCACTCGCCTTAACTGATCCTATATTTTTGTCTTTTAGTTCCGAGAGAAGAATTATCCTGGGTTTAAAAGGCATGTCATATGCAGACAGGCTAAAAGAATTGAATCTATTCAGTCTTGAACAAAGAAGACTACGTGGTGATCTGATTCAAGCATTCAAAATTCTAAAAGGTATTGACAATGTCGACCCAGGGGACTTTTTCGACTTGAAAAAAGAAACAAGGACCAGGGGTCACAAATGGAGATTAGATAAAGGGGCATTCAGAACAGAAAATAGGAGGCACTTTTTTACACAGAGAATCGTGGAAATCTGGAACCAAGTAATGTTGTTGAAGCTGACACTCTGGGATCCTTCAAGAAGCTGCTTGATGAGATTCTGGGATCAATAAGCTACTAACAACCAAACAAGCAAGATGGGCTGAATGGCCTCCTCTTGTTTGTAGCCTTACTTTCTTATAATGAATCAGAAATAAACTGCTCTCAACTTCCATCAGTAGAAGCAATGCATAGGATTGTCATGACAGCATACAGTTTCATCAAACATTGTTACAATTTATACTGTAAATTGCTGTAAATAAATACATTAAATGTTTTTGCTGCAAGGGCTACCTAAAAAAAAAAAAACATTACTGGCATGAAAGAAGACAAAGTCAAATAAAATAAAATAAAAAATAAATAAATAAACATTTTATGTAGTGAATGGCTAAAGAAGATATATTTTAATTACACCCGGCTTCAAGAATCCTATAATTTGTCTAAACAATGTCAATGTACAAAACAACTACATTTAAAGATGTTTTTCCCCATAAAGATGTGGTATTAAAATGCCACTGTTAAGCAATTGGGTTCACTTTCTAACAGCATTCATATTCTTGCAACAGTCATTACCTGTAAGTAATGAAGCAACCTCAGGACACCTAACTGTTACCACTGTTAATTAGCTAGCAGGTTATGACGGCTGCGTTAACATCAATGCTTAATTAATAACAACAGTAAATTTCCACCAATACCTTCATTGAAGATTAGTTTCAGCAGTGTCTGAATATCCTGAACTTAACCAACATTAACCTCAACATTGGGGGAATATGTACATGATGGGATAATAACAGACAGTATGAAATGCAGACACACAAATTGTGATTTATTGCTGACAACAAACAATTTTAGACACAGTTAAGAACAGCAGCACTAGAACGGCAACTAGTATAGCCTACATACAGTGTAGAGTTATTATTCTATCACTGCTTATGGATAATATTTGACATTCTTTTGAAATATAGCTGGCGTTTACTTTAGTGTTGTGTATATGCTTGTAGTGAAATTTATTGGGTGTCATTTCAAGCTGTAAAAATGGGATTCTCCTGGTAAAAAGATGTTGACCTCATTCAGTCATTCTTAGTTGCAAGATTGTAGTTTATAAGTTACTGTTTCAGTCTGAGCATCACATGACCTTGTGATGAATCACTGCTCGGGGGTCGCTGAGAGGGGTCATTGGAAGTCAATAATCAGCAGGAGGTTTGGCTGCAGGTTTGATGAGAGGCCACAAACACACAGCCATGTAGTGTTTCAGGGAATTCAATTCAAGACATACTGGGCCCTATTCATAAAAGTACTTGCCGACTGCCGTAATAAAACGAATCTCGTTTAAAACTGATGAAGGTCGTCCATATTGCTATTCATAAAATGGTCTGAGCAAAAGGACGACTGTCGCAAAGCACTTTATGAATGGGTATACAGTCATTCAAGAACGAAAATCTGCCTCTTTTTGATGACATCATCAGTATTCTTAATGTTCCCTGGGTGGCGTCGGTAGCTATTGCAAAAAGAAAAACGGAATCCACCTACAGTAGCCTTCTACCAATGTCATAAGTTAGAAGAAAAAAAAATGCTGGTAAACACATTTCCATATGCACACACAAGATTTCCATTCTTAACTGCAGGACCAAAAGAACCCCCCCCCAAAAAAAAAACTAAACAAAAACCACTGTAGGAGGACATTTGAATAATACTGTAGTCGTAGTAGTAATAATAATAATAATAATCATCATCTTGAAAACTTTAAATGTTAATCTTCAAATTCTCAACTATTATTATTGGCACTGGTATACCCAGCAAACACAATGATATCATAAAAATGTTATATAAACATTTTACCACACATCACAAAAAAGTTTTTTCACAATGTTTAAATGTTATGAAAATGTAGGGACTCAGAAACATTTTTAAAATGTTATCACATAACATTACATAAAAACATAAGTCTATCATCTTATTGTGCTTAGAAAATTGGGTATTTTTTAGAAATTAAGATATAGACACATTTTTATTTAAAAATGAATATCAGTTTATTATTAAACTAAAAAAGTGGTCATAAACGAGAATAATAACAATGTCTATAATAATAATAAATATAAATATAATAATAATAAATATAGCTGCAAGCAGAAAAGCAGGAAAGAAAGAGAAAACAAAGCAGATTTTTTTGTGTGCTTTTAATGTGAAGTCAGCAAAAGGTGCTCAAAATTTCTAGCTCGGTTGCAAAGCACCTAAACAGAGGCATTGTGTATCTTGGCGCGTCATAGAAACGTTTTTACTGATGCAGAAATAAAACAAAATGTTAATGTACCAAAGAATCTGGTGAATCTGGTCCCTAAAGCTGTTTTACTGGTGTGTGAGACAGAAATGTAACATCTGTGTAAAATCTTTTGGCTCTAGACATGGATTGCACTGAATCTATACACACAGATATAATTTAGTTTTCTATTATATTTTTTGCCTATAAATAAGATACCAAGAATACCAAGAGAATACTTATAAGGACAGAAATGCAATAATACTAACCCTCTCATAATTAATGCCCCCGGGTTGATTAGGTGCATTCCTCAATACTTCACCAGTCTCGTAGAATATTTTATTGTGGACTTTTTGATTGCTTCTATGAAGGAAAAAACAATGTTATTCTTGCCATTATAAGAATTCATGTGGTCTACATCATTATTTAAAGTAAATGGCTTTAAATATCACTTTCTACTGCCTTGGCAATCAATATGAAAGGATCTTACAGTATAACAACGCATTATGTGTTTACTGGCAATCTCATTTTTTTTTAATGTAAGTTGAATTATGTTGAGTTTACATTTAAGCATTTGAGCAGGAAAGAAAATGCAATAGCCAAAGGTTTCTGAGGGCTCAAATGCTATTAGAATATAAATACTAAAATAATAAAAAAAATGTTTTTGTATTTTTTTCCCCAAATTTTATGAAGTGCTAGTTTTTATCCAGTTCCACAGAGCGCTTTAACTATACCCTTCTTTCCATGCTGAGAACACTGGATGAAGAAAAGAAACCTAACTGGAAAGAATACCTCAACAAAGCTGTACATGCATATAAATGCACTGTAAGTGAAGCAGTAGGTTTCTCACCCTGCTACCTCCTCTAACAGGAATCTGTCAGAGCATAGCGGACCTGGGAAACTGAGAGCTATTAGGAAACCATTAAGAGAAATGAGGATATGGAAAAAATAAGACAACAGAAGTGGCTGACAGTCAGAGAATTTGCAGAACACATCTGACCTGGTAAGAAAGACACTTTAGGGGAGAATTGGAAACAAAATAACTCAAGAAATGTAAACACAATTGTTCATAAGAAAAGATAAAAACACTACAGAAATTTGAAAAGAAGGTGGAGGTTGGTGGCAATACTTACTCATAATTATTTTTGCTATTTCAAGATTTTTAAAAAGCAGTTTTCCCTTTCGCCCAACAACACTGTACATGCTCATGACCTTATTGGTCAAAAGTGACTTCATTATTGCCCGACAAATCTTGGGTGGGTTGCTCCCTCCCTCTATTGATTATAGAATCCGCACCTGTGTATAATAGTGATATGTTTCAAATATGAAGAGAGTAATTGGCATGGTGCGGTTCTTATGAACATGCAAGATCAAGGTGATGCAGATGTGATGTTTATCCCTGACATCACAATTGAAAGTCTAAATTCATACATGGAAATTCAGTCACGTAATTGTAATAGTATTTTCTTTTAAGAATTTTATTACCTCTGAATACTTGTTGGATTTGTTTTTAAAAATTGCGCGATTGCCGAATTTGTTTTGGAAAAAAAAATATTCCACTGTATTAAATATAGCATGGAGCAATATTTACCATTTTGTAGATCACTTTGTATATGTCATTGTTGTTTTAGTGTTATTTTATCTGTTTTTCCCTTATTTGTGAAGCGCTTTGAGATATTTGGTTATGAATTATTATTATTATTATTATTATTATTATTATTTATTTATTTATTTATTTATTTATTTATTAGCAAATGCTCTTATCCAGGGTGACTTACAGTCGTAAACAACAATACATTAAGAATCACAGTACAAGTATTAATACAATTAAGAACAAGATAAAATACAATGATTTTGGTTCTAGCAAGTACAAGTATGACAAAATATGAGATAAAATCAAGATTATTATAATTAGTAGTATATATTATTATTGTTTATTTTCACAGACAAGTGCATCATTCCCTGTTATTGTGCTGTAATTAAAAGTTCTTCAAAAGTAAACAGAAGCCACTGGCATTGTCAAAAGTGCAAAAGTACTATTCGACGTCAACATAACTTTAAACAATACATAGAAAAACATCGTAAGACATTTAAAAACAATATATCTACAACAACTAAATCTCTATGAAACTCATCAGAAAACCCGCTACACCATGTTAGTTTTATTATTGCCATTGTGTATTTTGTAGTTAAGGCTATCATAATGCATATGTAGGTTATATATTATACCAGCAAGTTTTAAAACAAGAAATATTTACCTTATATAAAAGATAACGTTTCTGGAAATGTAAAATCAATTTTCTAAATACACATGATAATGGTAACGGGCCCCAAGCACATTATTATAAACTTAAACACTGGTATGAATTACTGAAAGATACGTATTTGGAAAATAACATAACTGCCAATAAAGAGAATGAAAAGGAAACTGTGAAATCATAACATAACAGCGACAGCTGGAGTGGTCCGAGTGGTTTAAGGAACATTTGACTTAGCCTTTTTTGTCAGCTACTATCATCAGGATATTACTGTATATGAGATTACAGCGGATTCCTTTCTTTATTAGAGATCAGGGCCATAGCCAACCATGCCACAATTATAAGGGCACTTGCCCATGCAAACACTAAGGATTTTGTAACAGAAGAAAAAATATATGAGGACATTATTATATGTTGTTTATTTAAATACAAAAGTTTAGTTAACATGTTTTTTTCTGAATAAGATATTACTATACAATTTTGAGTATCTGAGTTTCTAAATTCGCAGGACCTGTGTGGTTTTGTACAGTGCATATAAGTAGCTTTTTCTTTGCAACATTCAAATTCAATATAAATGAAAATAAGAAATGTAGCAATGCCAGAATATTTGTTGCAGACACTATATTAGTTTTAAATCCTAATCTATTAAACTTGAATTTAACACCCTGGCCATACAGCATCACACAGCAGTGAAATAAACAAACACAAAAATAAACAATGCAGTTCTGTAAATCACGTTGAAAAATAACGCAAAAAAGAACAAGTTCAAAATAAATGTCCAAGTCCCGAGTTGAAAAATAACGCAAAAAAGAACAAGTTCAAAATAAATGTCCAAGTCCCTAGCTTCATCACAAAAAACTAAAATACTTCAGAAAAAAAAGACGGAATGGCCATTCACACACAAAAAAATACTTCGAATCCAGCAGCAGATTGAGAAAAAAAAAAAACTGGATAGATCTCACCCCGCTAGGCTGGCGGCTGTGCAGATGATCCTTTGGTGAATAAACTGCTGCAATCCGCCATTGAAGAAAAAAAAAAACATTCCAAAAATCGTAACAAAGAATACAAAGTATCAAAAGAAAAAAACGGTTGGTTTTCATAGCCAATGCGATCCATGTTGATCATGGAAGAAAACCAAATATCTTTTTTGATTCCCTCTATCATTGGATCCTTGGCTTGGGCATCCATAGTCTCCGTCAATGATTTTGGCAACTCAGCACTGGTAGTTTTGCTTTATATGACCAAGCATTGACTTGGAGCTTGATCTGACGAGAGAGGTGCCCTAGAGAGAGCATCTGGTACAACATTTAGACTGCCCTTTCTATAAAGAACTTTGAACTGAAATTGGTGAAGACGTAAAGTCCATTGAGCGAGCCGGAAGGAGGTTTTCGGTGAGTTGAAAACCCAGGATAAGGCAGGATGGTCGGTAACTACTTCAAACTCAATGCCTTCCAAATAGTATTTCCATTTTTCCACAGTCCACACTACTGCGAGGCATTCTTTCTCAGTAGAATAATTATATTCAGCCCCTTGCAGTATTCAGGAAGCGAAAGCAATCACCTTTTCACCCTCTTCAGTTTTCAACACCTGAACCCGACCTCACTGACATCAGTGTACACAAGGAAAGGTAAGTTTACATCTGGTTGGGAGAGTACAGGAGGTGCCATCAAGGCTGCTTTCAACTTGTCCAGGCTCTCCTGACATTCTGTCGTCCAGTTCCACTGGACCCCCTTCTTCTTCAGGTGGTTCAAGGGAACAGCGATTTCTGACAGTCTTGGAACAAACTTATGGTACTAGCCAACGAGCCCTAAAAACCTTTGAACCTCCTTGATGTTCCCAGGAATAGGATACTCCTTAATGGCTTCCATCTTGTCAGGATCAACCTCCACTCCTTTGCCAGAGATGACATGCCCCAGAAATTTTAACTTGGACTAAAAAAATGGCAGTTCTTTAAATTAAGAGATACGTTGGCCTCATGGAGTCTTTGGAAGTTGGCTTGGAGATCTTGAAGGTGAATTTTCTTGTCTAGAAAGTACACAATGATGTCATCTATGTATACAAAACAGCTCTTTCCTCGTAGTTCCCTCAAAACCTTCTTCATCAACCTCTGGAATGTGACGGCTGCATTTTTCAGACCGAAAGGCATGACATTAAACTGAAATAATCCAGACGTGGTTGTAAAGGCAGTTTTCTCCTTACTGCGTTCTTCCATGGCCACCTGCCAATAGCCAGACTTCAAATCCAATGTGCTGAACACTGTAGCCCCATGGAGGGATTCTAAAATGTCAAGTATGTTAGGCATTGGATATGCGTCCAGTTGAGTCTTTAAGTTAATTCCTCGGTAATCAACACAAAAGCGATAGGTGCCATCGGTTTTCTTTGTGAGTACCACTGGAGCTGACCAGGACGAATAGGATGGTTCAATGACTCCATCCTCTATCATTTGCTTCACATGTTGTTCAATCAAGGATTTCCGAAGTGGAGGCACTCTGTAAGCCTTGCACCGAACTGGAATAGCATCAGTAGTGTGGATACAATGCTTAGTTACATTACTTTTCCCCAAAAGGGAACCTGAGACTGTGGGCCAAGAATTCAGAAGAGTGATCAATTTTATCAACAGTCTTTACAGATCCTCTCACACAGCTAGCCAGTTTAGGATTACAATTACTCAAAATTCTACGTACCACTTCAGGTTCAGCAATGTCAGACTTCCATTTTAAACATAAATCTCTAAAATCAGATGCAAAATCTCTCATGCCTTGGTCTGGAATCTGCACCATATTTCTCAGACGATCCTCTACCTCAGACGAACAATCGTGGGCAGGAAGGCTCCCGGAAATGCTTCCAGCTATGGATATTTCCCTTTTCAGCCAACCACCCACTCCTAGCTGAGCCTTTCAATACTGCTGATAAAGTAGCCATGACCCTCTTGATCCTCCATAGGACGGAGAGCTAAAAAGTTTTCACACTGCTCTAACAAACCTAATACATCACTATTATTTTCTGAACTTCCAAATTCAGGAAAGACTAATCATATGGGTGGCTTAACAGCAATGCCAGATTGTAAAGAAATCCCTGCTGTGGAATCATTAGCGGGTAGGAGTGCTGGTGGGTCTTGTGTGTCGCCCGAGTTCACCTCTCCATTGCTCATCTCTTTGCAAAAAACAGTTAACTACTTTCTGATCTAGCTGTTCTACAGCTGCTTCTATATCATTGTGCATCGTTTCCAAACGCTGGTCAATATAGCATCTAAATGACTCCTCTCTGTTTATACCACTTTCCTGATCCATTTCAACTTCAATTTCCATCTCATCTATGCAAGTATTTATCTGCAAATTAAGTCTTGACTTGAGGTCTGTGGAAACCAGAGAATCTTCCTTAGCACTAGCTTCCAGATGATCCTCCTTGTGAGTAATGTATAACTCACTTAATAATGAAGAAATCTCTCCAATTGGTTCTCTATGAGTTACATCAGGTGCAAAGTTAACAGACAAATCATCTAGACCAGTCAACTGATCTTCCTGTGTCTCAGACGTCTTGGGTAATGCCGGGTATTTTAATCACAATTAGACTGATTACTGTAATCACTGGTAAATACCGATATACATATAAATATGTGTACAACATACAAATGTAGAAAAGCAAACACTGAGCTTTCCCCGTATGGGCCACCAATTCTGTAACAGATAAGGGCATCTGCTAAGAAATAAATAATAACAATAATAATAATAATGAAGCAACCAGGTACAGAAATAAAGAAAACATTTAAATTCGGTAAATGCCAGTGACACAAATGTATTTGCTTCCTACTACAAATAGTCACAGTACTTGAATATCCTCTATTTGTTATTAATTGTTTCAAAATACTCATTAGATACAAAATAATATAACTAAACAAAAGTCACTGTGTAGTATAGTAGAATAGGCTGGTTCCCAAAGTAACCCGTCAACTTTAACTGTAGTATATAAAAAAACGCACTATAGTAATATGCAGTACTGAGATAGTATTTCATAGACCCAAAGAAACAAATAGGCATATCCTTAAATTGTACTATTAAAGCTAGCAGCAGAATTAACACAGCAACACACAGCAGTGAAATAAACAAACACGAAAATAAACAATGCAGTTCTGTAAAGCACGCTGAAAAATAACGCAAAAAAAGAATAACAAGTTCAAAATAAATATCCAAGTCCCAAGCTTCGTTACAAAAAAAACAAAATTACTTCCTAAAAAAAACAAAACGGAATGGCCATTCACACACACACAAAAAATATAACCAAGAAACCAAGCTTATGTTAGTAAAAGCTGCGTTTATGTCACTATCTAAAGTCAAACCAAATTGAATTCAAAAGAAAAGAAGGAAATGTGCTTGACTACTAATTAGACCTAAAAACAAAACACAGACTAATGAAAATTGAGCTGTAGGCCTATAAATGGATGGGTAAACTAAACTATAGTTCTATAAGATAGAACGCAAAGCCCCCATTATCACACAAGTACAAAAGAAAATCGGCTCTCTTTACCGTATCTTCCTTTTAAACTACCTGGCACTATACAAAGACAAAATTACTGCCAAACTAAGGAAAGCCGGAAAGGACCTGTGCAAAATGTGTTTGAAAAGAATTAAAACAGCAAAAAGGCAAAAACACAGACCGAGCCAAATTGATTTTTATATATATATATATATATACAGTACTGTGCAAAAGTTTTAGGCAGGTGTGAAAAAATGCTGTAAAGTAAGAATGCTTTCAAAAATAGACATGTTAATAGATTATATTTATCAATTAACTAAATGCAAAGTGAGTGAACAGAAGAAAAATCTAAATCAAATCCATATTTGGTGTGACCACCCTTTGCCTTCAAAACAGCATCAATTCTTCTAGGTACACTTGCACAAAGTCAGGGGTTTTGTAGGCATATAGTCAGGTGTATGATTAAACAATTATACCAAACAGGTGCTAATGATCATCAATTCAATATGTAGGTTGAAACACAATCATTAACTGAAACAGAAACAGCTGTGTAGGAGGAATAAAACTGGGTGAGGAACAGCCAAACTCAGCTAACAAGGTGAGGTTGCTGAAGACAGTTTACTGTCAAAAGTCATACACCATGGCAAGACTGAGCACAGCAACAAGACACAAGGTAGTTATACTGCATCAGTAAGGTCTCTCCCAGGCAGAAATTTCAAGGCAGACAGGGGTTTCCAGATGTGCTGTCCAAGCTCTTTTGAAGAAGCACAAAGAAACAGGCAACGTTGAGGACCGTGAGACGCAGTGGTCGGCCAAGGAAACTTACTGCAGCAGATGAAAGACACATCATGCTTACTTCCCTTCATGAATCGGAAGATGTCCAGCAGTGCCATCAGCTCAGAATTGGCAGAAAACAGTGGGACCCTGGTACACCCATCTACTGTCCGGAGAAGTCTGGTCAGAAGTGGCCTTCATGGAAGACTTGCGGCCAAAAAGCCATACCTCCGGCGTGGAAACAAGGCCAGCGACTCAACTATGCACGAAAACACAGGAACTGGGGTGCAGAAAAATGGCAGCAGGTGCTCTGGACTGATGAGTCAAAATTTGAAATATTTGGCTGTAGCAGAAGGCAGTTTGTTCGCCAAGGGCTGGAGAGCGCATACACGAATGGGTGTCTGCAGGCAACAGTGAAGCATGGGGAGGTTCCTTGCAAGTTTGGGGCTGCATTTCTGCAAATGGAGTTGGGGATTTGGTCAGAATTAATGGTCTCCTCAATGCTGAGAAGTACAGGCAGATACTTATCCATCATGCAATACCATCAGGGAGGCATCTGATTGGCCCCAAATTTATTCTGCAGCACGACAACGACCCCAAACATACAGCTGAAAGTCATTAAGAACTATCTTCAGCGTAAAGAAGAACAAGGAGTCCTGGAAGTGATGGTATGGCCCCACAGAGCCCTGATCTCAACATCATCGAGTCTGTCTGGGATTACATGAAGAGAGAGAAGCAACTGAGGCTGCCTAAATCCACAGAAGAACTGTGGTTAGTTCTCCAAGATGTTTGGGCCAACCTACCTGCCGAAGTTCCTTCAAAAACTGTGTGCAAGTGTACCTAGAAGAATTGATGCTTGATGCTGTTTTGAAGGCAAAGGGTGGTCACACCAAATATGGATTTGATTTAGATTTTTCTTCTGTTCACTCACTTTGCATTTAGTTAATTGATAAATATAATCTATTAACATGTCTATTTTGAAAGCATTCTTACTTTACAGCATTTTTCACACCTGCCTAAAACTTTTGCACAGTACTGTATATATATATATATATATATATATATATATATATATATATATATATATATATATATACACACAGTGCCTTGCAAAAGTATTCAGACCCCTGACCAATTTTCTCATATTACTGAATTACAAATGGTACATTGAAATTTCGTTCTGTTTGATATTTTATTTTAAAACACTGGAACTCAAAATCAATTATTGTAAGGTGACATGGGTTTTATGTTGGGAAATATTTTTAAGAAAAATAAAAAAAACTGAAATATCTTGCTTGAATAAGTATTCAACCCCTGTGCTGTGGAAGCTCCCAGTTTACACCGATGAAAGAAATTGCCCTAACGAGGACGCAATTACCTTACCATTGGCCTCCACCTGTGAACCATTAAAGTTGCTGCCACATTTTCTGGATAAAAACCCCACTGTTGAAGGATCATTGGTCAGGCTGTGAATCTGAAGGAAAATGAAGACCAAAGAGCATTCTACAGAAGTTAGAGATAAAGTAATACAAATGCATAGATTAGGGAAAGGGTACAAAATAATATCCAAGTGATTGGATATCCCAGTGAGCACGGTTGGATCAATAATCAGGAAGTGGAAGCTGCATCACACCACCCAGGCACTGCCAAGAAAAGGCCGTCCCTCAAAACTCAGCGCTCAAACAAGAAGGAGAATTGTGAAAGAAGCCACAGAGAGGCCAACAATCACTTTGATGGAGCTACAGAGTTCAGTGGCTGGGAGTGGAGTAATGGTGCACCAGTCAACCATATCAAGAGCTCTGCATAACACTGGCCTGTATGGGAGGGTGGCAAGAAAGAAGCCGTTACTCAAAAATAGCATCTGAAAGCATGTCTGGGGTTTGCCAGAAAGCATGAGAGTGACCCAGCTGCGATGTGGGAAAAGGTTTTGTGGTCAGATGAGACCAAGATAGAGCTTTTGGCCAAAACTCAAAGCACTATGTGTGGCGCAAACCTAACACTGCCCATGCCTCAAGACACACCATCCCTACAGTGAAGTATGGTGGTGGCAGCATCATGCTGTGGGGATGCTTCTCATCAGCAGGGACTGGGCATCTTGTTAAAATTGAAGGAAGAATGGATGGAGCAAAATACAGGAAATACTGCAAGAGAACCTGCTTCAGTCCGCTAAAAACTGAAGCTTGAGAGGAAATTCACCTTTCAGCAGGACAATGATCCCAAGCACAAGGCCAAAACAACATTGGAGTGGCTCAAGAACAAAAGGTGAATGTCCTACAGTGGCCCAGTCAAAGTCCTGATCTCAATCCCATTGAGAATCTGTGGCACTATTTGAAAATTGCAGTCCACAAGCGTCGTCCAACCAACCTGAACAACCTGGAGCAAATCTGCCAAGAAGAATGGGCCAAAATCACTCCGACACTGTGTGCAAAGCTGGTACATACTTACCCCAAAAACTTAAAGCTGTTATTGCAGCGAAAGGTGGCTCTACCAAATATTAATGTGTGGGGTTGAATACTTATGCAAGCAAGATATTTCAGTTTTTTATTTTTCTTAAAAATATTTCCCAACATAAAACCCATGTCACCTTACAATAATTGATTTTGAGTTTCAGTGTTTTAAAATAAAATATCAAACAGAACGAAATTTCAATGTACCATTTGTAATTCAGTAATATGAGAGAATTGGTCAGGGGTCTGAATACTTTTGCAAGGCACTGTATATATATATATTGTAAAAGATCGAACCCTCTTCGCGGTTCGTTGCCCCTTTAAAAACACGGACCCAACACACACAAATGGATTTTTGAAAGCGGTTGCGCTATTTTTAATGAAAACACAAAAACAAAATAAACAAAACAAACACCTAGCTCTTCTTTGAGCACTAACTAAAACAAAACAGGAACCTAAATTAAACCACAGGACAGCTAAGCTGTTTACCTGTAACAAAACAAACAAACAAACAAAATCACACACACAAAAAAAAGGACTCGCTCTACCTTTTTTTTTCTTTTAAATTACGGCTGTACCCACACACCAGCACAGCCGGGCTTCTACCCTCTTCAGCAGCCGCCCTGAGCAGACTGACTGCTCTCCTTAAATACCGGCACACGCAAATGATTAAACAATAAAACAATAAAACAATAAAACAATTAAACAAAACAATTAACACAAATTAAACAATTAACAAAAACAAAACCAAAATGTGCCTTACGCACATGTTTTCCTCTAGGGAGGAATTAACCCCTCCCTGCTGTCTCACAATATATATATAGCTCCCAGTTTACACCGATGAAAGAAATTGCCCTAACGAGGACGCAATTACCTTACCATTGGCCTCCACCTGTGAACCATTAAAGTTGCTGCCACATTTTCTGGATAAAACCCCACTGTTGAAGGATCATTGGTCAGGCTGTGAATCTGAAGGAAAATGAAGACCAAAGAGCATTCTACAGAAGTTAGAGATAAAGTAATACAAATGCATAGATTAGGAAAGGGTACAAAATAATATCCAAGTGTTTGGATATCCCAGTGAGCACGGTTGGATCAATAATCAGGAAGTGGAAGCTGCATCACACCACCCAGGCACTGCCAAGAAAAGGCCGTCCCTCAAAACTCAGCTCAAACAAGAAGGAGAATTGTGAAAGAAGCCACAGAGAGGCCAACAATCACTTTGATGGAGCTACAGAGTTCAGTGGCTGGGAGTGGAGTAATGGTGCACCAGTCAACCATATCAAGAGCTCTGCATAACACTGGCCTGTATGGGAGGGTGGCAAGAAAGAAGCCGTTACTCAAAAAATAGCATCTGAAAGCATGTCTGGGGTTTGCCAGAAAGCATGAGAGTGACCCAGCTGCGATGTGGGAAAAGGTTTTGTGGTCAGATGAGACCAAGATAGAGCTTTTTGGCCAAAACTCAAAGCACTATGTGTGGCGCAAACCTAACACTGCCCATGCCTCAAGACACACCATCCCTACAGTGAAGTATGGTGGTGGCAGCATCATGCTGTGGGGATGCTTCTCATCAGCAGGGACTGGGCATCTTGTTAAAATTGAAGGAAGAATGGATGGAGCAAAATACAGGGAAATACTGCAAGAGAACCTGCTTCAGTCCGCTAAAAAACTGAAGCTTGAGAGGAAATTCACCTTTCAGCAGGACAATGATCCCAAGCACAAGGCCAAAACAACATTGGAGTGGCTCAAGAACAAAAAGGTGAATGTCCTACAGTGGCCCAGTCAAAGTCCTGATCTCAATCCCATTGAGAATCTGTGGCACTATTTGAAAATTGCAGTCCACAAGCGTCGTCCAACCAACCTGAACAACCTGGAGCAAATCTGCCAAGAAGAATGGGCCAAAATCACTCCGACACTGTGTGCAAAGCTGGTACATACTTACCCCAAAAAACTTAAAGCTGTTATTGCAGCGAAAGGTGGCTCTACCAAATATTAATGTGTGGGGTTGAATACTTATGCAAGCAAGATATTTCAGTTTTTATTTTTCTTAAAAATATTTCCCAACATAAAACCCATGTCACCTTACAATAATTGATTTTGAGTTTCAGTGTTTTAAAATAAAATATCAAACAGAACGAAATTTCAATGTACCATTTGTAATTCAGTAATATGAGAGAATTGGTCAGGGGTCTGAATACTTTTGCAAGGCACTGTATATATATATATTGTAAAAGATCGAACCCTCTTCATGTTCGTTGCCCCTTTAAAAACACGGACCCAACACACACAAATGGATTTTGAAAGCGCGGTTGCGCTATTTTTAATGAAAACACAAAAACAAAATAAACAAAACAAACACCTAGCTCTTCTTTGAGCACTAACTAAAACAAAACAGGAACCTAAATTAAACCACAGGACAGCTAAGCTGTTTACCTGTAACAAAAACAAACAAACAAACAAAATCACGTACACAAAAAAAAGGACTCGCTCTACCTTTTTTTTTTCTTTTAAATTACGGCTGTACCCACACACCAGCACAGCCGGGCTTCTACCCTCTTCAGCAGCCGCCCTGAGCAGACTGACTGCTCTCCTTAAATACCGGGCACACGCAAATGATTAAACAATAAAACAATAAAACAATAAAACAATTAAACAAAACAATTAACACAAATTAAACAATTAACAAAAACAAAACCAAAATGTGCCTTACGCACATGTTTTCCTCTAGGGAGGAATTAACCCCCTCCCTGCTGTCTCACAATATATATATAGCTCCCAGTTTACACCGATGAAAGAAATTGCCCTAACGAGGACGCAATTACCTTACCATTGGCCTCCACCTGTGAACCATTAAAGTTGCTGCCACATTTTCTGGATAAAAACCCCACTGTTGAAGGATCATTGGTCAGGCTGTGAATCTGAAGGAAAATGAAGACCAAAGAGCATTCTACAGAAGTTAGAGATAAAGTAATACAAATGCATAGATTAGGGAAAGGGTACAAAATAATATCCAAGTGTTTGGATATCCCAGTGAGCACGGTTGGATCAATAATCAGGAAGTGGAAGCTGCATCACACCACCCAGGCACTGCCAAGAAAAGGCCGTCCCTCAAAACTCAGCGCTCAAACAAGAAGGAGAATTGTGAAAGAAGCCACAGAGAGGCCAACAATCACTTTGATGGAGCTACAGAGTTCAGTGGCTGGGAGTGGAGTAATGGTGCACCAGTCAACCATATCAAGAGCTCTGCATAACACTGGCCTGTATGGGAGGGTGGCAAGAAAGAAGCCGTTACTCAAAAATAGCATCTGAAAGCATGTCTGGGGTTTGCCAGAAAGCATGAGAGTGACCCAGCTGCGATGTGGGAAAAGGTTTTGTGGTCAGATGAGACCAAGATAGAGCTTTTGGCCAAAACTCAAAGCACTATGTGTGGCGCAAACCTAACACTGCCCATGCCTCAAGACACACCATCCCTACAGTGAAGTATGGTGGTGGCAGCATCATGCTGTGGGGATGCTTCTCATCAGCAGGGACTGGGCATCTTGTTAAAATTGAAGGAAGAATGGATGGAGCAAAATACAGGGAAATACTGCAAGAGAACCTGCTTCAGTCCGCTAAAAAACTGAAGCTTGAGAGGAAATTCACCTTTCAGCAGGACAATGATCCCAAGCACAAGGCCAAAACAACATTGGAGTGGCTCAAGAACAAAAGGTGAATGTCCTACAGTGGCCCAGTCAAAGTCCTGATCTCAATCCCATTGAGAATCTGTGGCACTATTTGAAAATTGCAGTCCACAAGCGTCGTCCAACCAACCTGAACAACCTGGAGCAAATCTGCCAAGAAGAATGGGCCAAAATCACTCCGACACTGTGTGCAAAGCTGGTACATACTTACCCCAAAAAACTTAAAGCTGTTATTGCAGCGAAAGGTGGCTCTACCAAATATTAATGTGTGGGGGTTGAATACTTATGCAAGCAAGATATTTCAGTTTTTTATTTTTCTTAAAAATATTTCCCAACATAAAACCCATGTCACCTTACAATAATTGATTTTGAGTTTCAGTGTTTTAAAATAAAATATCAAACAGAACGAAATTTCAATGTACCATTTGTAATTCAGTAATATGAGAGAATTGGTCAGGGGTCTGAATACTTTTGCAAGGCACTGTATATATATATATATTGTAAAAGATCGAACCCTCTTCGCGGTTCGTTGCCCCTTTAAAAACACGGACCCAACACACACAAATGGATTTTGAAAGCGCGGTTGCGCTATTTTTAATGAAAACACAAAAACAAAATAAACAAAACAAACACCTAGCTCTTCTTTGAGCACTAATAAAACAAAACAGGAACCTAAATTAAACCACAGGACAGCTAAGCTGTTTACCTGTAACAAAAACAAACAAACAAACAAAATCACGTACACAAAAAAAAAAGGACTCGCTCTACCTTTTTTTTTCTTTTAAATTACGGCTGTACCCACACACCAGCACAGCCGGGCTTCTACCCTCTTCAGCAGCCGCCCTGAGCAGACTGACTGCTCTCCTTAAATACCGGGCACACGCAAATGATTAAACAATAAAACAATAAAACAATTAAACAAAACAATTAACACAAATTAAACAATTAACAAAAACAAAACCAAAATGTGCCTTACGCACATGTTTTCCTCTAGGGAGGAATTAACCCCCTCCCTGCTGTCTCACAATATATATATATATATATATATATATATATATATATATATATAGGGCAGCTGGCTCTTTGAGCTAAAATATATATATATATATATATATAACATTAACACACCAACAATGGTATTATTTTCACATAGAGTTTTTTTTAACATTTTTTTTTAATTATTATTAGAACAGGATCGAATATATGGATATAGCCTGGCCAGGCATACTACCACTCAATTAAGAGGTGTAGACAGCAAACTTATTATGCTGCATGCTACATGCTAACAAACAGAACATTAGATTACATTATGGGGCAAGCTCAAATCAACTCTTCTTCATTATATGGCAAGTATTACTTGCAAAATATGACATGTTCATGACCATTGGTTTTTTCATAACCAAAATATCATATCAGAATATATATTGCAAGGACAACGCTCTTTAAAGGTGAACATTTTAACTGGTTCCTTTTTATATTTCTCTGAAGAACAAAATATACCATATGCTGTACTCAAACGTGACCTCATATATTTTAAGTACCATCATTGAGCTGTGGTTGTGGTAAAATGTGCTTGTAAAAAAAGAAAACACATCATTTAATAATTTTTGTAGCTTTGAAGTTCCTACCGGCAAACAGAAATCAAACGTTGTACCAGCGTTTTATAAACTAATAAAATGGGAGCCTTTAGAGTGTTATGGGTATTGCATCATTTATATTGTAGGATTACAAGGATTCTTTTCTCATATGTGAACAGTAGGATTGCAGTGTCAGACTGAAAGGTCCTTGTTGAATTGCTAGTTTTATTTATTATACGAAACCATGTCATTAAAAGGAACCCACATTCTCCAATCGTGACATTTGCATTCCAATATGTTTAGCCTTTTCGATGCCTCTGTAAATATAAAAGTCTCTAGGTGTGCCTTTAATAACTTTAATAACTACATTTTTTAAATAAAATCTTTGTTGCATTTTATATCCAAACAACATTATCTATATAATCTATATAAACTCCTATATATATATATATATATATATCAACTTTGCAATGTTCCTCTTTAACTGGGCATTAGAAAATACAGCAGTATCTTCAGGTGTGTGCTTGCATTCTTACAAGTTCTACAATATTAATAATATTCATTCTTCTGCCCTGAAATGTAGTTCGATGCCTCTGAACCAGCAGGGAGGCAGTTTGAGCAGCAGGTTGACTGTACAGAGAGGTAGGTTTAAATGCTCAGTACCTGGCTTGATTACTGTTGGTAGCTGATACTGATTGAACGTTTGCAAAGTTTCATGTCTGATATTGATATGATGGTATATGTGATTTTGGATTAGGTTTTAATCATGCTTCTAAAATGTCTAAAATAGAGCAAAGCCGAGAATACCATCTGAATAGAGTCATTATTTGAGTCCTCGTTTAGTTTGTTTATTTGCGCTAAATTACAAGAAGGTTAAGCAGGCTAGTAAAAACTTGTTTCCATGATGTATTTTTTAAACCCAGCTTTAGATGATGTTACCAAATTTCACACCCAAGCACAAAAACCATGGAATTACTGCTTCATGTCTTTTCAATGCACATGGAATTGATGGTGGACATCTGTTTCCAAACCAACAACTTTCAACACGCATGGCATCTACAGTGCTATGTGTATGGGTAACACCACAGATTCCAACCAGTTTAACCTATTTATGCCCTTGTTGGTGTATCTTTCAATTTTTTAATTTGCAGTGCAATGTGTGGTTTCTCCCTGCAATCTCATTATCACTGATATACTGATGCAGTAAACAGATACATGTATTTTCCATTGTATTTCAGATTTTTTTTTAAATCCCTTTGTGATTAAAGCCTGAATCGCACAGGACTAAATATCACTACCTCCCTCCTCCACCGGCATGCTCATATACTAAAGACACAGCTTTATGGTTTGGAAATGACAGTAGAGAACAACACAAATAAAATGATTCATGTTTAATATCATAGGCAGACACATATGTAACACTTGAACACACAAGTGATTTAAAGAGTTGGAAGGCATTCCTTTGTGACATAGCCTGCTGGCATACTCATCATACAATATATTACAATGGACGATGCCTGGATTCCTATTTTATCTTACAGTTGTGCTTCATATCTTTATTTTAACAGGTGCTGTGAGCTATTAGATATCATTTATGTATGGAACCAATGAAGTGCATATATCAAAAAACTGATTTTTGCTCAAAAACTGCTCGAGGTACTCGATCAAACTCTAAGGGCTTGTTTATAGCTGTTTGGAATAATATAAATGTATTCTGTCTCATGCAGATCCATGGCACGTACAGGTTTGATGCGGTTTTCCCATGCCATATTTACCAGACAGTGAATGTAACTTCCTGCTCTAAAATATCAGTAGTTACATAGCAAATACATGTATACTTACATGTAATTACAATGTTACTATGTATAGTTACAATATATATTGTATTGTAATTTCAACAGGTTTTCCACTAGAACTATTTTTAAACATATACAAGGAAAGCATGTGGTATGAGCAAGATGACTCTATTTTGTTTTTTAAATAGCTTTTTAAAGTTTAAGTCACTAGAACCCAGAAATTAATTCCAGTTTTATATGTACATTTTGGTGGTTTGAGAGAATGCTAGAGACTGTTGTTGTTTTGTTGGGTGATGTTTTTGAAGGCAGCCATGTGTAGTAGATTATTTCAAAAGACTAATATCAGAAAATTGAATGTTTAAAGCTTGAAAGATAATAAGGCTGTTAAACTCTCCAGCTGGGAATTTAAGTACAGTCTTTAAATGACTATTTTTGAATCAATTATTTCCACATTGCACAGTCATATGGTTTGTAGCTACAGCAAACAGAAGAAATCAAAAATACAGATTACATCAGTCCCCAAAGTTTATAGCTTCTAATTAGGTTTGATAATAACAAGTGTCACCTTTTAGGTGCTCAATTTAACATCCACTTAAAATAAAACAATCACGTTCTGGGCAGCAAAGGACATAACAATCTAACTGCAGCAAAACTATTCTTAAACGTGGTGAAGACAGACAAGCTAAAGCAGGCAAGAGTAAGAGAATACAGTGAGTCAGAGATTCCGAACTTCATCAACGCTAACCAAAAAAGACAAGTAAAGGAACCAGATGCCTTTCTTATTGCTTTCAGTGGAGAAAAAATATATTTTTCTTAAAGTGCTTGTAGAAAATACTTTTATAAATCTTGCATGTTGTGCACTTTCATTCACTATACAGATCTCAGATATCCAGCTCCGAAAGAAACTTATGATATTGAAACTTATGATATTGATATTTTAAATCATGACATCTAGTAGCACACTAGGTACAAGAAAGCTCTCAGTTTGCTTTCCATGCCTTCCAGGAAATCTGTTACTCTTGCACTTCCTGTGTCATTTCACCTCAGCAGTGTCTTTGGGGTCATGCATCTTACTGGCTGCAAAGCTTGTCAGTCCTTAGGGGAAGCAGCTTGTTGATTACTGACAGGAGAGGCCCTGAAGAGGTGGAGACAATTTTACACTGCAAGATTATAAGAAAACAAGGCTTGCAAACTGATATGTCTTAACCCTAGTGTAGTACCAAATGTCATCTTTTAAAATAAAAATACACACTTGCTAAAATATCGATTGCTTTCCAAACGACATCTTTTTAGAACTATATAGTGAATGCATGTGCACTGCATGGCATATTTATGGAAGTATTTTGTTGGTACAATCACTTTAAAAGGTTATTCAATTGCAACAACATATAATATGATTCCTAATCGAATTGCTGCATCTCATATTATCTCTTCTACTATCTCATAGTTGCATACTGTAGGCTTACTACTTTCATTGTTTTGTAAATGGGCCCTTTTTTATAGATGTTATATATATATATAGTGCTCATTCATTTCTCCACTTGTCTATTTCTGTACATGTAAAATGTTTAGTTTAGTATTATTTAGTATTTAAAGTATTTTAGTGTTGTTTTGCCATGTGTAAATGTGTTGTCATCACTGAGTTACTCTTTGCCCCTCAATAGCGATGGGGAGCAATTCAACATTAAAGACAAAGTACAAAATATCTAAATGCTATGCAGAAATAACTATGCAGAGTTTCATGAAAATTCACCTTTGTTTGCTAGTTGTTTTTTTTTAAGCAAGGACATGAAAAACTGTTTCTTTTTCACTTTGACATCTGATTTCTTGCTAACACTTTACATTGGGTCTCTAATTACTGTGTAAGTTACATAGAAAATACATGTTATTATGCATAGTTGCAATGTACTTAATATGTAAATCTTTTTATATGAAAGTACACAATTGTATCCGAAAAGGGTTCGGGTCTATGTTTAGAGTTAGGTTTAGAGTTTTATCATGTAACTATGCATAATAACACTGTAAGTACAGATTAAATTGCAAAGTAACTACTATGTAAATATACAGTAATTAGAGGCAATATGTAAAGTGTTGCCAATTTCTTTTCATCTATAACAGATATTGAAATGTGTTTTTTTAAATATAATCTTCGAGAATTTAAATTTGGTCTTTATATAAGGGAACTGGTATTCCAAGATTTTGAACAGTCATGGCAATACTGTAGATTTTCCAAAAAGTGTGGACCAGAAGATGACTATGTTACTGCAATAATAAAAACAAGGATTAATTATAGTCAAAATAAGCAGTCACTTACTACCAAAAGGTCAGTATTCCTTAATCCAGGAAGGCATTTTTAGTCTTGGAAGATTTGTTTCTCTTATTGTAAGATAGATTTTCAAGTTATGTCAGTGCTGCTTGTTATCTATTACATCTGTGAGATGAAGACACCTCTATAGTGGTGGAAACTTGGGACTACAATTCATGTTTTGTTTTTGCCAAAGAAAAATCAGGATTCAAGTTTAATTCCCTGTGCTCTTTTTTATTTGTAACTTCATCTTTACTAATGGGAATATACTGGCCACGTGGAGCCGAGCACAGAACCACATTTCTTTTTGCAACATTGCTTTTGTAGGAGGTACTTTTTACAGTTGTTTTTGGGTACAGATTAATATCAATTGTATCTTAAGCAATAACAGTTCAGTGTCATCCTTCATTACACAACTTATGCACTTCAAATCCAATTTCTTAAATCATTTTTTAAAATCCTAATTCTCCCTGGACTTTGAGTTCAGAGTTGACTTCTCACAAAATATTTATAGTATGCTTTCAATGTTCGTATTTCATTGTAATTATTAGTGCAGTTACTGCTGTAGGACAGCATCATAATAAGTGATACATTAAGATGGTGCATTTTTGTCTTGACAAAAAATAGGTTCTTGGGTTCCAAATATGAAGCATGGTATAGAAGCCTAGAAGCCCATATCCACTATGCAATACAACATGTTGATGCAAAGGATGTCTATGATGTTATTGAGGGTTACTTACCATATCATTATCGACTTACGATTGCATTATTATGACAACACGAAACCGGTCACACTCAGCCTCAGCCGATTGAGCAAAGCTACAATGTTGCATGTTTATTGCAGCTCCATTTATCCAGCTTAACAAACACCTTGGTTCCAAACAAATGCAAGAATTATATCTCCCCTAATTCAGATGCTCACATTTTAAAGCCCTTGTCCAGAAAGCAATTAAATAATAACTAATAACACTACATGCACTCTTTTTGAGCATGGTTTTAGGAAAGGGAGATCGTGTCTAACTAACCTGCTTGATTTTTTTGAGGATGCAACATCGACAATGGATAATTGAAAAGCATATGACATGGTTTATTTAGACTTCCAGAAAGCTTTTGACAAAGTCCTGCATAAAAGACTAATTCTCAAACTGAACACAGTAGAGATTCAAAGAAATGCATGCACATGGATTAGGGAGTGGATAACATGTAGAAAACAGAACGTACTGATTAGAGGAGAAACCTCAAAATGGAGCGAGGTGACCAGTGGTGTACCACAGGGATCAGTATTAGGTCGTGCTATTCCTAATCTACATTCATGATTTAGATTCTGGTATAGTAAGCAAACTTAAGAACATAAGAACATAAGAAAGTTTAGACGAGAGGAGGCCATTCAGCCCATCTTGCTCGTTTGGTTGTTAGTAGCTTATTGATCCCAGAATCTCATCAAGCAGCTTCTTGAAGGATCCCAGGGTGTCAGCTTCAACAACATTACTGGGAAGTTGGTTCCAGACCCTCACAATTCTCTGTGTAAAAAAGTGCCTCCTATTTACTGTTCTGAATACCCCTTTATCTAATCTCCCTCCCCCGCACCCCCTCCTGCTCCAACCACTTCACCCATTGCATCCCCTACTAACCACCCTCCTTCTCCACCTTCTCTCCCCTCTCAGACTCTGACCTCTCCTCCCTGCTCCAGGGTCACAAACCGACCACATGTGCCCTGGACCCCCTCCCCACTCACCTCTTTCAAGCTGCTGCTCCTGCTCTACTTCCCTTCATTTCCTCCCTTCTCAACACCTCTCTCCTTTCTGGTCTCTTTCCCTCTGCCTTCAAACAAGCCTCTATCACTCCCCTCCTCAAAAAATCTACCCTCGACCCCACCTCCCTCCAGAGCTACCGTCCTGTCTCCCTCCTACCCTTCCTCTCCAAAACCCTTGAGCGGGCTGTACACCGCCAGCTCTCTGCTTTCCTGTCCAACCACTCTCTGTTCGACCCTCTCCAATCTGGCTTCCGCTCTGCTCACTCCACTGAAACCGCCCTCCTGTCTGTCAATAAACTCACTAAACTCTGCCTGAGCTGCCTCTCTGTCCTCTGTCCTAATTCTCCTCAACCTCTCTGCTGCCTTTGACACTGTCGATCACTCTATTCTACTATCCTCTCTCGCTGACCTGGGAATCTCTGGCACTGCTCTGGCCTGGTTCTCCTACCACTTCAACCGCACTTACAAGGTAACCTGGCGTGGAGCAACCTCCACACCTCACCCTCTCTCAACAGGAGTCCCCCAAGGGTCAGTCTTGGGTCCTCTCCTTTTCTCTCTCTACACCCGCTCCCTGGGCCCCCTCATCTCATCCTATGGTTTCTCATACCATTTCTATGCTGATGATGCTCAGATTTTCCTCTCCTTCCCCACCTCTGACTCCACCATCCCCTCCCGTATCTCTACCTGTCTGTCTGCTATCTCCTCTGGATGCACTCGCATCACCTCAAACTCAACCTCTCTAAATCTGACCTTCTTTTCTTTCCCTCCTCCTCCTCCCCCTTCTCTGATCTCTCTATCTCCGTTCCTCGAATCTACCACATTCTCTCCCTCCTCCTCAGCTAAATCTGACCTTCTTTTCTTTCCCTCCTCCTCCTCCCCCTCCTCTGATCTCTCTATCTCTGTTCCTCGAATCTACCACATTCTCTCCCTCCTCCTCAGCTAAGAACCTCGGAGTCACCCTGGACCCCTGCCTCTCTTATTCCCAGCACATCTCCACTCCGACCCTTCCCCACCAACTATGCAACCCAGTTCGTGGTCCAGGCCCTGGTACTCTCCCGACTAGACTACTGCAACTCCCTCCTGGCTGGCCTCCCTGCGTCCGCTACCCGTCCGCTCCAGCTCATCCAGAACGCTGCTTGCCTGGTGTTCTCTCTGCCTCACTTCTCCCACGCAACTCCACTGCTCCGCTCACTCCATTGGCTCCCGATTACCGCTCGCATCCAGTTCAAGACTCTTGTACTAGCCTACAGATGCCTTGACCAGACTGCACCCAGCTACCTCCAGACCTTATCTCCCTACACCCCACTCGACCTCTCCGCTCCTCCTGCACTAGAAGACTGGCTTTACCTCCTCTACGCTCCCCTGCCTCCAGAGCCCGCTCCTTCTCCACCCTCGCCCTGCAGTGGTGGAATGACCTTCCTACAGATGACAGGATTGCCCAGTCCCTGACCACCTTCCAGCACCTGTAGAACTCCTCTTTTTTCCCTATGGACAATCTTCCTTAAATGCGCTTTACTTGCTCTTATCTGCCCCCTATTTTACTGCATTTAATCCTGTACTTTAGAGTACAGTAATCTGTCAAGTGTTATTTAATCTGTAGTATTTTGTATTTAATTATATCCTGATGTAACTATCACTCACACTGTTATCTGCTCCGTTACTGAACCGTATTTTGTCATACTTGTACTTGCTAGAACCAAAGTCATTATCTTTATCTTGCTCTTAATTGTATTATTACTTGTACTGTGATTCTTGAAATGTGTTTTTGTTTACGACTGTAAGTCGCCCTGGACAAGGGCGTCTGCTAATAAATAAATAAATAAATAAATAAATAAATAATAATAATAATAATAATAATAATAATAATAATAATAATAATAATACTGAAATTGAAGAAGGAATCTATTAAAAAGATCTTGGAGTTTATGTTGACTCAGAAATGTCTTCATCTAGGCAATGTGGGGAAGCTATAAAAAAGGCCAACAAGATGCTCGGATATATTGTGAGAAGTGTGGAATTTAAATCAAGGGAAGTAATGTTAAAACTTTACAATGCATTAGTAAGATCTCATCTAGAATATTGTGTTCAGTTCTGGTCACCTCGTTACAAAATGGATATTGCTGCTCTAGAAAGAGTGCAAAGAAGAGCAACCAGAATTATCCCGTGTTTAAAAGGCATGTCGTATGCAGACAGGCTAAAAGAATTGAATCTATTCAGTCTTGAACAAACAAGACTATGCAGTGATCTGATTTAAGCATTCAAAATCCTAAAAGGTACAGACAATGTCGACCCAGGGGACTTTTTTGACCTGAAAAAAGAAACAAGGAACAGAGGTCACAAATGGAGATTAGATAAAGGGGCATTCAGAACAGAAAATAGGAGGCACTTTTTTTACACAGAGAATTGTGAGGGTCTGGAACCAACTCCCCGATAATGTTGTTGAAGCTGACACCCTGGGATCCCAAGAAGCTGCTTGATGAGATTCTGGGATCAATAAGCTACTAACAACCAAATGATTAACATGGGCCGAATGGCCTCCTCTCATTTGTAAACTTTCTTATGTTCTTATAAAGTATCGGTAGCCATCTTGCTTACAGTTACATATGTACAGTAACTATGAAACTGAGTGACCAATTACCAGCAAAAATCCCAAAGTAGTAAGTAGACATGGCGATTTGGATGAAGAACAATTAAATGAACTGGAAGATAGGAAAACAGAAAAAAATGCCCCCCAAAAAATTAAAAAAAACACTGCTTTATACTCACACAGAGCTTGAACAAATTACTCACATCTGTTCTGCTCAAACAGTGTGTCTGCACTGAGTGACACATTCAAGGTCTGTGTCAGAGAGGGGTGGATAATGTGCAGAAGTGTCTTTTTGTGTTTTTCTATAGCATTTACAAACCATTAAAAATACATTATTTGAAGTGACAAAGTTGGGGTGAGTGAGTATAAAGCAGCGATTTTTATTTATTTTTGGCATTTTTTTCTGTTTTCCTATCTTCCAGTTCATTTATATAAAAGTGAATGCGATGAAGACACGGTAGTGTCGAAACGCGTTGTTTTTTAATCATGTTTTTAAATTAATAAAGACATTTTCTTGAAGAAAATAAACGGCAGGAGTTAATCCCTTTGAAGCAAGATGAGAGCGCGACCATGAATGTCTCTACGGAAACTCTTTTGGTAAGTCATCTAAACGGAAAGTTTGGCTGAAAAAATGTGAGCTTTTGCATTGCTGTGGAGACTATACTAATAAATGGGCTTCAGTGAGTTACAGGAAAATAATTCCATCTGGGTTTCTGTGACGTTATAAATTACGAGACCGAAGGTCGAGTTTATAAACTGTCACAGAAACCCGAGATGGAATTGTTTTCCTGTAACTCACTGAAGAGGCCCATCTATTGTTTTTTATACTGCATGGATACCCTTGTTATGCTAATATTAAAGAAGACCAGGTTCAACAGTACAGTTGTTGTTTTTTTTATTTAAACGTAGCGTTTCAGTGCTGTATAGACATTCTATGTCGATATCCCTTTATGCTTCAGCTTTATTTGAATGATTGCCTTTACCTTGTTTTAATTTCCCGTTCCTCTCCAGTTTCTCTGAGATATGACTGTACCAGCTTTGCATAATTTTTTTTAACATAGTTTCATTTTGTTGATCATTAATGAACATTTCTGTTCTGTAGATGTTGTCGAGTGATTGAAAACAAGATATTTTGTGTTTGAATTGAAAGTGATGTACCTGAGGAGTCAAAGTTCAAGGGTATTTTAGAGGAATTATCACTTTTACTGTGGTATTATGCCTTTTTTTCCGAATGGATCAGGATGCAAATATAGCCCTCATCCATGTATTTTATATATATATATATATATATATATATATATATATATATATATAACAACCAAACGAGCAAGATGGGCTGAATGGCCTCCTCTCGTTTGTAAACTTTCTTATGTTCTTTATATATATATATATATATATATATATATATATATATATATATATATATATATATATATATATATATATATATATATATATATATATATATATATATATATATATATATATATATATATATATATATATATATATATATATATACAGTACCATGCAAAAGTTTTAGGCAGGTGTGAAAAAATGCTGTAAAGTAAGAATGCTTTCAAAAATAGACATGTTAATAGATTATATTTATCAATTAACTAAATGCAAAGTGAGTGAACAGAAGAAAAATCTAAATCAAATCCATATTTGGTGTGACCACCCTTTGCCTTCAAAACAGCATCAAGCATCAATTCTTCTAGGTACACTTGCACACAGTTTTTGAAGGAACTCGGCAGGTAGGTTGGCCCAAACATCTTGGAGAACTAACCACAGTTCTTCTGTGGATTTAGGCAGCCTCAGTTGCTTCTCTCTCTTCATGTAATCCCAGACAGACTCGATGATGTTGAGATCAGGGCTCTGTGGGGCCATACCATCACTTCCAGGACTCCTTGTTCTTCTTTACGCTGAAGATAGTTCTTAATGACTTTCGCTGTATGTTTGGGGTCATTGTCATGCTGCAGAATAAATTTGGGGCCAATCAGATGCCTCCCTGATGGTATTGCATGATGGATAAGTATCTGCCTGTACTTCTCAGCATTGAGGAGACCATTAATTCTGACCAAATCCCCAACTCCATTTGCAGAAATGCAGCCCCAAACTTGCAAGGAACCTCCACCATGCTTCACTGTTGGCTGCAGACACTCATTCGTGTACGCTCTCCAGCCCTTCGGCGAACAAACTGCCTTCTGCTACAGCCAAATATTTCAAATTTTGACTCATCAGTCCAGAGCACCTGCTGCCATTTTTCTGCACCCCAGTTCCTGTGTTTTCATGCATAGTTGAGTCGCTTGGTCTTGTTTCCACGTTGGAGGTATGGCTTTTTGGCCGCAAGTCTTCCATGAAGGCCACTTCTAACCAGACTTCTCCGGACAGTAGGTGGGTGTACCAGGGTCCCACTGTTTTCTGCCAGTTCTGAGCTGATGGCACTGCTGGACATCTTCCGATTGCGAAGGGAAGTAAGCATGATGTGTCTTTCATCTGCTGCAGTAAGTTTCCTTGGCCGACCACTGCGTCTACGTCCTCAACGTTGCCCGTTTCTTTGTGCTTCTTCAAAAGAGCTTGGAGAGCACATCTGAAACCCTGTCTGCCTTGAAATTTCTGCCTGGGAGAGACCTTGCTGATGCAGTATAACTACCTTGTGTCTTGTTGCTGTGCTCAGTCTTGCCATGGTGTATGACTTTTGACAGTAAACTGTCTTCAGCAACCTCACCTTGTTAGCTGAGTTTGGCTGTTCCTCACCCAGTTTTATTCCTCCTACACAGCTGTTTCTGTTTCAGTGAATGGTTGTGTTTCAACCTACATATTGAATTGATGATCATTAGCACCTGTTTGGTATAATTGTTTAATCATACACCTGACTATATGCCTACAAAATCCCTGACTTTGTGCAAGTGTACCTAGAAGAATTGATGCTGTTTTGAAGGCAAAGGGTGGTCACACCAAATATGGATTTGATTTAGATTTTTCTTCTGTTCACTCACTTTGCATTTAGTTAATTGATAAATATAATCTATTAACATGTCTATTTTTGAAAGCATTCTTACTTTACAGCATTTTTTCACACCTGCCTAAAACTTTTGCACAGTACTATATATATATATATATATATATATATATATATATATATATATATATATATATATATATATATATATATTGTCTGTGTGTCTAGCCAGAAAGGAAAATCATTATTTGGATTTTGGTTTAAAAAAAAGCTGACTTATTACAAGTATAGTTTTTGCTTTGTTGTTCATCTCTACATGGCTGGACTAGTTGGCTCAATGACTGGTTGTCTACTTTCAAGATATTTTCCTCTGGGGAGCCAGGTTTCCAATTAGGGCTCTTTCCCTTGCTGTGTGAAGGTGACGTTTATTGTGCTGTTCCTCTTGTGTGTAGTAGCTTTACTTTACTTTCACTTTTAGTTTGTCAGTCACCTTGGTAAAGGTGTCTGCCAAATAAATAAATAAATAATAATACATAATAATAAGGCAATTCAGAGCCTTTTAAACAAGCAGTAAAGACCCACACAACAATGCAGTCAGTTCATTTGACTTTACACGCAACATGTTCCAGGTGTTTCTCCAGGCAGTGGGCAGCAGATCACAGGACTCAGATCCTTATAGAACTGTGGGTTATGCCAAGAACTGTGAAGGTGCCTGCTGCTTCCCGATGCTATTATTTTTGGGTCTCAAATACAAAATGTAAACATGTTTTAGTGTCTAATATGGTTATAAAGGTTTCAATCTAATGCTTTGAGCTACATGATTGCTGTTTGGATTTTAAAGTAAACTTGGAAAGGAACTACAACCCGGTTTAAGCGTTTACTGTGAGTATTGGACGTTCGCACTGGCACTGGAGTGACACATAGCTGGAATTAGAACACATCGATCTGGCCGGACCCCATAAATGAATGTATTCACATGTGTGGGTCTCTATGGATGAATGGTGGTAGTTATTAATTCAATGTGTTGGTATTTACAAGGAGTGTGCAGATACTCTGATTCATTTTGTCAGCAGGTATTAAAATAAACTGAAATAAAAATCTGTCCATTTTCCCCCCCAAAAATCTGCTTTTTCCACATTTACCTTCATCTTTACAATTGAGTAACCATCAATGTCAATGAACTTCGCATGGGGTGATTTAGGAGCGAGTCACTCTGACTGAATGATCTACCAATGATGCATTCTGGGAAATGTATTTGTTTGTCGAGTTTAATCAGAGGTTAAATCTTGCCCAGGACTACAATCCCACAATTCACTGCATAGAGGTTATGTTCATTGGAGAGCAACGTTTTTGATCACGACAGATTCTATATTAAATCATACTGATTTACCTTCGACTCCAGCAGTGTGTTTTATTATTGTCATCTTTACATTTTGATTCAGGGAAGGAGCATTATAAGTCATCCATCAACAGTCCTTGGCTACAGGCATCTGACTCGGTACAATTTATCTGCCCCTGACTAACCAAGCCCTTGGAATAAAACATACTACTAAAGGTTTCAATAAATCACCAACTACCCAGAATAGCATATCCGGACTAGTTAATCTCTATGTGCTTGTTTTTCCTGTGTGATATTAACATTGCAGGAGACCTTAGCAAGTAGATTTAATAGGGGTATATAATCACGTTGACTTTCAATGGGAAAATCATTTCCATAACCGAACTGTGAAGGTACTCTGCCAATCAAACATCCCTGCATTCAACTGGAATCAGAGTCAAATGTCAAATTCAAAACGTGGTGAATTCTTTAAACCTATACTGTATTTGCATTCACCAAAAGAAAATAGATAAAATGGGTAGGGAGCATGGTTTGAATGGAGTGAGAAAGTATTTTCAGTGCTAGGCAGTTAAAATTCTCCAAACAGCAGCGGGTGTACATAAATAAAATACAATCAAATGTAATTTGGAGGTACTTTAACATTTACTTATTTTTTTATTTTTAGAAGCATATGCAATATGCAGAAGGAAAATTTAGGCCAATTGCTAGGCATGACCAAAATTATGTGGAATTGCTTACATTGTGTAATTGATTATCAAGACACTTTTTGAAAATGTGTATTACAGCTGCAAGCAACTTTATAGAAGAACATAAAACTAAAAATAGTACAAAACCAGACTAGGAAAAATGATACATTGTATAAAATATATTGAACACACACACACACACACACACACACACACACACACACACATATACATATATATATATATATATATATATATATATATATATATATATATATATATATATATATATATATATATATATTCCATGGGAGGCTCCATACAGTCAGGTCTATGTGAACACTGGAGACACCAAATGTTTCACTGAGTGATTTCATAGATGTGTTAATCCCCCTGTCTTTAAAATGATTGTGCATTTGCCTTACATGACACTGATTCAGGAGAAGAAAAAAAAAAGTTAATGTTGCATTTTATCAAACAGTCACACTGGTGCACAGCTCATGCCATGTTAAATCATCATAGCCACGGACTGACACACTTTCGCAAAGGAACTGATCATTTCTAATTAGCCTTAAATTTCTCCCTTTCTCATTTTAATAACACATGTGGAATCATTTTAGCAAGTGAATTGTGACTGTGGCAGATGTCTTGAATCTGAGTTTACACATGGTGGAGTTCAATACATGATCATTTACCAACATTAAATAGATTAATATCTATAAACTCTGCATACACACCTAATATTCATATACAGTACAGCAGATAACAATGGTAAAAACAAATGCCACACCCGCTGGTCGAGAGACAGCCAGTTGACTATAGCTTTCGCAACTTAACTGCTTAATTTAAACCTTGTCCTTCTCTCACTGCACAGGAACTTTGGGTTCTGCGTCACCAGCTCTGACCCCCAGCCCCCACAACCCATGTGAGCAAGTTCAAATATCTTATTAGACATTGTGACAGAGAGAGAAGGTATTCAAACTGCAAATCTCCCTCCCGACTAGAAAAGGCGCTGGGTAAGGTGGGTAGTATGCTTCCTCCTAGACTGGCGGACTCGACGTTAGGCAGAAACTGGAAATCGGACATCTTGGAGGGGGCGCACATCTGTCAGTACACGGAATGACATCATTGTGATCATCTGCAGTCCAGGCAGAGATTGGATAAGCTCTGGCGCCAGGCTGATCGAGCGGAGGAGTTCTGGTAGTACAAGGGGACACAAGGCAGGGCAAAAGCTCTGTAAATTGTAAATGCTATCAAATATGAGACCTTAGTGACCTTAGTGGAGGGAAATGAAAACCCATTGGTCAGGTTAAATTGGTTAATTGATTATTGATTAAACCTGTCCACAAGTATACAAGTGCACAAGAGAAATCAGTGCAAGGGGAAGAACTCAGTTAGAGCACAGCTATCTGTGTACACTGTAAAAGGCAGCTTCATTTTTGTTTGTAGCTTGTGTAAAGCCTTTGTGAGGCGACTTTCTTTCTTCTTTTCTACATTTGCCTTGTGTCAAACAGCAATAAAAGCGTGTATCATAGCTCTCTATTCGTGTGCTACCTGCTTGCCAGAGTGGCCACTCAGTGTAATCCAGCTCTACAACAGCCTTGTATTCACTTGCGAAATGCACCGAGTACTGTGAAATACAACTGTTTCAGTGCTTGTTCTTCATTGTTTAAATGTATGGGGTTTAATTAGAGAGCCATAAACACAAGAAGCCACCAGCACTACAGGACTACATCCTTACACACTGCATCCCTGTCTCCATCCATCTCCCTGCCTCCTGTGGCTGTTATACTATCCTAAACAGAATGTGTTGAACTATCCAGTGCTAACCCAGCATGTGTGATTAACCCAAAGCAACCCCAATAACAAACCAAGCTTTACGGGATTCAATTCAGTAGGAGCCTAAACAAGATTCTACAAGCCATCTCTCCTGATGCTGCTATCAGTATGTTTGTTTGGAATGTATATTGAGGGATCTGAATACAGTTTGTTAAGAGCTTTCCACTGAACGTACGTTAGGTGAACACTATCTTGATGTTTTGCCACATGCTACTGGCACAGTGGAGGTTCTCTATTGGACAGAAAGTAGACAAAAAAAAGATTCATCACATCATATCATTCTGGATTACAAACAAAGCTGAAGGAATCTGCCTGTGTGATGATTATTGTTTCAGTGTAATTTGCAGCAGCAGGTAGTGCGCAACAGGCAGATGCAGCAACCAGTGGAAATGTACATAAATGTCAGTGTTTACCTGGGCTTAAAGGGTCCAAGTTAGTCTGCCTGTTGTGATAGATTTTATTCACCTCAAATGATGGGATTACATTTTTGAACACAAATGAAAAGCTTAAGTAGAGCACAGTGTAAACCTGATCAGAGATAATTAAAAAAAATGAAAAAATAAGAAATTCTGTGGAAAAAAAAGCTACAACTGGCAAAGAGCTTGCTTGCATAAGGTTTGCATGCCTGGTTTCTGGAAAACAACAAGCTTGAAATTGGCTTCATTTTGCGTCTTCGCAATTTTATTATTTTTATTATTTTTACAAACAAATGTGTAGAATGAGTTTCCTTGTGTAACACCCAGTAAATCTGAGTTTTCTTCTTGGCATGTGCCAGCAGCTAGATTTGGAACAACTATCACCCCTTCTTGGCACATTTTATTGCACTGTATTTCATCTGCAGAGTAACCTGTTTTGAAATGTTTATGGAAAACAAATTGAAAACAAACAGCCACAGGAAACTATTGAAAACGGTTCTATGTGTAGCTACAGTCATTCTGCTTTAAGAGCCTGCACTATTTTCTAAAGATTTTAATAAGATGTAACGTGCCTATTTCAATGTTGCTACTGCTCAACATATTTTAACGTTAAAGCTGATAAATCTGTTTTGAAATTGATCATTTTAATTATTATTCAGCATTAACTGGTTCATAGCAACTGCAGACATTTGTGAAGGTTGTAAATTTTATTTGTTTTCATTTTCTTTTCAGGATTAACTGTCCCTTGTCTATCTAGAACTTGTTACTCACTTACCTAAAACATTTTGAAAACACTAACCACTTGGAGAATAAGTACGCTATCCCACTGCAGTCGCTTGTCTCTGCTAATCAATCAAGACATTCTGTGTAAACCGACTGTTTCCTCCCAACCCATTATCCAAACAGAGTAAATTGGTTCACACAGCTATGAATACCACAATGAACCCTTGTTCTGTAATACGAGGTATGCTGCTAAACCTGTGCATCTTTACCTAACATCTCCTCTGCTCTTTGCAGTGCCTTTTCTATTTGTTCTTCATGTGTCAGGTAAGTTGCATGATGTTTATGATTTAGATGTGAGAGTTCACCTGCTTATAAAGCTATGGCTGTTTTGAACACTCTTATGCAGGAGCCATCAGTAATATCTCATAACATTCTCCCAGGTACAAAGCTATCCCAGGGTACGCATAGTGCCTCATATATCGGTATGCGAAATACAAATACCAATATGCATACAGCATTTTATTATTATCATTATTATTATTATTATCATTATTATCATTATTATCATTATTATTATTATCATTATTATCATTATTATTATTATCATTATCATTATCATTATCATTATTATTATTATTATTATTATTATTATTAATAATCAATCAATTTTATTTTTATATAATGCCTTTTGCAACAGGTCGCCACAAAGCGCTTTACAAAGGCAAAAACAATACATATTACTGAACAACAGTGAGCATTTAAAAAAAGAACAGAATAAAAACAAAACAGAATATATAAAAATATGATTTTAATCTAGATTAAATTAATAATAATAATAAAATAAATTTAAAAAAACAGTGGAACAATATGGGGGCAAGAGGATATCGGCTCATCTGGATGAAAATGCCAGGCTATAGAAATGGGTTTTTTGTCTATACTTGAAGGCATTAACTGAAGGGGCTTCTCTAATTCTGATGGGCAAGTTCCATGATTTAGGTGCCATATAACTAAAAGATCTACCACCTGAAGTTTTTTTCTGAATAATAGGTACAGACAGTAACCCAGCATCCAGTGATCGGAGCGGGCGATTGGGGATATAGGGTTCCAAATCTTTAAGGTATGGAGGTGCAAGACCATTTAAAGCCTTATAAGTTAGCAGCAACACCTTAAAATCTATTCTAAAACTAACCAGTAGCACTGGGGTGATATCCTCTCGCCTCTTGACCCGAGTTAAAGTTCTAGCTGCAGCATTTTTTACAAGTTGAAGGCGAGAAATAATGTTGTGGTTAGTCCCAATGAAAAGACCATTGCAATAGTCAATCCTAGAGGACATAAAAGCATGCATTAATTTCTCTGCATTCTGCCTGGAAAGAATACCTCTCAGTCTTGCAATATTTCTTAAATGAAAAAAGGACATTTTTAATGTGTGCTTCGAAAGAAAGTTCTGTATCAAATATAACACCTAGGTTTTTTACTTCTGCCCTAAAATCTGTACAGAGTCCATCAGGTAAAACATCAATCAAGTGTGCATCTTCATGTTTTCTCTGAGGCCCCAGTATCATCACTTCTGTTTAACATTAAAAAGTTATTAAGCATCCAGTTCTTAATGCAAGAGAGGTATTCAAAATGTTAGCAGCAGATACATAGCCCTGTTTGAGGGACAAGCAAAGCTGAGTATCATCAGCATAACAGTGGAAACTAACTCCATGTCTACGAATAACGTCACCCAAGGGTAACATATAAAGAGAAAATAAATTTGGGCCAAGAATTTAACCTTGAGGGACCCCACAAGTAACCTCTGATAAAAAGGAGGTCTCCTCTTCAATTTTTATAAACTGAAATCTGTTTGAGAGATAAGACCAGAACCAGGACAAGACAGTGCCTGACAATCCCACCAAATGTTCAAGACGATCAATTAAAAGAATGTGATCAATGGGGTCAAAAGCTGCACTTAAATAAAGTAAAACAAGAACTGATGGCGAACCCAAGTCAGAGGACAGCAGAACATCATTCACTACTCGGATTAGTGCTGTCTCAGTACTATGATAAGGCTTGAAGCCAGACTGAAACGACTACTCTTTCTAACACTTTGGACAGAAAAGGGAGATTGGAAATAGGCCTCTAATTATTAGGAGCAGTGGGATCAAGGGTGGGCTTCTTAAGAAGAGGTTTTACTACTGCAGTCTTAAAGGAGTCTGGCACAATGCCTGATAAAAAAGGACTGTTAATAATATTTAAAAAAGTGGTATTTATTTTTGGATATATCTCTTTTAAAAGTATGGTAGGAATAGGATCTAATGTGCAAGTTGTGGGTTTCACTTTTCTAAATAAGGAATCCAGCTCTACTTCAGACGTCAAGGAAAAAAACTCAAGGATCTGTTTCTGTTCAGTATCAGTAATTTTGTTTGCTGACAAGTCTCGATTTAATGTCAGTCACTTTTTTGTTGAAGTGATTCATAAACTCATCACAGCTTACTCAGAGAGCATTCTGTGTAACACATTCCGATTGAGGGGTTGTTAATTTTGCTATTGGCTTGTGACAGGCTGACCGAGGTAAGGAGACTCAAAGTCAGGGTGTGCAGGTAAAATAAAAGACTTTTAATTAAACAAAATACACAAAACAAAAGGCACGATGGCCAACCAAAAAGACAAACACAAAAACAAGCTTTAAACAAACTATACCAAAATGAACCACTCACTCTCTCACACAGATCTTCTCCCTCTCACAAACACTCACCCACTAACATACCCAACCACTCCCTTTTATACAGGTGCCTGGGCTAATTGGGCTATTCGCACCTCATTAGCCCAGGCACATTCCACACATTCCTCACACAAACTCACTCACTCACTGAACCACACCCCAAACTCACTCATATCCACTCTAAACAATACAAAAAACACAAAACCACCACAAAATAGGCTGCACCCCATCACATGGCTCAAAGAGAAATCTTGGGTTATTCCTGTTTTTATCAATAAGATTTGATAAATAAACTGATCTAGCTTGAGACAGTGCAGCCCTATATTTAGAAACACTGTCTTTCCAATTGAGATGGTGTACCTGGAGTCCAGTAGCTCTCCATCTACATTCTACTTTACAGTGTACGCGTGTTTATTATTATTATTATTATTATTATTATTATTATTATTATTATTATTATTAGTTTTATAACCAACTGCAAACCTGTTTCATTTAATTTATGAAACATTTTCCTGCCCTTGAAAGTGAGTTGAAAGACGGTTGATAATTTAACCCAGCAACACGACTTAATTAACGGATTATTGCTTATTTACAACTATAGTATAAGAAATTGCTGGTAAGGTATGTCAGCATATTTAACATAATTTAAATCATTAGATCGGGTATTAAATTAGTAAAGTTAATACCCTGAGTAACAGGTAGACAGCTGAATATGAAAGACCATGGTTTAGATGTTTCTCCCAAGTCTCGACATTGTTACAGTGGAGTATGTCAGTACCTGGATCTAGACTGCCTTCTTTTTCAAATAGCAATTTCATCCAATATACATGTATATACAATACTGCTTGTTTGATTTTGGTATTGACATTTATATTCTGAACCAGAATGCATTGCATCATTAATTGTCTCGGTGAACCTGGAGTCATATGGCCAGCTCACCGGCTTCTTGTAGTAGTGTCTCAATGCCTGGGAGCCCACAAAGAGTCTGCTTCCTTGAAGGGTACAGCACAAGCATATATATATATATATATATATATACATATATATATATATATATATATATATATATATATATATATTAATATAACTTTTTGTCTACTACAAGTCTGTCCTAAAATATTTAAGTATGTTTGCGTGGTTTTATGTTTAACAGAGCTCTAAAGTCACTACAAACCGTAAAAGACAACGAAACCTGTTATATTACTAGTATAATAATTTCTTAAACCATATGTGGCAGGGTGGATTAAAATGTGTTGTTTGTTTATTTTAGAATGAGGTACCCTATGTATAGTTTGTATTATTTTGTTATTGTGATTTATGTAGTATAAATATGACGGTGAAAAGCTGTGTGTTTGTTATTGTTTTGCAGCGTGGATGGGGAAGCCCCATCACACAAAACCTTGTGCAGAAGGTGGCCATCTCCCAATTTAATTACCGTATTTGCTCAAATTTAAGTCGCGCTTTTGTGGCCAAAATAAAAGATCAAATATGGGTGGAGCGACTTGGATTCAAGGTTTTTAGTTAGGGTACCAATTTACATTTGTGCATGTCAATTATTCTGGTGCGCTTGAACAAGACCATCTGTACACAGTACTGCCCACTGCAGATATTACTCTCGGTACAGTACCGGTATATTAAAATGGCTGCACAGCGAACTTCATGATGCAGCTTTTAAAAGAAAAGTAATTTTGCTTGCTGAAGAAAAGAGCGGCGGCATCTGAGATGTGTCAGAAGATGGAGACGCAATCGAAAGGCTATGCAATACTATAATATTACCAGTATAGTACTTGTTGAAATGATCAACACGGGTCCGGCTTCAAAATGAACAATCATTTATTTATATATCTTTCTTTCTCTATCTGGAGGAGCACAAGAAACAGGAACACTAAGGTATGTACTGCTTCATGGCGGATTCTCCATCGCTCCATGATTCTCTAACTTACTCACTGTTATTATGGTCTGTGCCTGGTTTAACTACAGGAACCTCACTAGTGTAAGCTCCAAAGTCCTAACTCAAACTTAAAATGATCTACGCATATCTGTCTTGCACTAATTTTGCTTGCGAACGTGACAGAGTCACGTTGGCCAAATTAAACAAACGAGAACAATAAAGCAGACTGAAATAAAGTTCAAGGTAATTGACCCTTTCCCAGCTACCATAAACTGCAATGCCTGTCGTTCAATACTGAAAGTACTGTACTGTACATATTTTCTTTTCCCATTTGCATTTGTAATATAGTAGATGTCGTACTCTGATGCTTTAATGTACAGTGATACAGTGTTCCCTGCTGGCACCTAGAAATTAAAAAGTAATTTAACTGTTAATTATTATTATTATTTTCATTAAGAGTTAAATGTGACTTGCATTCAGGGTCTTTTTTTTCTTTTGGTGTCTGTATTTGGGGGTGCAACTTGAATTCAGGGGCGACTTAAATTTGAGTAAGCTTGGTAATTGATTCATTTGTTGCTAAACGGGAGATGGTCACCAGCATAAAAGCCTGCAGCTCTCTGCATTCTGGGTGGGTGTTTAGTGTGGAATGTTTTGGAGCGAGCGAGCAGAGAACAAAAAGAAAAGAAAATAAACTAATAGACAAAAATATAGGATCAGTGAAGGCGAGTGCCCAGCCTGACTAAGGTATTGTTTTAGTGTTCGTGATTTTGTTTCGTACAACCTTTTTATTTCGCTCTGTGAGCAGTGTTTTTGTTTAAATATTTGATTTTTTTTTGTTTATAAAAATAGCGCCGCAGTGTGCTTTGCACCCAAGTACCTGAGTGTGTTTCAGTTCCTGCTTCTGGCCTGATGTCATCACCCTCAGCCGTCCTGTCACACAATACTACGAATATCACAAAATAGCGTTCTTTTGATTGCTGTGTTCACCTAGTTTACATTCGGCACCAAAAAATCTAATTTTTCAAAGTGTTTTTTTAAATTATATAACAGTTTGTTTGTAGGACAACATTACGTCAATTTTGTGACTTGGCAGCTGCGACATATCTGTGGCACTGCCATTGTCGGTTGCAGTCTCCCTATTTTGACCTTGCCTCATGGTCCAGATCATATTACATATTTCTTTTGTGACCCCAAATAAATATTAGAAAACATAAAATATAATTTACAATGTTGCACTGTGGCGGGGTACACACTGCCCCTGTGCGTATTGTGTTGGGTTATTATTGTATAAAATGTATGCGTGCATGGGTGTTTAAGGGTGGCAGGAAAGGGTTAATTGCCTTCCCTGACAAATCAGTTCACGTGCAGACTGTGCCTGGGCCCAATTGAATGATTAACAAGCAATCGAGCACAGGCACAGCTGCATAAAAGAGGCAGGGACATCTCAATCGGGGTTGTTGAATATATGGAGAGGAGGTACATGAGAAGGACAATAAGATTTATAAAGATGACAATTGCTACGTGTGCTGGGTCAAAACCAGCACGAAACTTGTTTGATTTAATTTTCTGTCTTGGTTTGTTTTGGCCAACATGCCTTTTTGTTTTTTATATAGTGTTTTGTTTGTTTAAAAGTTGTATTTATTTATTTATAATAAATATGTGCATCAGCGCCTTATACCTCGTAGTACTTTGTGTGTCTCTACCTGGTAGAGTACATGCACTTATTAAGAGGCAAATTAATTTACTAACAAAAGCATTAATATTTTAATATGTTGAAAACAAAATATTACCCTTTTAAAATGACTCCTATGTGTTTTACAGCTGTATGGACTGCATCTGCTTAGTGGGTGCCTCCCACTTTTTTTATTTGAATTGTGATGTTATTTTAATACCATCCATCTATATTTTTTTCTGTTTAAATCTAAAAATACGCTTGACCACCCTACTACTAGGGCCTGGAGGCTAGGCCCAGTCAAGGTAGTTTCAGTCTGTCCAGTCGGGGTAGTTTCAGTCTGTCCAGTCAGGGTAGTTTCAGTCTGGCCAGTCGGGGTAGTTTCAGTCTGGCCAGTCGGGGTAGTTTCAGTCTGTCCAGTCGAGGTAGTTTCAGTCTGTCCAGTCGGGGTAATTTCAGTCTGTCCAGTCGGGGTAGTTCCAGTCTGTCCAGTCGGGATAGTTTCAGTCTGTCCAGTAGGGGTAGTTTCAGTCTGGCCAGTCGGGGTAGTTTCAGTCTGGCCAGTCGGGGTAGTTTCAGTCTGTCCAGTTGGGGTAGTTTCAGTCTGTCCAGTCTTGGTATTTTCAGTCTGTCCAGTCAGGAAAGTTTCAGTCTGTCCAGTCTTGGTAGTTTCAGTCTGTCCAGTCTTGACAGTTTCAGTCTGTCCAGTAGGGATAGTTTCAGTCTCTCCAGTAGGGGTTGCTGCAGCAGTGCCCCCAGCCAACTCGGAGTGAGTGTAAATCAAACCCTCCAATGACTCACCAATCACTGCACACCTTAGTAAATGAATCTGTGCAATGTTCAGGAGACAGTCCAGTTTATCAGGATGGGAAGGGGAGAGGTATGTACTGTAGGGGTTTGGGTAAAACGGTTTTTAAATGATTCATGTTTGCTAATACTTTCTAGGGCTTGACGCAAGCAACTTCATCACTTAAATACAGCTGGATGAGTACCCTAAGGGAATATCAAAGATTGACTCATTTTAATTTTCAACCTCCGTTATACTGATTACATCGAATCATTCAAAGTGAACACCCCTCGTGTCACTCATCTACTACTGATCGTTTAAAACAAGAAGTAGTCATTAAAACCAATGTGCCAAAATATAGGATTTCAATAAACAATGTTGATGCAATTCAAAATGTTACATTTCCTTAATGTGAAGCGTTTGAAATGATTTCATTTTGATGCCGTTGAAATCCTGGTAAGTCCGTTTAAAGTTTCTGGTACTCTCAACTTCTCGACATAGACATGTTGCAGCTTGTGCAGTGAAATTTAATATGATTACATCATTTTAATATCCAAGTTACATCCGTCAGCTATGTAATTGTAAAATCATATTATTATAACTACAATTGTTTATAATCATGGACAGTTGAGTCAGAACTGTGAAAATTGACTGCTAATAAAAGAAAGAATTCTAATATTGTATAATCTAATAAAATATCCCCCCCACCCCCCAGATTTTTCTCCCCAATTTTGCAATACCCAATTCTTTTTTTCCCGCACCGCAGCAATTCCCCACACAGCTCAGGAGAACTGAAGGTTCTGTGGGTGTCCTCCGATCCCACAACCGAGCCAGCTTCCTCTTCTACACCCAGTTATCAGCGAGCTATCAGCTATCAGCGAGCTATTGGCCTCTTGAGGACAAAGACCAGCCCTGCAGTTGTCCTTTAGGGGAGGCCCGCATTTACAATGTTATTTGGCACAATTTTAAGAGCAGCCAGGCCAGATTACTTTTGGTTGCTTTTTTGTTTTATTATCTTATATTATAACAATAATAGCAGCAAAAACTGGAATGCTTCAGCAAATAAAATAAAAAGATTTGGATCAAGAAACACTATAGCAGTTTTAATTTATTCATTGAAACTATTCTACACAAAAAAATCTTTGGCATCAGTTGTGGTGGCGAGTTTGCCAGTTTTTTTTCTTTTTTTTTTTCTTTCTGTTGACCCATGACTAGTTGTTGTTGATTTTAAAGACTTTTTGTTTTACTTAGGCCTCAGAATTCAGTCAGATGGAAAAACTTTTTCAGCTACACAGTTGGCTAAGTGTAGGCATTACAGGGAAAAACAATTGTTAAAGAAACCAGACCATGCCAGTGTAAATTATTAATTGTATTCCATAAATATAACTACTGTATGCTACATGAGGTGAAAGCAATTACAGAAAGGTTATCCATCTTGTGCAGTAATAGAGCGTGGGACACTTCTGTGGAAGTGAGTTGTATGCCATATCTACTGTTTATGGCCCAGACCGATCACGAATCAAGATTAAATAAAAGTCGCTTGAATGGGGCTGTCACATTGTACACATTAGGGAGGCTGTGTGGTCCAGTGGTTAAAGAAAAGGGCTTGTAACCAGGAGGTCCCCGCTTCAAATCCCACCTCAGCCACTGACTCATTGTGTGACCCTGAGCAAGTCACTTCACCTCCTTGTGCTCCGTCTTTCAGGTGAGACGTAATTGTAAGTGACTCTGCAGCTGATGCATAGTTCACACACCCTAGTCTCTTTAAATCGCCTAGGATAAAGGCGTCTGCTAAATAAATAAATAAATAAATAAAACATTAGACCATCACAGGCTAAGGGCAATCCAGTTTGGACATCTGGAATCCATGTCCTTGCTTTGAGAGTTCAACCAAGCTAGAGGATGTTTGTAATTAGCTTTTTTCTCTTTGCCTGATAATATATAAGACATTTCAGCAGGGGGGCCTAATACAAAGGCACTTATCTTCTTCCAATAGAGAGATTTGAAACTGTGAACCCTATGCCTTTAGATTTTAATTAATGAACGTCAAAGGGTCTCAACACAGTGCTGAAAGCTTAAACTTAAAATCTGACAGCACATCTGTAAACACTTTAAGTGACCAGGAAAAGGGTTTTGCATCACCAAAAAGGAATGCTTTCACGGTTTTGTTTAAATAATAATAAAAAAAAATGGTGGCCACCTACAAGCAACTTTTTGGAAAAAAGCAAAAACATTTACTGACACAGTAAAGAGGCTTACTGACAATGAACATTAATTCACTGACACTATATCTAAAAGCATGTCACGCTTCCTCTCTGTATACAGTACAAGTTAGAAGGGGTCAGGCATCCATTTAATTGCATTGAGAAAGCAAACAGAAGAAAAGGGAAGGAATAAGGCAGTATACTTGCTGATCAGCTGTTAACCTAAAAGCCATTCATTTTACCAATTCATCAATTCACCCATAACCAGAGCTGTGCAAAGTAGCATCTGCAGACTCTCCAGCACTAACAGCTTGTAGCATTACAGATAGCACCGCTAAGCAATGCTGTTTGCACCACTACAGAATAGCCTCTGTAAGCCATACATATAATCATTCTATGCTGTTCATAATGCACCAGTCTTTTTTGCTTCTCTATCTCTTTTTTTTTTTGTGCCTGTGGACGGGTGGGGGTATTCACTGACACGGGAGACAGAAGATTGTATTTGCAAACACCGCCCAGGTGCCCAGTTTTATTTCTTTTCTTTTTTATTTATTTTAGCCCGCAGAGGGCGCTGTTGTCTGTGGCCTGTATACCGGCAACTGCAATCAGGACCACAGGTTACCAACACAGGTATATGCAGGCGCACTCACAGGTGCTCAAAAATAATAATGAAAACCAAAGGCGAAATGAAAAGGGTAATAAAACAACAAAACAAAAGTGCTGCTTATGCAGTGCCACCACTGCCGCTATGCTGGTCAGCTCGGGTCTCCGTCCTACACTTCACCGTGCACTGTACATTAGGATGGCCAAGGTTCCCCTATCACTACACACGTCCCCTCGGGTACGTAACCATATATTTTAATAAATGGTTTTTTTAAGGCTGGCTGTCTTACTCAGCCGTGCTTGCTTGATTTTATTCTTCTTGCTTCTACCACTGGCGTTCCTGCCTGGTGTTTGTGTACGCTTGCCTCCTCAGCTAGCGTCACTGGGCTTCCTCGGTCATGGCCACCCGAATGCACAACCAAGCGCAGTTCTTATGGGCCGAGCAATCCCCCAAGGTCCGCCTCTCAGCCAACACCCCCTCTTCCCCACCTATCCGTGTCATCACCATGACTGACAGGCGGATCTTACGAGGCTGCTGCCCTCTTCCTGCAGAACCACGCATGCGCCAGATAGTCAGCACAGACCTCCCCTGTTACAGTGTCCAATTATTTTACTCCTGACTTTCTCTTCAATGTGGAATGTCCAGTCATTTTTTTCCCCTCACCACTGCAATTCCCCACACAGCTCAGGAGAACTGACGGTTCAGTGGGCGTCCTCTGATCCCATGGCCGAGCCAACTTCCTCTTTTACATCCAGGAACTCGAGAGCAGATGTCAGCGAGCTACTGAGCTATCGTCTGCTTTTGAGCTCACTGGGCGCTGGCCAGCAGGGTTCGCTGTAGCGCGATGAGGAGAAACAGTCCCTGCCGGTTTTGCATCCCTAACCCACGGCAGCGCCAGAGCCAATGCGATGCTCCTTTCAGAATCCCCAGCAAAGACCGGCGACTCTGCACAGTCAGGATGCTTACCTGTGCTGTATGACTCACCCTGCACACCATGGGCTGGTGAGCCTCTCTGGGAATCCCATCTGTCACTTTTTTTGGGACAATTCTGACACAGCCCTTTTTAAAGGATATTCTATTCTGCTCCACCTTTTCCCCACTCGGACTTAAAAATATTTATCGCTCTTCCCCCCTAGGGCTGGCTTGTTACTTAATGATCTCAGTCTTCCCTCTGTTCTGGGTTACCACCAGATGTGACATAAACTGGCTGAGACCAGCCAGCTGGTTTTCACACAAGCCTGTGATGTTTCTTTCAGAGCCACAGCAACCCTATCTCTGTCACTCAGATGTGTCACACACCTCTAGGACAGAGAATGCTTATAACTCAGGTAAGTGACGTTAAATAGACCAAGCTAATGTACACTGTATACTAGAAAAAGAAAAAAAAGATAGCATTTTTAATTACAATTGAGACTGGAAAATGAACATGTAATATGACAGGATCAGGCACGTTGATGCCTTCATTTGACTGGAGAAGCTTATCGTAAATTATTAAACAGACTGAGCAGTATTGTACAGTTAAATTTGTGTAATCATATTTTAGTATGTGGTTTTTGCATAATCTTCAAAATAGAGTTTGAATTATTACACTGTTGAGTTCCATCCTCACATCACAGAATTGTAGTAAAAAGTTGTACATGTTAGCTGTAATGTAACTACATGTAGGTAATGGGTCAGTATTTTGAGTTTTGTCTGTATTTTATGTCAGAACATAAGAACATAAGAAAGTTTACAAACGAGAGGAGGCCATTCAGCCCATCTTGCTCGTTTGGTTGTTAGCAGCTTATTGATCCCAGAATCTCATCAAGCAGCTTCTTGAAGGATCCCTGGGTGCCAGCTTCAACAACATTACTGGGGAGTTGGTTCCAGACCCTCACAATTCTCTGTCTAAAAAAGTGCCTCCTATTTTCTGTTCTGAATGCCCCTTTATCTAATCTCCATTTGTGACCCCCGGTCCTTGTTTCTTTTTTCAGGTCAAAAAAATCAGTGTTTTGAGATACTACAATATAGAAAAGATGAGAATAGATATCTTGCATTGGACTCCAGCGTTCACTGGTTCTTTGAATAGTTAAGAACCTCTTTCTGTGGTGCTGCAGATGGTGTGTGACACAAGGATCACCTCCAGATGTTTTCCAACTACAACCAATTTAGTCTGAAAAATAATCCTCAACAAAAGTCCTAAACTGAATACAAATCATTTGCAAATAAAATAATAATAAAACAAATATTGTGTCCAGTTACATTAATAAATATGATAAATACCAGTTTTGGCCTTGGTACCAGTATTTTAAACAACAGTTTTGGCATATATGTATATATATATATAACCAACAAATTATGAAGATGAAAAATATGACAGTTTCCAACCCACCTTGAAATGAAGTAATGGAAAATATGCATTCTGGTGTACTGTTTGCCATTTAAGTGAAACATGTTCTTAAAACAGCCAGACCTAGAGCCTGTATGATGTTTACTGAATCCGTTTTTACCTTGAAAGCTTGTTACAACACAGTGCTAACATATAAATCATTCGACTTAATATAATGTTATTAAATAAATTATGACTTGTAATGAGAGCCTCGTAAAATTTGCAGCAGGTTTTACACCTGCTGCAAAGCGACCTCACCTGCAATTCAGTCCGTTACCTCCAGATGTCAATACAACTGATTAAGTGCTCCAAATAAAGTGATCTGAAGAATAATTAACACATTAACTAAAAATGAGTGACAATCATGGCAGTAAAAATGGAGGAGATTAAAAGACAAAGGGATGCAGGGTTTCACAGACCCCGGTTACCTTACCTATTAAATCGACAAGGATTAGTGTTAATCTGTGAAACTTTAGGATAGTGTACTTGTTTTAAAAAAAATAAAATTAGTATTATATTTGGTATTTAAAAATGTATATCATATTAATATAGGTAGGTTATTGGTAATTACCAGCACATCACCACACAACGAAACATAAGGAACGCAGCAATGACATTAAGGGAAACTTCACATACATTGGGAGGCAAGGACATGCTCAAATCAGTTTGCTGTTGAAATGCTGCATTCAGATTTCCTGATCCTGCTTGCTTACATTTACACGGACTGATTGTGTCCATTTTACTATAAAAGAGCAAGAATATGAACCTTTAGATATACATGGTAGACCTGTTCCCACCCGGTCTCAATGTAAAGGCTGTGAAAGTCTCTTATTTTTCACTGCTACTTTAGTATTGTACAAGAGCCTTTGTACTGATATGTGTATAAATCATATTAGCGAGAGAAAAGCAAAACAAAACAGAGCAAAGTCTGGAAAGTGTCTTGGCTACTCAAAAACAACTGCACACAACTATGTTCAAGCACGGAGAGCTATTGCTTCATGAATGGCTGTGCCATCATTATGTTTCAGCCTGCGTGTGTCATGGAATGCACAGCATATGGAACGAACTGTAGTGACATCACTCACACCTGCTGTATTCCATTGTAAATGTTTAATGTATAACCAATTACATATGTGTGACAGAGTTAATACAAAAAATATATATACAAATACACCATATTTTGAAAATGTTATATATGTGCTTGCTGGTGGTTTGGCGGGTACAGTTAAAATAAAGTATCTATCCCTTTATACTTATCAGAACATGGTTGGAATTTGGGAAACTGAAACACTGATTGGTGGGCCAATTGATTCATCAATTTAGTGGTTCATCTGGATATAAAAGGCTGCAAAAAGCCCAAGTCACTGGTGCTGGGCTGTAGTGTTGAAGTCCTCCAGGCCTGTCCTTGAGGGCATTTGCTCTGGTCTTGGACTGGACCATGGCCTTGTGTGTCCAGCCTCACACGTCCTTGGTCTGAGGACTTCAGGAACTGGGCCATGTGTACTTTTCTCATACTGAAAACAAACATACAAATACATAAACTCATTGCTAATTCTAATTTCAAAATGTGTTTTTACTGTATTTTTCTAATCCTTTTCCAAAAGAAAGTTGTATGGATTTTATGAAAACTGTTCACGCTTACCCCCAACTTACCCTTTTAAATAGAACTACATGTTTCACAGTCTCATAGCCCCACCCCCTGAATTAGACCCACAAATGGACATTAAAACCTGCAGACCCGCGACAGTCATTGTACAACCTGCGAAATAAAACGTGTATGTAAGACCACTGTTTGGACGATGTAAAAAAGTGAAGTTTGTCATTATCATCATGTGATTGTATGCACACTCCAGTCATTGATGGGTGCTTAATTCATGTTGCAAATTAACCAATGTTGTTGTTTTCTTTTACTTTTATTGATTCAAAATGCAATTTGAATAATTTAGGTGAGATTAATCATTGGCCAAAATTTTCTAGAGGAGCAAATAGCAAATAGTCTGGACCAGCATTCCAGTTGATGAAACTTGGGACGTATGAAATCCAACACTGGTAAGAATCCTGTTTTAAAAGTAAGACAGAAGCTCTTCAGCCTGTCTGTATGCAAATCTGAACTAGGGGAACAATGATCTCTCTTTAGACCAGGGGTAGCCAAAGTTCACCCTTCCACTCCTGGGGCCGGTTTTTCAAAACGTGTCATCTGGATAACAGTGATCTGGATTTTGTAATCCTACATTTTGTGACCGAGAATACTTTTATCTGGATCGTTCTGATCTGGTTTTTCAGAAAATGTCACTGCTGGATTACATTTATCCAGATTACAAATAATCACGATTACGAAATCACAAAATATAGGATTACAAAATCTGGATCACTGTTGGTTTTTTTTTTTTTAACAATTATTTTTATTCATTTTTCAATTTTCTCCCCAATTTGGAATATCCAGTTATTATTTAACCTGGCTCACTGCTGCAATCCCCGAACTAACTCTGGAGAGACGAAGACGAGCACTCAGGTCCTCCGAAATGAGTGCCGTCAGCAGTCCACTTTTTTTTCACTCTGCAAGCCCACCATGCAGCCATGTCCAGAACTTACAGCGTCGGAGGACCACGCAGTTCTGAATTGTGTACAGGCTGACCTGCAGGCTCCCGGCCAGCCACAGGGGTCGCTGGTGTCCGGTGAGCCAAGGACTCCCCAGCAGGGTTTAGACAGCTCCCTGTCTGAGCTTCTCTTTCTATTCCCATCCTGAACTGAACAGCAGGGTTTAGACAGCTCCCTGTCTGAGCTTCTCTTTCTATTCCCATCCTGAACTGAACAGCAGGGTTTAGACAGCTCCCTGTCTGAGCTTCTCTTTCTATTCCCATCCTGAACTGAACAGCAGGTTTTAGACAGCTCCCTGTCTGAGCTTCTCTTTCTATTCCCATCCTGAACTGAACAGCAGGGTTTAGACAGCTCCCTGTCTGAGCTTCTCTTTCTATTCCCATCCTGAACTGGACAGCAGGGTTTAGACAGCTCCCTGTCTGAGCTTCTCTTTCTATTCCCATCCTGAACTGGACAGCAGGGTTTAGACAGCTCCCTGTCTGAGCTTCTCTTTCTATTCCCATCCTGAACTGAACAGCAGGTTTTAGGCAGCTCCCTGTCTGAGCTTCCCTTTCTATTCCCATCCTGAACTGAACAGCAGGGTTTAGACAGCTCCCTGTCTGAGCTTCTCTTTCTATTCCCATGCTGAACTGAACAGCAGGGTTTAGACAGCTCCCTGGCTGAGCTTCTCTTTCTATTCCCATCCTGAACTGAACAGCAGGGTTTAGACAGCTCCCTGTCTGAGCTTCTCTTTCTATTCCCATCCTGAACTGAACAGCAGGTTTTAGACAGCTCCCTGTCTGAGCTTCTCTTTCTATTCCCATCCTGAACTGAACAGCAGGTTTTAGACAGCTCCCTGTCTGAGCTTCTCTTTCTATTCCCATGCTGAACTGAACAGCAGGGTTTAGACAGCTCCCTGTCTGAGCTTCTCTTTCTATTCCCATCCTGAACTGGACAGCAGGGTTTAGACAGCTCCCTGTCTGAGCTTCTCTTTCTATTCCCATCCTGAACTGGACAGCAGGGTTTAGACAGCTCCCTGTCTGAGCTTCTCTTTCTATTCCCATCCTGAACTGAACAGCAGGTTTTAGACAGCTCCCTGTCTGAGCTTCTCTTTCTATTCCCATCCTGAACTGAACAGCAGGGTTTAGACAGCTCCCTGTCTGAGCTTCTCTTTCTATTCCCATCCTGAACTGAACAGCAGGGTTTAGACAGCTCCCTGTCTGAGCTTCTCTTTCTATTCCCATCCTGAACTGAACAGCAGGTTTTAGACAGCTCCCTGTCTGAGCTTCTCTTTCTATTCCCATCCTGAACTGAACAGCAGGGTTTAGACAGCTCCCTGTCTGAGCTTCTCTTTCTATTCCCATCCTGAACTGAACAGCAGGGTTTAGACAGCTCCCTGTCTGAGCTTCTCTTTCTATTCCCATCCTGAACTGGACAGCAGGGTTTAGACAGCTCCCTGTCTGAGCTTCTCTTTCTATTCCCATCCTGAACTGAACAGCAGGGTTTAGACAGCTCCCTGTCTGAGCTTCTCTTTCTATTCCCATCCTGAACTGAACAGCAGGGTTTAGACAGCTCCCTGTCTGAGCTTCTCTTTCTATTCCCATCCTGAACTGAACAGCAGGTTTTAGACAGCTCCCTGTCTGAGCTTCTCTTTCTATTCCCATCCTGAACTGAACAGCAGGGTTTAGACAGCTCCCTGTCTGAGCTTCTCTTTCTATTCCCATCCTGAACTGAACAGCAGGGTTTAGACAGCTCCCTGTCTGAGCTTCTCTTTCTATTCCCATCCTGAACTGGACAGCAGGGTTTAGACAGCTCCCTGTCTGAGCTTCTCTTTCTATTCCCATCCTGAACTGAACAGCAGGGTTTAGACAGCTCCCTGTCTGAGCTTCTCTTTCTATTCCCATGCTGAACTGAACAGCAGGGTTTAGACAGCTCCCTGTCTGAGCTTCTCTTTCTATTCCCATACTGAACTGTACTGTCTGACACACTGGCTCTCCTACAGTCTTTGCTTTGTGACATTTTAAACAGACAAAAGCTCCCCGCTGCCATCCAGAATTAGGGTCTGAGTAAGGGATAATGAGTAAGGCTGAGCACACTATTCATCTGCCAAGTGCATCCATTCTATGTTGTTCATTTCATTATTGAAAAAACAGACCCTTCTGCGCTGATCATGTCTGTCTGTCTGTCACACTATATCACACATTTTGCACCGATCTTCACTAAACTTTTGTCATACGCTGCTAGCCTCATACAGATGTTTCGGATTGCATTGGGCTATAATCCGATAAGTGTTCCATTTGATGTGAATACCTTTATACTGTACATGCACTTATTCACTTTCTTACCTTAAGCAGCCCAAAAGCATTACATCTTCACTTTACTCTGTATCCTTCCAATGCACATGCACAGAACAGACTGTAGAGTCGAGTCATTCAGGTTACAGTAAACCTTACTGTTTATTATACAGGCAATACATACAGCAGACTAGGCTCCAGCTTTTGAATCTCACACAGGGTATTGGGGGTGGGGTGGGGTATGTCAATGCTGCTTCTATGCAACAGGCTGAACAACAACATCAAGCTCCCAATGTCATTACCCAAACAGATTTACATTACTGCACGGTAATGGAAAATAAATGATGGAAAACATCGCTATACCATGTAATGATGTAAATGATGTGTATCTGAGTTTTAACAGCATATATACAGTTTATTAGGCATTATATTTGCATTATCTACTATTTGCCATGCCATGCATTTCACATTATTATTATCATAATGTGGCAAAGTGGTTAACAGTGTGCAGGTGCAGGTGATCAATGAACAGACAGACAATTATAATCCAGGTGCAAAGTTGTTTAATGGGTTTGTATGTCCAGTGCCTGACGGCAAAACAAACAGTAAACAATAAATGATGCTAAATCATACAGCGGTATGTATTACTTAAATTGTAATCCCTGGGTTTGTCCCGAAATAATAGTCCCTTTCTTTATACACCCACACAAAACACAAAACACATACACATGTCCGTTAGTGAGTGAATTAGTGCTCGTGGTGCAAATACAGTTTATTTGTGATATAAGTGCAGTGCTGTTCCGGGTTTGTGCTGGCCCTTGGCGACATCTCCGGAACGTGTTAGCCATCTACTAATAACAAGACACAATTTGAGACAAACAAACAAACACTCATGATACGGTTACACAAAACACAGGTCCTTTCAGGTTGTTTTCTCTAACAAAAAACTAAGGTCCAGATTACCCCGCTTCATCCCCTACTTATACCGTCACTCATGACCCCTTGGTAAATGATTGCAGCCGCTCCTCCAATCCGCGGCTGCCACATCATTTTCCTTTCCGGTTCGATGAGTTAATGCACCGAAGCTCTGCCCCCTTTCTAGATGACCAAACAGTCCAGGGTACTCTGTTCCCATTACTTAGCACACTCACAGGTCGGGAGGGAGATTTACCACCAAGAATCATTTTCTTTCTTTCACACATAAACATAGAATTAATGAAATATTAACACTGGATGGAAATGATCAGAGAAGGGGGTGCAGTATGTGATGCAGAACCAATCATGATAACATTGTTCAGTCAGTGTCAGTGGCAGAACTCATTTATATTCACCACACTGAAGTACATATGAAAAGATCTCAAGTTTCCAAACCCACAGAACTAAGTAATTTGGCTGTTGCCTACACGGCTTGAGGTCTTGAGCAGATATATAGTACGGTTAATGTTCTTATTCATCAGTTCAAAACCACACAGTACTAATTTAACACGGCAACACATTAACATGAGGAAAATGTGAGCAGTATATTGGTGTTTAAAAATGCATTTTCTAATAGATACGTACAGTGCCTTGCATAAGTATTCACCCCTTTGGACTTTTCCACATTTTGTAGTGTTACAACCTGGAAATAAAATGGATTTAATTAGGATTTTTTGTCACTGATCTGCACAAAATAGTCCATAATGTGGAAGTGGGGAAAAAAATCTACATATTTTTCAAAATTATTTACAAATAAAAAAACTGAAAGTCTTGATTTATTATTATTTGTTTTTATTTAGCAGACGCCTTTATCCTAGGCGATTTAAAGAGACTAGGGTGTGTGAACTATGCATCAGCTGCAAAGTCACTTACAACTATGTCTCAAAGAGCACAAGGAGGTTAAGTGACTTGCTCAGGGTCACGCAATGAGTCAGTGGCTGAGGTGGGATTTGAACCGGGGACCTCCTGGTTGCAAGCCCTTTTCTTTAACCACTGGACCACACAGCCTCCTCCATAAGTATTGCATAAGTATTCACCCCCTTTGCTGTGACACCCCTAAATAAGCTCTGGTGCAACAAATTAGTTTAATGGAGTCCACATATGTTTGCAATTGATTAAATACTCCTGTTTCAGGAAGGCCCCAGAGTTTGTTAGAGAGCATATCTAAACAAAGAGCATCATGAAGACCAAGGAGCTATCAAAACAAGTCCGGGATAAAGTTCTGGAGAAGCACCAATCAGGGTTGGGTTATAAAAAAATATCCCAAACTTTGAACATCCCCCGGATCACCGTTAAATCCATTATTAAAAAATGGAAAGAATATGGCACAACCGTGACTCTGCCTAGAGAAGGCCGTCCACCAAAACTCAGTGACCAGGTAAGGAGGGCATTAGTCAGAGAAGCAACCAAGAGGCCAATGGTAACTCTGAAGGAGCTGGAGAGATCCACAGCTTCGTGTCACACTTTCGTGTCACACTAAAAAATATTTTGCACCTTCAAAGTGTTAAGTATGTTGTGTAATTCAAATGGTAACAATCCCAATTAAATCCATTTTAATTCCAGGTTGTAACACTACAAAATGTGGAAAAGTCCAAGGGGGGTGAATAATTATGCATGCACTGTAGAATTCTATTAGATTATAAGGTGCCAATTAGTTTGTATTGTACCAGGCATTAGAGCACCCTTTTATCATGAAGAGCCGGAGTCTGCGTTGGCAATTTAAACATAAATAATGCCTTGCCATTATTTTAACAGCCACTGCACTGAGGATTTATTATTTCCATAATGTTTCCTTGAGACGTACTGTCTCTGGTCATTAACAAAATGTGGAAGTGATTTAAACAAAGCTGCAATCTTTTTTTTCTACTTAATGTGTGGTCTGTGAAACCCAATATACTGCTGCTTGTGAAGAAGGGCAGCAACAGGAGTGGATGGTGGTGCAACAAAGCCACATGGACCAGCTGGAGGTCATGAAGGGGCATACTCTCACCCCCCCCCCCCTCCCCGTGCTTGGGCGTGCGAGTGCATAGTTAGTGATACTGTAGTTGGAATAATGATCTTTGGGTGGGTTTTGCTGGGAGGGGCCTCAGGCTATTGCCCTCCAGCAAGGCAGCCAGTTTCTGGAACATGGAGACAGCATGAGGTGGCCACTCGGGGCAGATATTACACCACTATTTGGAATTGTGCTTGAGTTAAGAAAGGCTTTTATGTCAAGATGTCTTTGTATGTTCTATACTCTTATGCAGCTTTAATGTTTTTTGTAGCCATACTCACTATACACCTTTAAAAAGTAAGTTGAAAAATTACAGGTAAATTATTTAAACAGTTGTAGCAACATGTGGGGATGTATAACGCTATACTTTTTAATTTATACTCAATGTGAGATAATATATTCCATGCATTTGTTATTGAACTTTATAGTTTAATTCAAGTAAAAATGTCATCTAACCAGTTTTGTACATCATACAAACACCCTGAACCTCTGTTTCATAGGTACTTTATTTTCTTTAAAAACATTTTTTAGCTTTTATTCCAAAACTGCTAGGTTGACCTGGGTGACAGAAGCAAGTAAACAATACATGTATCAATGCCCCGGAAGCAGCTTGTTACTGACGCTTCCATCCAAGCTTCTCTGGATTGAACTGTCGGCCCAAATGTTGATTAGAGCAAATGTTTCTACATCCCTGCTGCGATCTGGCTCATGGTGCGTCTCAAGCAACAAAAATATGGCTAAACAGAATAAACAAAAACATTCTTTGCAGAAGTGAAACCTTCACGCAGGCATGGCTGTTTGTTAGTGCGTCACTCGGACCCGGGTAGAATAGCCAGTGTGGAAAACACTTTAGAGGTCTCTTAACACATGTAATGCATCTCCTCCTAGTGACTGATGAGTTAATAACACTGACATCAGCATCAGACTAGTACTTAACTCTCCACTATGGAGCTTGCTCTTTAGTTAAATGGTAAGACATTCGTCTTTGAATGCATGTTTAACGGTTCACGTCCAGCCCTTGCCTTTTCTATTCAATTCATTTGGCTTTGATGCCAATTCATTACATACAGGTTTGTTTCAAATTTACTGTAAATTCATTTTTCTCCTTTTAAAAAATGGGAGTTTATTAAAGACAAATCAGACTTTGCAGTTTCTCCAGTTACATAAATATTATATATATATATATGTATATATATATATATATATATATATATATATATATATATATATATATATGTGTGTGTGTGTGTCTGTATGTGTGTGTGATCATAGTAAATCCAAGCTACTCATTCTAGAATATGATCTTCTTTTATTGTAAATAGGAAGATGAGTGTTCTATTTAGGAGGCTGTGTGGTCCAGTGGTTAAAGAAAAGGGCTTGTAACCAGGAGGTCCCTGGTTCAAATCCCACCTCAGCCACTGACTCATTGTGTGACCCTGAGCAAGTCACTTAACCTCCTTGTGCTCCATCTTTCGGGTGAGACGGAATTGTAAGTGTCAGACAGACTGTCAGACCGATCAGACTAGCAGACAGACTGTCTGTCTGCTATTTCCTCTGTCTGTCTGCTATTTCCTCCTGGATGCACTCGCATCACCTCAAACTCAACCTCTCTAAATCTGACCTCCTTTTCTTTCCCTCCTCCTCCCCCTCCTCTGATCTCTATCTCTGTTCCTCTGGAATCTACCACACTCTCTCCCTCTTCCTCCGCTAAGAACTTCGGAGTCACCCTGGACCCCTGCCTCTCTTATTCCCAGCACATCTCCACTCTGGCACGCACTTGCCGATTCTTCCTGAGCAACATCCAAAGAATCCGACCCTTCCTCACCAACTACACCACCCAGCTCCTGGTCCAGGCCTTGGTACTCTTCCGCCTAGACTACTGCAACTCCCTCCTGGCTGGGCTCCCTGCGTCCGCCACCCGTCCGCTCCAGCTCATCCAGAACTCCGCTGCCCGCCTGATATTCTCTCTGCCTCGCTTCTCCCATGCAACTCCACTACTCCGCTCACTCCACTGGCTACCGATCACCGCTCGCATCCAGTTCAAGACTCTTGTACTCACCTACAGATGCCTTGACCAGACTGCACCCAGCTACCTCCAGACCCTCATCTCTCCCTACACCCCCACTCGACCTCTCCGCTCCGCCTGCACTAGAAGACTGGCTCTACCTCCTCTACGCTCCCTGCCTCCAGAGCCGCTCCTTCTCCACCCTCGCTCCGCAGTGGTGGAATGACCTACCTACAGATGTCAGGACCGCCCAGTCCCTGACCACATTCAGCCTCCTTAAGACTCACCTCTTCAGACAGCACCTGTAGAACTCCTCTGTTTCTCCCCTGGTACACTTTCACCCTTCCTTAAATGTGCTTTACTTACTCTTATCTGCCCCTATTTTACTGCATTTAATCCTGTACTTCAGAGTACTGTAATCTGCCAAGTGTTTAATCTGTAGTATTTGGTATTTAATCATATCTTGATGTAACTATCACGGTCACTTTTATCTGCTGTATTATTGAATTGTATTTTGTCACACTTGTACTTGCTTGAACTAGTCATTGTATTTATCTTGCTCTTATTGTATTATTACTTGTACTGTAACACTTGAAATGTATTTGCTTACGATTGTAAGTCGCCCTGGATAAGGGCGTCTGCTAAGAAATAAATAATAATAATAATAATAATAAGTGACTCTGCAGCTAATGCATAGTTCACACACCCTAGTCTCTGTAAGTTGCCTTGGATAAAGGCATCTGCTAAATAAACAAATAATAATTTATTAAAGCACTGACCACAACATCTATTTACCAGTCACATTTGTTGTGAAAAATAGGAGGATGACCCAGGGATTGCATATGTTCAGGATGTATTTATTTTCAGATTTTGTCCAGAATACAACAGAACTGTTGGAAACTCTTAAGTTTATATCACAAGATCCAAAATGAACAAACATGCTCCTGATATAAGTTATAAATATAAGTTATAAATGCATTATTTTTACTTTAAGTATATTTAAAAATCTTAGCAAAAACGGTCCACGTCATGAAAAAATAACTGTTATTTGTGACATCTACCTTTATTTAAGATGTGTAAATGTATATTGTTGCGCTCTCATTAAATATAAGTTATGTATATCCAAAATAACAACATTTTAATGACCTACTCCCTGTTGGTGTAAATGTAAGATGATACGGCCGTACTGCAGTTTGTGTTGAAATGTCCATACTGTATATTAAGTTACAGTAATCCAGTATTTTACAATCACCAACGTTTATTTTTTATTTATTTATTGCATCTTTGTTATAGTGGCTTGGTGTGCTAATCAGTTAACTGCATGTTCCATATTTGTGTACCATAATAACTGATGACTAATACAGAGAAACTTTTTTTTTTTAATTTATTTTGCTTGGAGTGGAAGAAGAAAAAAAAATTGTACTTATACAACCCGTTTTTAAAGTTAACAATACTATTTTTCAAAACAATTCAATAAAACATGACCCTTACTCCAATGCACACACCAAATGGAAATTATATATATATATATATATATATATAGTTAGGCTTCTGTTTTCGGGTTTTATTAATTGTATTTTCGGTGATTATTTTTTAGCTATTTTCGAGTTTTATACGTACATCGTTTTTTTTCGGGGCTTTCGTTTTTGATATACTGTATGAAATTAGTGTTTTCGGTTACTTTCCAAAATGCTTGAGCATTTTTTTCTGTTAAAATATGTACAGTAGTAACTCGACAGTACTTGCACACTTAAGTTGTACCTTCTTTCCTTTGCTGTCTTCCACAATGAAATCCCTATGGTCACGGGCACATTCTTCTGAGGTTTTTGTGTGTAGGCATTTTTGTACATTAAGCCACAATTCTGTTTTAAATCCTCCATATCTTAACTGTAATACAGCTTGAAATCCCGCTAACAAGCCTCCATCCTGATTGTAATCTCGTTTTAAATCTCACAAGTGGAGTCTCCAATAGAAATGTAGGAATGTGCTGTCATTCAGTAGTTGGGGCGGGTTTAAAGGATTGAGAATGAATCAATGATAGATGCAAGTCAGGAAGGCGGGACATTGCCCAGCAGCACTGGGAAATGTATTTATTATTATTTTTGTAGTCGGTTTTATTTTTTAATGGGAATAGGGTAAAGTCAACGTGAATTGATTAAACATTTCCACAGTTTTTCCGGTGTTTATTAGCTATCCACCGATTTCATTTTTCATTTTTGTATCGGGTTTTATCAGTTAAAACTGAAAATCAGAAGCCCTATATATAATATATATAAGCTGTAGTTTTACAGTTTTGTGTTGTTCGCTGCACCTGCTGTGTGTAATTAAATCAACCTAATTACATTTTTTTTTAAACGGTAAAAACTAATCAGAAAATAATAAAACGATTTTCATAATGTTAATTTGTGATGTTAAAGCTGAAAATCATGTTAGAAATCACGTTCAAAATCCCCATTTCTGTAATGCTAATGATACCGAATACTGAACAAATAAATAGTACTTTGTTTAAATTTCCAATGTTATTGCATATGTTATCCCTTTACGAGAGATTGCTGATGACCTTAGAAAAAAAATATACATTATACATTGCACCAGTGGGTGCTTTATATGTTTAGGAATGCAGAATGTGTCTGACCTTTTTTGGAAAAAAATATTTTTCAAATTAAGATTGTATGTTTTACTGGGAAAATAATTATATAGCAATTTGTTACAAGTTTTAACAGTTCCTAATTAAAAGGATTTTGTCTGTTTCTTTTTTTACTTATTTATTTATTTTTTTAACTTATTTTTCTTGTCAGGTTCATTAATGTGAGTAAGAGCTTCGTGGGGTTCCTGGAGTCTTCACTTCAGTATACAGGTTGCACAACTGATTAAAGATGCCCTGGTTATCATTGCTTCTTTGTGCATTACCCTTTGTTAATAACCTATATGCTTATAATAAGCTCTTAATTAATGAAAATGAAACCTTCACTTCAGAACAGGGGCTGCAAAACGCTTTACTAGTGACCAATATCCTCCTAATAAGCCCTTTATTGGGAGACCAACTCTGATATAGAGTGATATCTATGCATGGTCCACTTTATTTTGCTGCTTTATTACCAAGGTATTATTCATTTACAAGCAGCTAGTAGGACTTAATATGGCCAAGAACAGTGGCTATGTTTCCATTAAGATATCAAAGCGAATAACGTCTTATGCGCATTTGAAATTCGGCAAAAGTAATGCGCGTAATCAACCTAAAATTGGGTTTCCATTCAAATCCATTTCTAGCGGACAAACTGGCCGACGTGATGACGTCGTGGGCGGAGCTAAAGTTATTCGCATCGAAAACTGAAATACGCTAGAAAAATAGTGCGACAGGCCGTTTCCACTCTTTTCCATGATTTTCCTTTACAAATGTATGTGAATACGATGACGTATCACATCTAGCGAATAACCCCTGTTTACTAAACAGCAGTCTACTGTCCATCACTTCCCACCAGTTTATAGTCACAAAAAAATTATTATTCTTTAAGTATTGTAGCGTGCACGGGGGAAGGCAGCAGTAGGGCTGGTTGGTGACGTAATCTCACACAAATACATAAGCCCGATATACGCTACTTGCAAGAAAGCTGGCTTTTTTGTACAGCGGTATCGGCGCTATGCTTTAGTGCGAGAGATCCTGGGTTCGTGCCCGCCCTCCGCTGTGTGTGGATTCCCTGTGGGAACCAAGATTGGTACAGTATTCTTGGGTGTATTGTAAAATTCAGTACGTTAGGCTACCTACAGCTTGATTTGTTTTACCCCATAAGAATCTTAATTAACTTATATTTTGGTTATAGCCTACTATAAGGGTAGCCTACTATTTTCTCATAAATTACAGGAGCATTTCCACCTTTTCTTGTAATTTATGAGAAATGTTAAACGTTTAATAAGCACACACTTTTCTGTTCAAACTGGAGAATTAAGCCATTGAGCACGTGTTTGAACTGTGCATTAAACTTGACCCGTATATTGCTCCACAACAGTTCAGCCCAAGATCACCTATACCAACAGAAAAGAGAATCGCTATCGCTCTGTATAAACTGCCTAGCTGTGCAGAATATGCAGTCGCCCAGTTGCACCTGTTACTGTTAGTCGCCATTTTTTCCTCCCAGTAATGAACTTCCTTAGGAGCTGCAGTGCACTTTGGGGGATCCGTTTATTTTATGCGAATACAATTGTTTCCATTTAAATTTATGCGCACTAAGGCACCTTAATTGGCATTTTCTGAAAATATCGACTTTCCTAAAACCTTTCCCAAAAACTTTTTTAAAAGTTTGAATAAATGTACATGTTTTTGCGAATTATACCCATTTCCATTGAGCTTATCGCATATTTTTTTTTAATCCGTAAACTTTTAGCGAATAAATCCATTGCAATGGAAACATAGCCAGTCTTCACTTCAGTATAAGGCATGCAAATCCTTTATTAATGTCCAGCAACCTGTTAGTAAGGCATGTTTGAGAATAAGCATAATAAGTACCTAACAACCCCTTATTAGGAGGCTATACATGGTGTGTTATATGCTAATTAGTCCCAAATAAGTACAGAATAAATGTCTAATATGTAAGGCTTGAAATAGTGTTAATGAAAAAAAACAGCAATAGTTTGGTTCCCAATTGATGCATTTTGTTATTAAACTGCCTATTAATAACTAGTATATGCTGTTACATTTCAGGTGGGAACTATGCAGATTACTGTATATCCCAGCTAAAAATTCACTTTACTTGAGACTAGGCACATTTTCCTTCAGTGGTCGTTATGTAATGTTGGATGGATCTACTGAGTCCTGGTTTCCATTGCACAGTTTTTTTCAAAGAGCTTTGGGGTGACATGAATAGGTCTTGCTCCCAATGTGATCCAAGGGCATTTGAAACCATGGATTCAGCAAAGCAGCTGTCTTGTCATTTTGCATAATATGAGCAGGTAAAGACAAAATGAAACTGGAACTTTAAGATGGCCACACTAAAGTTAGAGAAGAAAGCACTTTGAATGTTCATCCACCAGATGGCCAAATTGTTTAGTCATATTTTTCTTTGTAATAATTCATTCTAGGCCAAGTGACTGAATGAACCCATCCTGACTGTCGTGCTCTGTACTTTAGTATCATGCTTTCACTGTGTGTTTTGTTGATGTTTATAGAGGGTCAAGTGGGCAACAATATTTAGCTGCCCAGGGGTCCGATTCTCCATTGATAATACATTTACTATGGAGCCTTGGTGTCTTAGCCCACATCAATCCTAACAAAATGTTTTTTTTTGGCACAAGTATGTGTGTTTATTTGAAATGTCATGCAAGGGAATAATATATATATATATATTAGTACCATTTGTATGTGTTTCCCTATACAAGTAATATCTGCTGATCAGTGTCACAAAGCCAGGTGTCTTTGGATTTCTCTTTGCGAGCACTGAATCACCCTTTAAATCATTTAAAGCTGAAATAGAAAACAACACCCGGTATAATAAATTATTGGAGTATCTTTCATTTATTTGAAGCTGCTGAAAATAAAACAAAATCTGGTAGCATTTCAAAATGATAAAAAGTATTCCCAAGCAAGAAGTTGTTTTTGAGTTCTGTTAAAGATTGATGACATTTGTCACATTTCACTAGTATCCACTTGGCAGCAGCAAAGACTGGAACAGCTTGTGTGTACAGACTGCAGACAAGGGCCTTCATTTTGAATTAAACTCTTACACTGTGATGAAAAGCAGTGTCATAAATCTGGAACCTTGAACAGCTTCATTCTGCTTGTTGGGGACCTGTTGATGGGCGTATGACTAATGCTGTGCAGACAGTAATGGATATCGCACGGAACAGTCATTATCATACCCGCTAGAAATCAACCGCTGGAACCAATTGCTGACATTTGTGCCAAAGCAGAAAAAGCATGAGATACATAGCTTCCGTGCAAACAGTTTTATTAAGATAACATAATTTGTTTAGCCTGAGAGAACTGGGGAAGTAAACAGCAGGAGTATACTGATGATAGAAGCAATCTGCAGCAGAAGAACAAAGGGGATCTATAGAACCAGACAGAAGGAATGTAATGGGCATTGTGTGTGATACACTGCTGCTTCACAATCTGACCATGTCAGTGAGATGAGGTTACAAGCTCTAGAACCACGAATGTACATGAGTCTGGCTCTTCTTCACAGTGGTCAAGACACTCACTTCCTTACCTGTCAATCACGGCTACAAGATGGAGTTAAGCATGTGTTCAATAAGAGGTTTAATTAATCTGTTTTACCCGTGTGTCAGCCTCCTCCCTCAAGATATTCCGAATGCATTCGGAACAGTTCACAGATATAATATGGTTTACCTAATGTAAACCTGTCAGGGCAAATCTCTTTTAACCATCAGCCATTAGTAATGAACACAGATGAAGCACGTGCCCCAGCACCGTTGTATGTTGTCATTAATAAAATGTACTGATCTAAAATATTTACACCCTATACTTTACACTGAACATATTCTTCACTGTGATACTGTAGGTTATTTGTTTTCCAGTGAGTATATGATGTGTATTATATTATTACAAAAAGAAAAAAAAACATTTCAATATGCACCAAATGTGGAAACAAACTATGTGTCAAAGGGTAAACAACATCGATTAAGGTGGACATATTGAGGCAATTAGCATTTATGTACAGTTATGTAGGCTGTAAATTTATTTTCCTTTTTAATATATATTAACTTTTAAAATGAACAGCACTTAACATTCCTATTGAGAACCTAAATTTGACACCCCTCAAAGACAGTCACATTATTTACTTTTGCAGTGGGCTTTATGACAAGACATGACAGGACATCAGCACTGGTAACTCATAGCCTGCAGAGACCAGAACAAAACATTAAACAAGTACACTTTGTATATTGGACACCAGTTTAAAATAGGAAATTCTTACACAAGTAAATGAATAAGCTATCCCAATGTAGCGGGGCTGCGATTTGGACTCTGTACTCTATTGTGCCCCCTACTGACTATTAGTCTACGCCACTCTCTAAGGTTTATTGTATTGCATAGAGCTAGAGACAAACCCTATGTACCCAACACACATATATAAATATTACCAGGTCTCCAACAGGTCCCCTGAAATAAATGAGAGTCTATAGACAAGAATGCAGTTTAAAAGGTTTATTACAGGAAAATATGGCCCAAAGCCATTAACTAACAACACAACTTTAAAAAAGAAAAGAACATTGGTAAAGGTCATGAATAAATAAGGTTTTACTAATAGATAAGGAGCTGTGTAAATCGCGTTTTCACAGGCTGTACTTACCTAAAGTTGCAGAGTATCAAAGGAGATTATGGAATTGGTAAAACAGTCTGGTTGCTTGTCAGTGGTCACTGACGAGTTGACTGATGCCCAAGATCAGTATGGGTTACACATTGTATTTGTTTTGCAAGAGCTAAATGGTGAACACGCATCTGACGTACTAGAGCCTTACTAATACTTTACCTGTGACACTGCCGTGAATTTGAAAGAAAATTTCTGTGTTTTCCACAGGGCCTTACTAATACTTTACCTGTGAAACTGCCGTGAATTTGAAAGAAAATGTCAGTGTTTTTCACAGGGCCTTACTAATAAATACTGATAGTTACAGTACTAGAATTCTCCACTAGGGGAAATCAGTCAAAACATCAAGACGCCTGAACCTCTCACAGCATATAAGCAGTACAGGAGGGGTGAACTAAAAGAAAGAAAGGAGAACAATTTATTGTGAAAAACAATAAGAAAATCAAATGTGCATCAACTAATAAACTAACTTGTGACCAAACTGACAAACAAATCAGTGCATCTACTAAACTAAAAGCAAAAAATATAATTCTCAAAACGTGTAAAACAAGGTACAAAATAAATCACAACAAAAATATATAAAAGCCTCACACCTTCCTGAGCTAAAGAAGGTAGTGACAACATGATGGGCTGCTGACAGAGGGCAGGAAGAGGATGCCACAATTGTAACCAGCCAGGAGAGTATCCTAGTGGTCAACTGAGGTTCTGACTACTCCCCCTCCTGAGTTTTCTGGCCAATCAGAAGCTGAATTCTCTTCCCCGGGAACCTTCCCTGGAGGCAGAAGAAGCTGAGTATCTCCCATGAGTGTACTCTGTGCACTGCTCATGGAGGCCATTAAAGAAGCACTAGAATATCCTTTGGAGTTTCACTGTTGACAATAGTCACAAACTACATAAAGAAATGCCTGCCACACTAAGTATTATGTGAGTATCTGCAATATACTACTGAAGATATGGGCTACTGAAGGAAAAATGTATCATGCACTGTGCTACCGAAGCAGTTAAAATGTTGTGCAATTTGGAGTAACTGAGGTATACCTCTTAAATCCAGCCAGACATAATTGTTATTTGTTTGGGTTCATTGAAAACTACTGCTTATAAAATTATCAGGGACTATAAATTATACATTAGTATTTACTGAGCCCCTGAGAATGATATTTCTCTTTGTTTGTTTCTGTTGCATGGAGACTAAATAGTTTAATGGGCTAAACTTTATATCACAGCAACTAGAAACACCCCTGCCCCACCCCCTAAATGTGTCAAAGACAATTCTCCTAGAATAAACTACTTTTGTTAAGTGTTATTTGTTCTAGTCACATTCAATTTTGTTAGCTTAGACTGCTTTCCTTTCTTGGTTTTTGTAGGAGCAATATTGTGTCGACATTGATACTAACCAGGAAACTAGGGGAAACATAATCTACTAGTAACACAGTCCACAGACACCTTGAGTGCTTTCCTAGTTATCTGTTGGTTTACAGCCAGGACCACTGTCAGTTCGTTCTCCAAAAAAAGTGTATTGAAACATGAAGTGTGTTTGGGATCATTGTCAAGGAACTGAAATCCTGTACCAATTATATGTCTCCCCCAGGATAGAGCATGTTGGACCAGGGTATTGTGATACTGTTCTATTGCTCTTCAAGCATTCACAATTCTAAAAGGTATTGACAATGTCGACCCAGGGGACTTTTTCGACCTGAAAAAAGAAACAAGGACCGGGGGTCACGAATGGAGATTAGATAAAGGGGCATTTAGAACAGAACATTGGAGGCACTTTTTTACACAGAGGGTCTGGAATCAACTCCCCAGTAATGTTGTTGAAGCTGACACCCTGGGATCCTTCAAGAAGCTGCTTGATGAGATTCTGGGATCAAGAAGCTACTAACAACCAAACGAGCAAGATGGGCCGAATAGCCTCCTCTCATTTGTAAACTTTCTTATGTTCTTATGATCTTAACTATAGTACAGTGGTTAATGAACAGAATCTCTGACAGTCACAGTTCATTTTAAAGGCTGCAAAACAACAGATGCAATGCAAAATATATAAAAGCCTCTGTGGCAGGGAGAGCAAAGCCCTGCTTGTAAATTATGTTTTTTTTTTTAATTTCAGCATGGGTGAATGTACTGTATTATTATTTAAAAGGATAAATTTATTGTTTGGTGTTTATTGGTGACGGGAGAATGTATATTATGATTTATTTATTTATGAATAGGATGGAAAAAGCAGCGTTTTTGTTATGGTTTGGCAGTGTGGATGGGAAATCCTCATCCCACAAAACCCTGTGTAGAAGTTGACCATCTCCCGAGTTAATTCATTGATTAATGTGTTGCTAAACGGGAGATAGTCACCAGTATAAAAGCCTGCAGCTCTCCCTGTTCGAGGTGGGTGTTCGTAGGAGGAACGTGTGTGAGAGAGAGACGGGAGAAGGAAAGCAAAACAAACCAAAACGACAGTAAAAACAAAACAACTGCTGTGAGTGCTATAAGCTCCAGCACCGTATTTGTTTAGTTGGGATTCTTTGGTGGGAGAGATTTGTTTTTGTTTAACCTTTTATTTTCGCTCTGTGAGCAGTGTTTGTTTTGTTTAAATATTTTATTTATTTTTGGTTTAATAAAAACGGCGCCGCAGTGCGCTTTGCCCTCGAGTACCTTCCTGTGTATTGTTGTCTGTCTCTGGCCTGGCATCACCGCCCCGGCTACACTGTTACAGCCTGTTACAGTGGTTAAAGAAAAGGGCTTATAACCAGGAGGTCCCCGGTTCAAATACCGGCTGACTCACTGTGTGACCCTGAGCAAGTCACTTAACCTCCTTGTGCTCCGTCTTTCAGGTGAGATGTTGTTGTAAGTGACTCTGCAGCTGATGCATAGTTCATGCACCCTAGTCTCTGTAAGTCACCTTGGTTAAAGATGTCTGCTAAATAAACAAATAATATGCAATATATGCAACACTATGTGTACTATGTGTATTACAGCAATTCTTTATTGTGGAATATGACTTATTTGTACAGAATATTCAAGTGCTAAATTAAAGACACTTGATCTAACTAGATTTATAGAAAAAAACAAAAACAAAGATCTGTTGGGTATTTATATAGGCATCTTGCTCTTCAGACTTTGTACATACTGTATTTCCTATTCACACATACAAGAGTGACCAATTTCAGTCCACACATCACCTACATACAAAGTAACATTTCTATAATTTCAGTTGCATCACATCACCTATTTGATCACTGCAACACGTCCAGTGTGTAGCAGCCTTAAGAGTTCTATCTTCTGGATCAATGACCACATACTCCAGAGCTGGCTTTGCTGCTGTACACTGTTCCATTCCTGTTTCCAGTTCTTATGCTCTGGCAAACTACAGCCTTTCCTGTTTTGGTTGTTGGATATTTATGTCTTATTGGCTGGAACATTACCTCTTGGGCTCTAGACCCCTGGATAAAAAGTGTATCAATCTTGAATCCTACCTAATGTTATAACACTGGAATGCAGCTTTATCAATCATATCCTGTAGTCAAGTGTAAGATGTTATACACATCCAGACCACCAGCTTTTTTTGATAAGGCATTGCTTAGTTATGAGTTGATTTTTGTTTCATCATTATGTAGTTGACAATGGCAAGACTGCACCTGTCAAGGTCTAAGGTGGCACCAAGCCTATGTAATATTGGTACATCCTTGGGCCAATGGATATTTGGGATATGAGAAGGCTGTGGCACATATATACTGTAGCCTACTCTTGCTATTGCAGTTAGTAATTATGAGGCAGTTAAAGGTCTGTTACATGTATTTAAATATATTAAAAGTTAAAACGATCACATCCCCAAAAGACACACAAAAAAAGAAATACATAGAAAAACAACCAGCTTGAGATTTAAGGTCAGACCTTTGCTAAGTAAATCTTCTTTTTTTGGATAAGGAATAGTTTTTTGGGGGAAATTAATACTCTGTACCTTTTCTATAAATATTAGTTCAGTAATAGAGGTAAGTTAACCCATTTTAATCCATGTGTAATGAAACATCACACGTTTTGAACTAGATGGACAGACATGTTCATCAATCATCAGGTTTGTGACAGGGAGAGAAGGAATCTGTGCTGTATGTCTCCCTCCCGACCAGAAAGGGCACTGTGTAAGGTGAGTGGTACCCTTTCCCATAGACAGGTTGACTCGATAGTAGGTGGGAACCAGAAGTTGGCCATTTTGGGGAAAGTAATCAGCTGTGGGGCAGACAGCGATTAGAGATACCGTGGCACCAGGCTGATCATGGGGAGGAGTTTGGCAGTACAAAGGGATGCACTACCCTCACTGTACAGCACAGCAAAGCGCTGCCATTCCCTGTTTGGAGAGTACAGTTTTGTGCACTGTGGGGATTAAAACATTAACTGTTTATTTTCTGTTTGGAGACTGAAAACCTGCCGTATACTTCCTGATACCATTGCTGGTAGAGGGGCGGATTAATTATTTGTTTTTTGAGAAATAAATACAGATGTTTTGATACATGAAATACTTGTTTTGGACATTCACTTCCTTACCCACACCACTCACCTCTTGACAAGGTTATACTGGTATTAAAAATACAATATAGAAGCTACAAACCACAAATATTTTGATATCTAAAGGTGAATTGCCTGAGGCTATTTGCCAGCACTGTTAATACAACTCTTAATAGTTAGATGGAAACTGTCTGAAACCTTGAAACATTATATATTTTCTTTGAAAACAAGATGATATTAAATGCAGCTTAATAAGTGCACATTTCTAACCCCATTACTACTTTTTGTATTCTTATTTGCTTGTTGATAGTCAGAAGTTACTGAGGACATATGACAGGTAAATAGAGTCTCTTATTATTATTATTATTATAAAACATGTAGTTTTAAATTAATCATTATAATGTTTTGTTTTTTTCCCCTGATTTTTACAGTACTACAATATAGCAATAATAACTTCACTTTTTAAGGACTTATCACCTCTGATGTGTTATTTTTGTCATGGGCAGTTTTTATGATCTGTAATTTTAAATGGACAAACCTGCTTGTACTCACCTCTAACTTCATCTAGAAATTTGATATATTATTTATTTTAAAATGAATGTTAAAATCAGATGGTGTTCTTACTGTACTGTGCTGCAGTAGCTACTGGTATCATCTTTTTGAACAGGATGAGTTAGCAGTGAAAGCTGTTGAGTTTAAACTGTATTCCTGCACCTCTCAACAAAGAGAATACTTATGAAGGTATTAATACTTCTTGTGGTATTTCTCTGTTTGTCATTACATTTCTATAGTTTAATAGCTTGAGTGAGTAATGTTGGGTTTTGGACAGTAACCTACTTCCACCTAACAACATTTTCATAAAATAAAATAGTGGACTTCGCCAGCGTCTCTTGTGGTTACAGCTAATACATCAGTAACTTATGTTAATGAGATGGTAGAAAAAGATGTTGCTGTAAAGCTTTGGTTAGTATGCCTTGTTTGGCTACATATTGCTTATGTTGCTGACATACTGAATGCCATCTGAACCCAATGGACACTAAACTAGAGAATAGCCACATTGATAGAGAAGGCCCATAACTGTATATAAAAAAAGAATAAAAAAATGCAAACAAGCAAAAAGATACAGATTTGCTAGAGTTAGCTGTGAACATGTATTGGGTTGTCACATTATCTCTAGTTGAAACAACAACAAAAAAAGTGAACACGCACATGTATTGCTTTAGCTATTGTTCCCTTTCGACTGCCAAAATACAGATACATAATGTATTGAACGCCTTTTTGGAAATCTTAGAAACAAACAAAATAAATAACAACATCAGTAAGAGAGGTTTATGTTTTAGTTCAACCCCCCCAAGACTGGCTTGGCAGAAACATGTTCATAATGACATATGCATTGTACCTATTTTTAGCCTGTATACTTCAAATACAGATCACCTGTGTTAACATAAATATCATACCAAAACAGATAATGCTTTTTGTGTTTGTATTTCTAAAAATACAACTTGGCATAAATACAGACATGGTGATGAAAGTGTTGATGTTTTCTTCTCCCTACCCTTCAGCTTGTTGTCCTTTTCACTTTGGTATATTGACTGGGCTCATCACATATTTTCAGCAAGGATATCGTTACTAGGGAGCCCCAGACTGATTTTCTGGATTGATGACGTCAATGTGTTTCTTCAAAGATAAACAACATTCCCACTATGGTTTACATCTTTATAGTACATTTTTACTGTTCCCTAGGGATGCCAATATCCATATCTCAAGGTAACTGGGCTCTAGAGTGAATAAATAAATATACAATGTTTGCGTGACCTTGTTTCATAGCAACAACACATTTGTTGTGGTGATACATTTTAGACCCCCAACTGCCTTCCTTATAATTTTTATGAGCTAATGGAAAATAGTGCAATGTATTTGCAATATTTTTTTTTTGATAGCCTGCAAACTTGGTTCATATGTGGATCCACTGTTTTTTTTGTTTGTTTGTTTGTTTTTTTGTTTAACCATTTGTTTCACTGACAGTGCCTTAGTGGTGTTGCATTTCAACATGAAGGCAGCGGGCTTTGAGTCCCGCTCTGTATTTTTGTTTACCTGATATAACACTAATCCAAACCCTAATCTTAACTCTAACCAGCCTAACCCTAACCCTTTTTTGATACAATTACACATTAAGTACATTGTAACTATGCATAATAACATGGTAATTAACTACTATGTAAATACACTGTAATTAGAGTTTTTTTGTTGCTCTTAAATATCTCACAAAAGGTATTGAACAACTAGAAAGCCATCTTTTAGAAATCAAACCAGAATATTCTGACAGGGATAATGACTTCTGAAGAATCAAATGAGCAATTGAACAACTGATACAAGGAAAGCAATGTAACGGAAATGAATACAGTGAGACTTTCAGAGAAACAGAACATATTTCCTTCAATTTATGATGGATTGGCTGCCCTGTCTCTGTGATCTTTCCAGGATGCTCATGGAAATTAGATTAAATAAAAAAAATAAAGACAGTAAATCTTGCACCTCAGCTTTGCTATGAGCAGAGCAGATGGTTGATGGACGGTAGTTCGGGAATAGTGCTAAGGCATCTCAGTCATTCTTTTTATCCCTTAGCGGTCCATTTATTCAGCGCGTCTCAGGCGTGTCAGGTCCAATTTATTTTCACACGCACTGTTTATTTTAAACACGCTGTTTAAAAGTATTTTTTTTACAGTAAAACAGGTTTAAAAGGCACTGCATATCAACAGGACACTCAGTACTGCATCTCCAGCCATGCCCCACACCTTGTTCGCTGTATTTATCACAGATCTCTGCATAGCAGTGCATACTGATAAATCATCTCCTGATCACTCGTTTTATCACCAAACTCCTCAATAATGCTATGCAAGTCATTATTCTGTTACTATAACATCTCAAAAAGCTTGGCAAATGTCTGTGATATTCTTTGAGCAATGGATGTGGAAGAAGCTATCTTGTTTGTTTATGTCCGTGTTATGTCTGTGGTGAAGAGACTATGCATATTTCGGCTTCTCTCGGCTTCTAGCGGCCAAGCTTTCCTCTGCTTTTTCTGGAGAAAAAACAACTAGAGACCTGACCTGTGCTTGACGTCTTTTTTATGATGTTGGACAGGAAAGGAAAAATTGTAAAGTTGGACCTGGTCTGACATAGGACCGCAAAGGGTTAATGTACATAGAAAATAAATAACAGTAAACATGGTGTGCTAGTCAAGTGTTTTATGACATGGCTTTCATTCTCTTTTGTTAGATAAGGTTTTTAGCTAATAAGTTTATCAAGTAACACAAGCGGTATAGGAAAAGGTTATTTGGTGATATGTCTCACCACTTGTGTAAAATAAATCATTAAATAATCTTTATTTTATATAGTGCCTTTCATAGTGGACCACTATCACAAAGCGCTTTACAAGATGCAGTAACAAGAAAATCCATAATACTTTAAATACAGAGAAATGCATAATACAAGATATACAGTAAGAAACAATGCATAATACATGATAGTTAAAAAAAAAGCATAATACATTAAATACAGTGAAAAATGCATAATACATTAAATAGTAGCAACAACACAGCAGCTAATAGCAGATATAAGGCTTAAAGAGCACGGAAAGCAAGAGCGAACAGGTGGGTCTTGAGAGTTGATATAAAGTGAGTGACGGTGGGAGCATCACGCACCAAAGCTGGGAGAGAGTCGGAGCCATGAAGTTAAACGAGCGTTCTCCAAGTGTGGTGCACTTTTGCTTGGGGATAACAAGCAGGCCAGAGTCGGAGGACCTCAGGACCTTGCGGGCAGGGACAGCTGGTCAGCAAGTTGAGGAGGTACTCAGGACCTGTGTGATGAAGGGCATTGTAGGTGAGCAGGAGAGTTTTGAAAGTAATCCTGAACTTTACAGGTAGCCAATGCAGCTGGGTAAGACGGGGGGTGATGTGATCACATTTTTTATATCTGGTAAGGATCCTGGCAGCAGCATTCTGAACTAGCTGCAGTCGGTTTATGGTGCGTGCCGGGAGACCACCATATAGAGAGCTGCAGTAGTCAAAGGAGAGGTTGCTGTCAAGAAATAGACCAAGGCTTTGTACTGTGGGGGAAGGCAGCAGCAGACAGTTTGAGATTCAGGGCAGCTATATTGAGATTCTTAAATTGAGTTTTAGATCCTACTAGAAGGAGTTCATATTTGTTAGTGTTCAGCTGAAGAAAATTGGCAGACAGCCAGGCCTCGATGTCTTGAATGCAAGCCGAGAGCCGGACCACGGCAGAGGGGCTTCCAGGGTCGAGTTTTAAGTACAGCTGGGTGTCATCAGCATAGGAGTGAAACATGAGGCTGTGTTGGCAGATGAGGTGACCCAAGGGAAGCATGTAGATATTGAAGAGAAGGGGCCCAAGAACAGATCCTTGGGGGACACCACAAGTGACTAGGTTTATGACATCACTGCATCCAGCATAGAAAACAGACTGCATGCGTCCGGATAAGAGAGAGACAGGTTCCAGAGATCCCAGCATACTTCTGAAGGCAATCAAGAAGAATGCCATGATCTATGGTGTCAAAAGCAGCTGTTAGGTCAAGGAGGACAAACACATATGGCGCACCAGCATCAGCATTAAACAGGAGATCATTCACAATCCGGAGCAGAGCAGTTTCAGTACTGTGATGCGGCCGGAAGCCAGACTGTAGAGATTCAAGCAGACTGTTATCCATGAGATGTTTCATCAGCTGACTGCCTACAGCCCTTTCAAGAGTTTTGGAGAGGAAAGGGAGATTGAAGAAATGGAAATTGGATAAGTCAGCCGGGTTGAGGGAGGGTTTTTTGAGGTCCGGCGTAACTCGGGCAAGCTTGAGGGAAGCAGGAACCGAGCCAGAGTCCAGGGACAGGTTGAGAGTGTGCATAATGGAAGGAGCAAGATCAGAAGCACAGAGACAGACAAGCTTAGTCAGCAAGGGGCCCAGGGGGCACGTGGCAGTAGCTGATTTCAGCAGTAGGCCGGAGACATCAGCAATCGAGAGAGGAGAGAAGGAGGAGAGAGTAGTCGGGACAACCGGAGGAGCGTCAAGGTGGTCAAGTAGAAGACTGGGTTTGTGGTGGGAAAGCGTAGAATAGATGTTGTCGATTTTGTTCTGAAAGAAAGAGGAGAAATCATGACAGGTAAGAGAGGAGGATGAACGGGAGATGGATCTGTCAGTGGCTGGATGTAGGATTTGGTCAATGGTCTTAAAGAGAACATTGGGTTTACCGTGTCCCATAGTTATGATTTCAGAGAAGTACTTCACCCTGGCCGCAGCGAGCGCACGTCTGTAGCTCGCGAGATGGTCGGTCCAGATATCTCTGTGAACCATTAGTTCAGACAACCTCCACTTGCGATCAAGCTTACGGCAGGCAGACTTAAGCACTCGAAGTTTGAGGGTGTACCATGGGCAGGTTCGATCTTTGTTGATGGTTCTGGTTGTAAGCAGGGCAGTAGAAGTACAGACGAGGGAGAGGAATTCTGAAAACTAGGCAATAAAAGCAGAGTTGTTCTTAGGTGGATGGTAGATAACAGCAAGGGTGAGGGACATGGGAGAGGGGAGCTTGATGGCGAGATGCTCAAATGAAGAAAAGGCAGGCAAAGAAAGAACTGAAGAAGCAAGCACAGAATTTGCAATAACAGCAGTGGCCCTGCCTCAGGCAGTGAGGCGAGGTTTGTCAAAGAGGCCAATAGCCCTTTTGGGGTGGGTAGATGCAGTGAGTGCATGTCGTTTACAGAGTCCCAGGTTTCAGCTAGACAGAGAAGATCAAGATTGCTGAAAAGCAGAGATTTGTTAGTCAGGGAACGACAAATGAAAAAGAAGATTTTAAAGTTTGTAGCAGGCAGCATTTTGGGAGAAGGAGTTAGTAAAGTTATGTGCAGCAGGTACTTAGCAGTGTGTTCATTCTGGAGTGAAGAAGGAGTGAGCCCGCTTTGTCCAGGGGATCCAGATGTTAGGTGTCAAAGTAGGAATGAGGCATCTAGTAGCCATTGGGAGGGATTCGGGAAAGATCCTTGCTCTGACGGCCACAGCTCAGACTGCCCTTGGACGTGTGGCGCTTAGACTGCCACAACTCAGACTGCCCTTGGACGTGTGGCCCTTAGACTGCCACAGCTCAGACTGCCCTTGGACGTGTGACCCTTAGACTGGCTGGTGCTTAGAAAGGCTGGCGTTCTAAGACACTGTTTGCCAAGTTATACTATCCTGTAGGCCTAGAGCCGTATACTTAACACAATATTCTAATCAACCTCACGATTCAGCACAGCCCAGCAGAGTTTACAAAACTTAAATTACAATTGTTAAAGGCAGGGATAGTTACCCCAGCAACAATGATTTAACTATCAAATTAAATACAATCCACTTACCTGGTTATGTTGAGTCACCCAGAAGCAGTACTGGAGTTCAGAAAACAAGCAGAGACACACAGCACATGTGGCCTCAATTCAACCTAATTCTCCTGTGTAGAGAAATGCGATTGCAACATTTAGCTGAATTTCAATGTATTTAATATGATAGGCTTCCCACATTAAATATAGGGAATAAAGAACAGATTTCTTCAAAGAGGTTCAGTTTCTAGATTTGGGAAACAGCACAAGGGTAATGCATTCCTTGCATGAACCTGCCCCTGGACTGCAACAGGTTTTACTGTAGTGATTTACAGCAGTTTAACACTAGAAGCCCTGCGGCAGTCATTTTGGCAGTTTTTGGGTTTAAAATGTAATTTTCTCCAGTTGTGTAACACATATGGGGCTGTACCTTTCTGTCCGTATGTATTAAATATTCTGACAAAGCATGAAACACAGGAGTGCAGAAATAAAGGAGATATATTACATTATACCTAAAAGCCCCGGGAGCAGTCACATTGACGGTTACACAGAAAACAATTGTATTTTGATTATACAGAACGGTATTCTACTTTATTATTTTTATTTACCAGTCTGCAATGTGTTTGGCTGTAATCAGATTAGTCTCTACTCTCTGCCTGAGTGAATGACTGACTGTCTATTGTTTTTCAATCAGCCTTTTGAAGGCTGGTGCCTGCTTGCCAGCTGCACTGCTTTGGTCAGTCAATTAGCATCGGGACTAGTGAAAATAAATACCAGAGACCGTGGAGTTTACAATGCAACAAAATATGGATTTGATGTTTTGGATCAGATGGCATGGAAGTATTCCGTGAAAGCTGGCTCCTGACGGTGGTCTGTTCAGGTGTTTTAAAATGTATTGGACCTAGCAGCCATCAACTCCTGGGTACTTTACAAAGAATGCACGGAGAAGAATTTACCAAGGAGAGAATATATTTTACAGTTAGCACATCAACTTCGCAAGAAGCATTTGGAACATTTGGAACTCCGCTGAGAGCCGCTGAGGTTGGCAAGTGCAATAAAAATAAAACTTCAGACAGCTGTGCCCTGTGCAGAAAGGCGGCTTGGAGAAGTACATTATCTGTGTTGATTGTGAACAGCCTTAGACTCAAGGTAAAGGAATACCCTTTTGTCAAAAAAATAAAAATAAATTAGATTTTTCAGTTGCTTTTGCTCATCTGATAATAAACCGATTGCTGTTGAAAAGTTAAAAAATGTGATTAAAAAAAAAAAATTACATCCGACTGTTTCTCCTTTTGTCATACTACTTACAGTGTTTTCAATATATCCGTCAGAAAGACTGCTGCAGGGCTTCTAGGTATGAGTCCTTCTAGTGTTAATGGGAATTGATAAGTCCTTGCATCAGAGACTACCTTCCAGCACAGCTTTGATTTTGGATCAAAAAGCGTAATTGGCAGTTTCATCCAATCTTTTATGCTTTCATTAGACGTTAACAACATTCAGCATTTCAGTGTATAACCCATTGATATAAAGGTAAAAGTAAGGCACAGTTTGGTACTTCCTTTAAATTATTGCTTATGGTCTTTCACAGGCATTTGTCTGGAGCAATTAAATGAACCACACAATTATAGTTTGTCATAAGGCTAGATCTTAAAGCCACAACAAGACTTTCTGAGTTAAGCCTGGGACAGACAGGTGCATTGCGGCACTGCTGGGCATTTTCACAGTGCGATACCGCTAGTCTGCACCTGGACACACAGGAGCGGTAGACCGCTAGTCTGCACCTGGACACACAGGAGCAGTATACTGCTAGGCTGCACCTGGACACACAGGAGCGGTAGACCGCTAGTCTGCACCTGGACACACAGGAGCGGTAGACCGCTAGGCTGCACCTGGACACACAGGAGCGGTAGACCGCTAGGCTGCACCTGGACACACAGGAGCGGTAGACTGCTAGTCTGCACCTGGACACACAGGAGCGGTAGACCTCTAGTCTGCACCTGGACACACAGGAGCGGTAGACCGCTGGTCTGCACCTGGACACACAGGAGCGGTAGACCACTAGTCTGCACCTGGACACACAGGAGCGGTAGACCGCTGGTCTGCACCTGGACACACAGGAGCGGTAGACCACTAGTCTGCACCTGGACACACAGGAGCGGTAGACCGCTAGTCTGCACCTGGACACACAGGAGCAGTATTCACTATGTGGTACAGTAGTAATCAGTACCACACCGTAGGCTATGTATTCAAATACAAATTTACAAATATGGCCAAAAGTTCTGCATCACCAAGTAGAATTTAAAAAAAAAACCTGTATGAACATAATTTCGATATTTTATTTAACATCATGCTGTAACGGTCACTCTGCACAACTGAGAGGCAGTTGCACTGTCCTCCCTAAGGAGATACTACTGGCCCTATTCCTATAACTAAACAGGTCAGCAAGAGTGACAGACAGCAAAAGCAGGGACAGCAGAGGTGTCACTTTCACAAACAACCAGTTTATTGTTGTGAACAATAATGTAAGCAAATTAAATATTAACAAAAACCAAAATACAGATAAGATAGGAAAACACATAATTGCAGGGAACAGGTAAGACTAAAGCTAGTACAGATAAGTAGGAAAGGTGGACAAAACAGCTAAGTATAAAGATGGTACAGGTAAGTTGGCAAATGGAAAACAGAAGGCCCAAAAGTAACAAAGGAGAAATGGGTGTAGTGTCCGGTGGGCCTCAAATAAACCCCCCCACACACAAACACAACACAAACACAAAAACAATGCACAGACAGAGAAAGATAAAGGTGAATGAAATGATCACAGATGGTAACAATAATAATAACAGTCTGGATGGCAATGGATGGTGCATGAAAGTTAGGCCTAAACAAGGCCAGCAGAGCAGCAATGTAATTGAAAACCAAACAAGGCAACAAAAGAACAAAAAAACAAAAACTTCAGGAAGCAAAGTATCAAATTAAAGTAGAAAAATTCCAAACAAAAAAAGAATGATCCCACCAACAGATAAGGAAATCCAGCAAAGAGTCCAGTAATGATGGTGATTGTAGAAGGTTGAAAAAATTGAGTATGTTGAAATTGAATCAATCCAGTAGTGCTGAGCAGAATGGTGAACAGTAAAAATCAGGCTCTGAAAAAATGGAGACTGTCACACATAAAACAACAAACAGTAAACAGACCTTAATTAAACAGCTACACTTAAACAAGTAACAGTGAAGCGAAAAGAGGATTTTAGACAAAGTGCAGGATACAATAAGAAATAATGACTGCACTGGAATTAGTAGTTTAGGTTCACTGATATTTTAAGTTTGTAATGCTGTAGGTTGTGATGGATTCCTCAGAGAAAGGTAGTCACCCTCCAGGACTAATCAGCCAGCTTTAGCTTCTAAGGAACCAATGCAGGGATGCCAAAACAGGTGTTACATTATTATTATTATTATTATTATTATTATTATTATTATTATTATTATTATTATTATTATTAATTTCTTAACAGACACCCTTATCCAGGGCAACTTACAATTGTTACAATTATGTATTATTTTTTACATACAATTACCCATTTATACAGTTGGGTTTTTACTGGAGCAATCTAGGTAAAGTACCTTGCTCAAGGGTACAGTAGCAGTGTCCCCAACCTTGGATTGAACCCACAACCCACAACCCTCTGGTCAAGAGTCCAGAGCCCTAACCACTACTCCACACTGCTGCTCTATAGCAGTGTGGAGTAGTGGTTAGGGCTATAATATATGAAGCAGCCGAGTACTGAACATACTGTAGCCTATTAAGAGCATGTTTTGAGGCACCAGCAAGCAAGGCATTGCAGTAATCAAGTGGAGAGGAGAAAAAGGCATCTCCTCATCAGATAGAGAGAGAATAGGTCTTAAGTTGGCTGTGTTACACAGGTGAAAAAAGGAAATCCTGGTAACATTTCGAACATGCGCTTCGAAAGTTAGATGAGTTAGACTTGCCTGTCCTTGTGTCAAATATGGGAGGGATCAGACACTTCAGGGTGCTTGGACACCTCTGTAGACAACAGTTTAATTCGTGATTTTTCATGGCAAGGATGTGTTTTCAGCACATAGCTGTGATTGGGACTAGCGGTACCATCCCTTATATCATTATAAGGTTATATCATTTAAGGGGTATTAATAATACAGGAATTCATATTTGTACGGTATTCAATATAGCGATTTGTTTTTCTTTTCAGGAGCTCTGATAGACAGCGGATGAGTTACTTGACCACCCACTTGTACAAGGGTGGACTGGGGTTAATGGTCAGATCTCCTGAGATCATGCTCTTAGCATTTCAGAGGTCTGACCTCCATTATTTCAAGAGTCAAAGGTCAAATGCCTCCCATACCATGTTTAATGCATACCATGGTGAAAGCAAAGCGTGTTAAACAGGCAAGCATGAGGAAATACTAGTTATGGTGTGGCATGGTTGAGCCCAGTTAATACAACACTGCAAAATTATGATGGTACATTATTATCTTTTACTTTTATTTTTACTGTACTGTATATTAGCTATTATGGTGCTTTTGTTATAAGTAAAGGATTGTACCCGCTGTTCTGTTAGAATTTCCTTTTCCCTGGGTGGGGGTGGGGGTGGGGGTCTGTCATCTCATGATAATTCATAAATTAATTAATCGAATGTAAATGGAGTAGAGAGGTTCTTTTAGACCTAATGCATTAGGAATGCTACAGAATGTGTTTAAATTATGAATGTGATTTGGTAATGTAGAAAGCAGTGATCCAGTGCTCTCCTCAATTAGCCTTATGACAATGATATATATTGCAACATATTTTTAAATATGTTTTCTACCTTCAAATAGTATATTGCAAAATATATAACATATATTACTTAACATACATTTAATACTCATCCCAAAATATATAAATGAGCTGAAACAAATGTTGAAATATATTTTAAATATAAGCAATATCACACAGAAATAGACATTTTATATTTTTATATTGTGTGTGTGTGTGTGTGTGTGTGTGTGTGTGTGTATATATATCTGTTACGAGCAAACCCCGAAATGCGGCCGATTCAGGCAGTCTGAATCACTCCTCCTGTTCTTTCATTCCTGTTCTGAGTGACAGGCAGACGTTCCCTCTATTCAGGTCCATCCCCCTAGCGGGTTTTCTCTTTTCTTATGGACACTTTTGCATGCAGCAGTTTATACAAAGAAATGGGTTAAAAATAGGCTTGACCTTTACTAAGTTCCAAATACTTCTGGCGTTAAATGAAAAAACAAAAACACTCTTTGTTCTGTATTAAAGCTGAGAAAGGAAAAAAAAGAGATGCATCCTCTTTACTGGCGCTTTAATCCTACCTGAAACCAGCAGGATTGTTAAAGCTTGCTGGGTATGATTAATGGAAAGGTATTGAAACTGGGAAATTATAGAACCTGGGAAGCCTTTAAATGTAAGAAAAAAATGTGTTATACCGGAATGGTGCTGTGGTTTTGTCCTTGGAAACTGATCCACAGTCAGTAGGCCAATTTTGTTCCATATCTTTATAAATGTTCTCTATTGTTATGGAAAGGATGTGGAATTATTTGTATGGGAATTGAAACAAAAAGAGCCATTCATTTTAGTTATAGATATACTATATTAGAAAGGTCAAGAACTTCTTTAGGAAGTACTTAATTGTTCAGCCGCTTATTTCTTTTTTTAGTATTATAAAGTATCACATTCCACAGACCCCATTCAAGTCCTGGATGTGTTTTATTATTTTCGATAATCTAAAACATACTTGCACCTATGAGTCATAATCATTTTTTCCCAAAACAAAGCTATCAGTTCACCTACAGTGAAGGTATGGGTAACACAATTATAAAAGGTTCATTCTTATATATTCGTAAGATATTATTAAGCGCTAGTAAAATGGTAAACTCACACTCATGGCTCAGACAGCATTGCTTTAATATTATTGATAGCTGTCACTGATTGACATGAATGAAGGAGTTACCTAAGGAGTTAGGCCAAAATCTGCTTGATTTTTGGTGACGGGTGCAAGCATTTTTTTGCAGGGGTATTTAGTCTCCTGCTTAAAATGTTGCCTAGTTTTACATTAGGGTTGTGGGTTCAACTGCAAAGAAAGCATTCTGATATCTGATGCAGATTTGTACATCAGCGGTCCATATCAGTGTTTCTCAGTGTCAGTATAAAATATGAAAAGTTTGCAATATAGTTATGCTACCATTATCATTTTTTTAAATGAATAAAGATAACATATACACAAGCTGAAAATTATGGAGGTGCAGCACTGAAGATTGACGTGTTTTCAATGATGACCTCTCGATGTTGACTGGAGGTGCAGCACTGAAGATTGATGTGTTTTCAATGATGACCTCTCGATGTTGGCTGGAGGTGCAACACTGAAGATTGATGTGTTTTCAATGATGACCTCTCGATGTTGACTAGAGGTGCAGCACTGAAGATTGATGTGTTTTCAATGATGACCTCTCGATGTTGACTGGAGATGCAGCACTGAAGATTGATGTGTTTTCAATGATAACCTCTCGATGTTGACTAGAGGTGCAGCACTGAAGATTGATGTGTTTTCAATGATGACCTCTCGATGTTGACTAGAGGTGCAGCACTGAAGATTGATGTGTTTTCAATGATGACCTCTCGATGTTGACTAGAGGTGCAGCACTGAAGATTGATGACCTCTCGATGATGACCTCTCGATGTTGGCTGGAGGTGCAGCACTGAAGATTGATGTGTTTTCAATGATGACCTCTCGATGTTGACTAGAGGTGCAGCACTGAAGATTGATGTGTTTTCAATGATGACCTCTCGATGTTGACTGGAGATGCAGCACTGAAGATTGATGTGTTTTCAATGATAACCTCTCGATGTTGACTGGAGGTGCAGCACTGAAGATTGATGTGTTTTCAATGATGACCTCTCGATGTTGACTGGAGGTGCAGCACTGAAGATTGATGTGTTTTCAATGATGACCTCTCGATGTTGACTAGAGGTGCAGCACTGAAGATTGATGTGTTTTCAATGATGACCTCTCGATGTTGACTGGAGATGCAGCACTGAAGATTGATGTGTTTTCAATGATAACCTCTCGATGTTGACTGGAGGTGCAGCACTGAAGGTTGATGTGTTTTCAATGATAACCTCTCGATGTTGACTAGAGGTGCAGCACTGAAGATTGATGTGTTTTCAATGATGACCTCTCGATGTTGACTAGAGGTGCAGCACTGAAGATTGATGACCTCTCGATGATGACCTCTCGATGTTGGCTGGAGGTGCAGCACTGAAGATTGATGTGTTTTCAATGATGACCTCTCGATGTTGACTAGAGGTGCAGCACTGAAGATTGACATGTTTTCAATGATGACCTCTCGATGTTGACTAGAGGTAGGGATGGGTCGGTATACCAGTTTTTCGGTTTACCGCGGTTTACCTTACAGTATTAATACCGTTCCTTTTATTATACACCGCAATTATCGTAATTCTTTTATAAATCGGTTATCGCATTTTTTCAACTGCAAACACTCTTCTTCTAAATCAAGTGATAGTACTTTAGCCATAGCAAAATATCTGAGGAAGATCTTTTTGTGAACTGATACTGTATTTTGATAATAGTTTTGAAGGAAACTGTCAACGACACAGAATGCATGTTTCAATTGCTGTGTTCTGTTACCCAGAGGTTGCTGTGTCGGCTGCCATTGGCTGCTGTCTTTCTGACGTCACACGCAGCTTTTAGAGAAACGCCTTCTCCAAACCTTGCAGCGCAGCACACATTTTCAACGTGGTATATTCTGTCTGGATTATCAACAGTCAGTTTAATGTAATTGATTAACATTAAATTTATTGTAAAATTATACATCACTTATCACAGATTTAACACATTATGTTTGTTTAAATTATTTATGTATTTATTTATTTATTTATTTAATATAGCGTTGACAAGGCTGTACACGGCTTCATTGTATAATGATAAAATGTTGTTCGCCTCCGCTAACAAGGGGGCAGCAGTAGTTTTAGTGGTTATTTGCATTACGATGAACAGGTCACTCATGGTCCCTTTGGTTCACAGCCGCAGCCAGCCTCCCACAGTAACATTTCAAAGGTACGCTGGGCTATGCAGAATCTGCACAGATTTCTGCGGGTGTTGAGTGACGTTCACAGCGCATCTCCGCGATTCTGTGCAGCACTGTACAAAACTGCGGAAATCTAAGAACACCACCAATATCTCAAATAAAATGAGCACAGACCCGCGACTGCAGCAGAATAGCCTACTTATTATCAACGTAGTTTTGTTTAAACAAGTTATAACAGTATTCCAGTTTTCTTGGGGAAGTGAAGAAATCTTTTTTTACAAACTCCACATGTGTAATAATCATCGAAGCGTACTTGTGCAATATCGTGAAGCTATAAATCCAATAACACGTTTTAGTATTAAAATACATTCTTCTTTGCTATACATATTTATTTATCTGGTTGAAACAATAAACAACTAATCTCTGCTCTTAAATAATAACCTGTGGTACATGTTTGTGTTTTAAGCAATAAGACCAATCATTTCCAATTCTATTTACCATCAGCTAAACAAAGTATTTATGTATTTATTTCTTTATTTAATTTTATACGTTAAAATGTTTTAACAAACTATAGCACCACGTCATTTTGAGCAAATACTAGATTGTAATAATGTTGTAGTATAACATTGAGAGTGTACAACTTTATTTTTTTTTATTTTTTTTAAATTCTGATTGTCTTATAAAAACGAAACGTACCAAGCTATTTGGCATAGTAAAATGCTAAATACCAAATGTTTAAATCATTCCATGAAAGGAAGTGTGATTTGTTGGTTTTATTTTTGTGAATTACAGTAATTTAAGTGATTTACATTAGTCTTTCTTAATTTTTTAAGCCTTTATTTTATAACTTGCATGATGTACTGTATACCATGATATTAAGGTTACCACAGTGTTTTATTTAATGGTTATCATACCATGCAAATTTTGTACCGTCCCATCCCTAACTGGAGGTGCAGCACTGAAGATTGATGTGTTTTCAATGAAGACCTCTCGATGCTGACTGGAGGTGCAGCACTGAAGATTGATGTGTTTTCAATGATGACCTCTCGATGTTGACTGGAGGTGCAGCACTGAAGATTGACGTGTTTTCAATGATGACCTCTCGATGTTGACTAGAGGTGCAGCACTGAAGATTGAAGTGTTTTCAATGATGACCTCTCGATGCTGACTGGAGGTGCAGCACTGAAGATTGACGTGTTTTCAATGATGACCTCTCGATGTTGACTAGAGGTGCAGCACTGAAGATTGACGTGTTTTCAATGATGACCTCTCGATGTTGACTAGAGGTGCAGCACTGAAGATTGACGTGTTTTCAGTGATGACCTCTCGATGTTGACTAGAGGTGCAGCACTGAAGATTGATGTGTTTTCAATGATGACCTCTCGATGTTGACTAGAGGTGCAGCACTGAAGATTGAAGTGTTTTCAATGATGACCTCTCGATGCTGACTGGAGGTGCAGCACTGAAGATTGACGTGTTTTCAATGATGACCTCTCGATGTTGACTAGAGGTGCAGCACTGAAGATTGACGTGTTTTCAATGATGACCTCTCGATGTTGACTAGAGGTGCAGCACTGAAGATTGACGTGTTTTCAATGATGACCTCTCGATGTTGACTAGAGGTGCAGCACTGAAGATTGACGTGTTTTCAGTGATGACCTCTCGATGTTGACTAGAGGTGCAGCACTGAAGATTGATGTGTTTTCAATGATGACCTCTCGGTGTTGACTAGAGGTGCAGCACTGAAGATTGAAGTGTTTTCAATGATGACCTCTCGATGCTGACTGGAGGTGCAGCACTGAAGATTGACGTGTTTTCAATGATGACCTCTCGATGTTGACTAGAGGTGCAGCACTGAAGATTGACGTGTTTTCAATGATGACCTCTCGATGTTGACTAGAGGTGCAGCACTGAAGATTGACGTGTTTTCAATGATGACCTCTCGATGTTGACTAGAGGTGCAGCACTGAAGATTGACGTGTTTTCAGTGATGACCTCTCGATGTTGACTAGAGGTGCAGCACTGAAGATTGATGTGTTTTCAATGATGACCTCTCGGTGTTGACTAGAGGTGCAGCACTGAAGATTGATGACCTCTCGATGATGACCTCTCGATGTTGGCTGGAGGTGCAGCACTGAAGATTGATGTGTTTTCAATGATGACCTCTCGGTGTTGACTAGAGGTGCAGCACTGAAGATTGATGACCTCTCGATGATGACCTCTCGATGTTGGCTGGAGGTGCAGCACTGAAGATTGATGTGTTTTCAATGAAGACCTCTCGATGATGACTAGAGGTGCAGCACTGAAATGTTTGCAAGGAGCGCTTGATACATTTTCTTGACTAAATTACCATTAAAAAATCCAACTTTAACCATAATGCGTGCATATTCTATTTAGGAAAACGTGAGCTCTAACAAATGATGGCAATGCTTATTTGATAACATTTACTTGAAATATTTTGTTAGCACCATGTACTTTCAAATCCTTTTTTAGTTAAAAGCAAGTAATATACAGAATAAGGAAATTAAGCTCTGTAGTTCTCCTATTTTTCTCCCTTTGTTTTTGGAACTATTTTATTCATTCATAATCACAATCCTGTGCCACTTAGAGTTATCTAAAAATCATTTCCATAGCTCATGATTGATGACTGTTTATTTTACTCAGTCATTTGTTTATGTCATTTTGAAATGTATGTAGCCAGGAAAAAATGTAGTTACACATCTAATATTTTAGAAGTGGTTCTTCTGACTTTGGAAACTTTGATGATTGTTTATACTGGCAAAGGCCTGTAAATAGACAGCACTATAAACAAATGTTGATTGATAAAGATAATGAAATTTCAACATGTTGGGAAATCTGTCACATACTTAATCTTTTGTACAGTCTGCTTACCTTGGAAACAAAACCACATCTGCATGCATTTTGGTACACGATAGGCATCACATACTCATGGAAGTAATGTTATTCAAGTTAAACCAAAGTTAAAGAATGGAGCAGAAGAACCTTTGTTAAAGGTTGCCTTCCTAAAACAACTGACAAATCATAAGAAAGCACATACTAGAAGTTGTCTTTTGCTGAAGAAAAACATTCTGAATTTACTAAATGAATGATTGATTGGTAGGCTGATTGACCTTAAACATATATTTCCAGAACAAATCTTCTGAGACGAATCATCTCCATTGTGGTCCTGGAAAGAGTCCAGCAAAGAGCAACCAGACTAATGCCAGGGATCAAAGGAATGAGCTACGAAGACAGGTTGAAAGAACTGAAAACACATTTAGTCTTGAACAAAGAAGAATTAGGGGGATGTAATGTTCCTATTTGAGTACTGCCACTTTAAGACAGTAAGCCTCTCAAGTTCTGGTGATCAGAATGTAATGTAAGGAGGTGAGGGGTTAAAAGGGAAAGGGGTCAAAAGGGATAGTTCAATAAAGACAGGAAGTTATTGTTTAACAGCAAGAGAACCTATGTGTTGTTCATTAGCTGTGGGTCCCTAACCTGAGTATGTAAAAGTATGATTTCGAAGAATATCACAGGGGACATGATTGAATCTTTAAACTCTTAAAAGGAATTGATATAAGCTCGGTTTACATCCAAAAAATTAAAAGTCTCACTTTTTTGTCGCACTCTAGAGAATGTTGCCTGAAAGAGAATGTGTAAAGGCATGTATGTGAATAATCAAAAGCCCCTTACAATACATTAGTTTGTTATTCTAACAATTACTAAGGGTACAGATATAGTTTTCGTACTCTATGGTGGGGATCCACACTGACATGTCAGCTGTAGTCTTCCACACAGGCCTCCAGTAAATCTGCTTACTTCGAAGGAGCAGGGAGATGGTTAATAATCGGAATGTTTAAAGTACCTATCCAGCAATGCCTTATAAACTAGAGTTACCAATATTTCAAAGTACTTAGCAGCTCTGTTTTACGGCTCCTCTGGACATTATTTATCATACCCACTTCTGCATTTCTTTATTGGGGTTTATATTTGTGTGTATGGCTCAAAGCATAAAGTTGACGCTAAAATGAAATACTGGAGTTGTAAATTGCTGCTATGTTTTATAATGAATTTATGCAGCATAAGGCATCAGAATCAAACTGGGGGTGGTTCAGAATCAGAATCAATGGTATTTATTTACATATGCAAAATAGTAACAAAATATTGCAGTATTGCAAACAAGTCTATGTGTTGTGTGATTGCTGATAACACTTGGTATAGAACTGATAAAATGGCCAAATGAATTGGGCCAAAAATATCTACTAATAAACGAAGGAGGATAGGAGAAACTTTTTTACACAAAGTGGTGGGTGTATGGAATGGGTTATGACGTCATGTTGATGCTGCTTAATCACTGGGATTGTTTAAAAACTGACGACGTGAAGGTCTGGTATCAATCAGCTATTATGAATCGAACAGGCACTGGCGGGCCAGATGGCCTCCTCACAACTTCTCTTATGTCCGTTTTTTCTGACACCACCAATCTTTGAGGATAAAAGTTGAAAAACAATATGGTAAAGTACAGCGGATGTTGTGTGGTTATTTGATATGTTTTTAGTCACTGTAATTCTAGTTTATAAAAGTTGTTGTTTTGCAGGTGTTGAATTATGACATGGCACCAATGGACTTCAGAGTGTCTGAATTGTGCTATTCTCAAACCACAGCAGTAAGCCTGGATCTTCCATTAAGAGCAGATGGAATTATGAGCGATTTACAGTCCAATAGCTTGTTGATGACTTTGTACTGAAAGAGCTTATAATGACTTATGTGCTGCTTGACTTGCCGACTGTTTTACATGCAAATGGGAGGAAATTGTATTTTTAACATTAAACCTCTCTTTTCATCATTGTGAACCCTCATCAGTTACAATGCATACCGCTGTTGTTCTCATTGAACATGAGATATCAAGCTAAGGAAAATCTGAGAAAGTTTGGGAAATCTGTAACTAATATAAAAAGAGGATTGCTATAGAGTACAAGGTAACGGAAATTGTAACTCATAGTTTGCACAGTTTCTGTTGAGGCTTGCGCATACAGCCTCCTGCTTCAAGCACTCCACTCCAGCACAAACATTTTCTTTTCTTTCTTTCTAACACACCATCTTCAATATGTTTTTTGCACCCTGTCTCTCATATATAACAAGTTACCATAGTAGTTGCAACCTCAAATGATCATTTTGATGCCCCCATGTTAGTTATGTGAGTGGTGCAGTAAGGATAACAATGTCCACAAAGAGAGATTAATAATTGTCCCGTTTATTAAATACAGCACATGCAGCGTGATTGTAACCTGATTCACGCAGGATTTCAGCATTAATATAGAGTGAGTGCCATGTGGATATTGCAGGATTCCTGCATTAATTACCGTTATTTTTAAACAATTCTCTTCCCTCCGCTTTATTGGACGGCCCTCCGTTCTTGTACTCTGTGTTTACATCCATTAAACACAGATTGCTGTCTGTAATACTGCAGTTCTCTCGTTGACCACAATAAGAATGTTGCATGAAGGCAGCGTGAGAGTCGGGTGAAATGTGCAGGAGAGTAGTGTGGAGACTTAAGTGAAGACTGCAGGAAAGCAGCGTGGTGGTGGCGTGAGCTAGTGTGAATCACGCTGCATGTATGGAATCCCCTCTACCAGTAATGTATGGAATCCCCTCTACCAGCAATGTATTGAATCCCCTCTACCAGCAATGTATTGAATCCCCTCTACCAGCAATGTATTGAATCCCCTCTACCAGCAATGTATGGAATCCCTCTACCAGCAATGTATTGAATCCCTCTACCAGCAATGTATGGAATCCCTCTACCAGCAATGTATTGAATCCCTCTACCAGCAATGTATTGAATCCCTCTACCAGTAATGTATGGAATCCCTTTACCAGCAATGTATGGAATCCCTCTACCAGTAATGTATGGAATCCCCTCTACCAGTAATGTATTGAATCCCTCTACCAGTAATGTATTGAATCCCTCTACCAGCAATGTATTGAATCCCTCTACCAGTAATGTATGGAATCCCTCTACCAGCAATGTATTGAATCCCCTCTACCAGCAATGTATTGAATCCCCTCGACCAGCAATGTATGGAATCCCCTCTACCAGTAATGTATTGAATCCCCTCTACCAGCAATGTATTGAATCCCCTCTACCAGTAATGTATGGGATCCCCTCTACCAGCAATGGAAAGGCTATACACTTTTGTTTTTCTTGGAGATTTGTAAAGAACTTTCAGGTCTTTAATGTGCATTTGGCAGCTGCTAGGAGGGAGGCATTTTATTGTAAAAAATCACTAGGGAAGCTAGACTTTTTTATTATTATTTATTTAATATATACCTCCAAACAATCCAATGCCACTTTTAAAAATAAGGAGTTGTTATACAATTAATATATAAGATACTGATGTGTTGATATATCACTGTGCGGCATTCGGCACAAAGAAGCATATTTAGGCATTTCCACATGAAAACATTTAGAAAAAAATGCTATTACCCTAACTATTACCTTTACTCAATACTTCAGCAGTAGCAGGGTTTTCAAACGCTATGTTTACATGATTTAAAAAGTCAAAGCAAAAACTGTATGTGTAGATGTACAGTAAATCTACTTTACTTCAAGCACATGTAAAAGAAAGCTTTTATGTCTGTCAAAGTCAGTTGCAATAAATGCAGATTATATATATATATATATATATATATATATATATATATATATATATATATATATATATATATATATATATATTTAAGTTGATGTCAAAATGATTAAACTGAGCTTGTAAGCAATCCAAAGTTTAAGATGGGAAAGTATAAAACAAATAAGCAACTGTTGCTAATAAAACCAGCACCTTTTCTTTGCAGACTTGGCACATTATCCCAGTTTCCAGTAGCAGCTCAGTGTAAAGCAGCCTTTTTTTTTTCAAGAATGGGCCCGGCTTCCACAACAATGTGTCTCATGGCAGAGATACACAGTACCGATCACACCCCTAGTACTAACACTGTTACATCACTTGACACCTTTCCCAATGAGGCAATGTCTGCAGAGTAAAATAACATTGATTACATGGTGATATCACAATTTATTGTGATGTTATAAGAAAATAAACACTGAGAGGTATGTTCCGCCATTTTGAAAAACTTGTAATTCACAGGAAGTGGTCATATATATATATATATATATATATATATATATATATATATATATATATATATCCCAATATATATATATATATATACCCCAATGGAAATGTATAATTTCTAGAAATTTTTCAAAAATAATTTTAGGAAAAATCTTTTGTAGCAAACGTTTTGCTTCTGTGGTTGACGAAAAAAAGTTACAAGAAATAGATGGTGACAATTATTTCTTTTGCAAAACTCCAAAAATGCTAATTGAAAAGTATTCATACCCTTTGATGCTATGATAGTATTGTCTACAAGGTACTAGAAATTTCACTATGATAATGCAGAACCTAATTCTAGAAAAGAAAGAAGGTTCTTTCACCAAGAACAACTAGAACACTTTTGCGTTGAAGAATGGTCAAACATCACTAGTCATGCCAAAAGATGCCTCAACTAGATATTAATTTCATTTTCCTTGTCAGAGTATGCATACTTTTGAATTAGCATTTTTTGAGTTTTGCAAAAAAATAATTGTAGACATCTGTTTCTTGTAACTATTTTTTTCTCTTCCACAAAGGAAACCTTTTGCTACAAAAGATGTTTCCTATAATTATTTGTTTTCGAGAAATTTATAGAAATTATAAATTTCCATTGAGGTATGTAAACTTTTGACTACAACTGTATGTGTATGCAATAAGGCCCGATATGGTGTCCGAATATGTGAAATACACGGACGCCTCAGGGCGTTTTGCATCATGAGACAAAGTCGAGTGCCTCCAACCCCTAATAAAGGGATGTGACAGAGACCGGATGATTCTTCCCGACCTGTGAGGGTGCTGTGTAAAGTGAACCGAGTGCCCTGGACTGGATGGCCAGGCAATTCATTCCCAGGGTTAGACGGAAGTCGGTCATCAAAGGGGGCAGAGCTACGATACACTAAGTCATCGACCACAGATTGGAGGAGCGGTTGCACTAGTTAACCAAGGGGTCATGATTGACGGTACAAAAAGGGGCATAGCGAAGTGATCTGTTCCTTTGTATGGTTAAAGCTGAACCGGAAGGAGACCGTGTGTTGTAATTGTGAGTGTTTTGTTTGTTTGTTTTGTCGTGTCTAAGGAATCACTTTGTTGTTATTATTAGACGGCTGAACATGATTCGGAGCTGTCACCAAAGGCTAGCACTTACCCGGACAACAATTCACTATTGTTTCATGAATAACTGTATCTACACCAACGCACTCACTGTGGACTTGTGTTTGTGTTTTGTGTTACGTGTGGGTGTTTAAAAACAGACAATACATGTCGCTGAATTGCCTGTTAGCATCGTTATTGTTTGCTGTATTTGTATCATCAAACCATTGGATTTACAAATAAAATATCATTGCACCTGGATTATAGTTGTCTGTCTGTTCATTGATCATTGCTGCATTCCTGCACCTGCACACTGGGACCACAAAAGTATTCCCATTTATAACTTTGAACTACACACTAAGTTAAGCTGAGTAAATTGATTTAATTGAAACATACAGTAAAGTAAGTAAATATATTTATTTTTGATATGTTGAATTTTACATTGCCATTGAACTTCTAAATTTATTTTTCTCTGAGTGCAAGACGCTGCTGTTTCAGCAGAATGGGAGCAAAAGAGAGAGTCTCGGATTTCTGTAATTTTTCAAGGTCTTTGTTGGAGAGTAATGGATAATGTGCAGGAGTATCTTTGTGTGTTTTTCTGTAGCGTTTACAAACTGCTAAAAAGACATTATTGAAGTGACAAAGTCGGGGTGAGTGAGTATAAAGACAGCGATTAAAAAAAAAATGTTTATTTTTTCCAGTTCATTCAATTGTTCTTCATCCAAATTGACATGTCTACTTACTAATTTCTGGGACTTTTTGCTGGTAATTGGACACTCAGTTTTATAGTTACTGTACATTTGTAACTGTAAACAAGATGGCTACCGGTACTGTAAATTCTGTGAGGTAGCGCAGTGATTTCGAATATGGACAGCTTGAACCTTGCTCGACCAATATATATATATATATATATATATATATATATATATATATATATATATATATATATACACACAAACACATACATGCACATCCAACTATATATATATATATGATTAAAAGAAAGATAAAAAAACACATACTTGCTGTTTCACTACAAGTAAAACACAGATCTCAAGCACAGATGATGCTGAACAGCAGTTGTACACTCGGAGGCTTGACAATGAAACAGTAGAATCTGGAAGGCGATTCCAGAACCCCACCGAAGAGATAAGGAATGATGGTCAGAGCAGCTCTGTGGACACCTCTCAACCTTTCAACCCAGGTCTTTTATGAGCTCAGACTCATATATAGGTAGAAACAATAAATGCAAAACCCTCTAAAAGTGAGCACGAACAAAATAGGACCTTCTGCCACTTAGTAGTTTAAGAGAGGAGTGACTAAGACTAGAGGGCACTATGCCTGTTTCATGGTTCTTTTCAAAAGGTAATGTTTCTCAGCTCAGTTGCAGGGAATTTTAAAAATTGAGAAGCTGCTGAACAACAGGAGGTTGGACATACACCAGCACCAGCTGTAACACTCCCACCATAGTAAGTCGCAATTCATCAATATCCTAGTGCTGGATATTAACCTTTTTAACTTCGTTTTGATGACTTACAGGGCCACCATACTTTCCAGTACAGGCTTGAAACACATATCATTGGATAGGGGATTAAATTTCTCTTCCTGGTAGTTTTTTTTTTTGTGTGATATCACTGAGAGGGGCATTTAGTGTCTAAAGCTCAGAAACAGTTTTGGCAGCGAGGAGAAAAAACGTGTTTCAGAGAAACCTGTTTAGAGGTAACAAAGACACGGAAAAAACGCTGTAAATCCGATGTATTTGGTATAGTTTGATATATTAGAATGTATTTTGTTTCATGTGTTTTAATGTATATATGTTTTTACAACATGTATAAATATCAAGAAACAAGTAGATACAAGCAGATACTATTTCATTAACTAAATGTATCAGCTATGTTTTTTTTATATACAGTATAAATATTTATTTTGAGAAAATAATCGAGAGTAGTGTCCATTATTGCTTATAAAGACCCAGAGAATAAACATGTATTATGTCATTGCCATCACTCTTGTGCAACAATGTCTTGTAATTTGCCTAAACATCAATACACTTTCAGGAAGTATTGCAAAGCCCCTTGGGTCATAGAATAACACATTATATAGATGTATCTCTAAGCAGAATAGATAATAATAATAAAAAAACATTGAAAAAAATAGCAAAACATTTGTATGGTTTCTGACATACTTTATAATGTTCTCCAGTGTTCTGAAATAAAGGACACCATTTCCAGGATGCTACTGTAAAAAAATAGATTTTAGTGAATTTTTATAGGAAGAGAGTCAAATACAGTCAAAAAACACCTGGTCCTGGGGGAGCCATCCCACTGAAAAATGCTTGGTCCTGAAAGGGTTAAAGATAAAAACAATGTACATGTGCTTTTCGATTCCCCGGATGCTACATCCCTCCATTTTGTATTCTCAGATTAACATGAAATGGTTGCATTTCATCTTAAAACAACAGGAAGCTGTTGTGTTTTAATTTAACATTTATTTGCCAGCAATTGCTAAATCTAATGTGTCAGAAGTTTGCTCAGACATTTCCAACAATATTCTCCTGTCTGTTACGACCAGGTTCAGTTATTAATAACCTCACATTTTTCCTAAATGTTACCACATCTATCTGTAGCCAGGTTACCACAAGTTTATACAGCTAGCTGTCACATGTTTGTACTGTCAGTTGCCATGTGTTTCAACAGACAATTAGCAAACATTTCCACAGGCACATACTACAGGTTTGTGCTCAGAAATTACCGTATTTTCACATTCCTTACTTCTAGATATAACTTTTCCAAATTAGTTGAAAAGGGTGAACTCAAGCTGAAAAAATATGAAGGTAGCAAAATGAAAAAGTGCCTGTTAGGTCTTCAATAATATATTTGAGATACTCAAGAAGGATGTAACATATAAGAAAATGATGAAAACATATGACTTTCAAGGGTGTTTATTGTAAGATGTTATTAGCTTATGATTCAGATTCCTGAATACAATAGACCCTGAAGCTATTACGCACAAACTCTTACCACTCTCACTGTCATAGCTGGAATATTTATATTCAGCTTACAGTGTCCCTCTATCTAAAGCAAAAGTAAACACACTGTACTCTCAACACTTTTTTTGCTTTCTGCTAAAGCTAATTCCAAGTCTAGAAAGTAGTACAAATTGTGTAGAGGACCCATTACTCGTACTCATGCCCGTATTTGCACAGTAAGATGGCAGTGTTAAAAATTCATTTTTGGCACTGAAAATGACCAGAAATCCTGTCAATACCAGGCATGAGATTGACAGTCATCACTGCCCAATTACTACCAAACTGATTAAATGCAGTGTTTACATTGTGTAATGGCAAGCAATTGTAATGAATACTTGGTGGTCCGAGTACTTGGCACACCCCAAGTAAAAAGTCATTAACTCTTTGCAGTCCATTTATTAATTGCGCGTCAGGTCCAATTTATTTTCACACGCGCAGTTAATTTTAGACGCGCTGTTTAAAAGTATTTTTTTTCCACAGTCAAACGGGTTTAAAAGGCCCTGCCTATCAACAAAGCACTCACTAGGCATCTCCAGCCCCGCCCCACCCTTTCGTTCGCTATCGCTTTCACATATGCTAAGAAATAAATAATAATAATAATAATAGTCGTACATACCGATCAATCATCTCCTGATCACTCGTTTTATCACCAAACTCCTCAATAATGCAATCCAAGTCATTATTTTATTACTATAACATCTCAAAAAAGCTCTGCAAATGTCTGTGATAGTCTCTGTGCGCTGATACAGTATCAGCCAGCTAGTTTCCTTATGACCGCCCCTATGTGATGCCAGGGGCAAGTATGACTATTCATGAGATACACCTTTTTTTTTAATTTTTATTTTTTTATCGGCTTGTCTCGGCTCCTGTCGCTCCCACTCGGCCATTGAATGGTTTTCGGCTTTTCGGAGAAAAACGACTAGAAACCCGTTTTTGCATTTTTGATGATGTCGGACAGGGTCCGATAATGGACGGATAGGAATAATTGCAATGTCGGACCAGGTCAACAATGGACATCAAAGGGTTAAGGAATTTTTTGTGTGTTAATTTGAATGTGGGTGCGATGGAGTCACTAGCCTCTTCCCTCACTGATTAAAAACATTACTACTATCACAAAGCTATTTGGACTGTATAAGGCAGTGTGGCAAAGTGGTTTGCAGTGCGCAGGCGAAGAAGTAAAAGGTAACAGATGACAGACAGCAAAGTTCACAGTCCAAACAATTCTTTATTGGTTCTCGTTTGTAATCCAGGTTGTATACAGCCATAAATAATAATCATAGGCAATACACAGCAATGTATATTGCACTGTTTTAAACCACGGGTTACAGTCCCAAAATAATAAACATAGTATAAACACACACAAAGACACAAACACGATCACAAGTCCAGAGTGAGTGCTAACGTGCAAGTGGTGAAATACAGTTTATTAGTGCTCAGTGGTGAAGCGTTGTCCGGGTTGGTGCTGGCCTTAGGCGACAGCTCCCAGTAATAAGAACAAATGAATACAATTAGAAACGACAAAACAAACAAACAAACACTAAACACTCACGGTTACTTTATTCTCCTTCAGCGGTTCTCTCGCAACATAACAGAGGAACAGATCGCTTAGCCACGTCCCCTTTTGTACCATCAGCCACGCTCCCTTGGTAGCGAGTGCAATCGTTTTTCCTCCAATCCACGGTTGCCACATAACTTCTCGTCTGAGGTGATGACTTGGTGTACCATGGCTCCGCCCCCTTTCTAGATGACTGACTTCCACCTTTCCCTGGAAATAATTGTCAGACCATCCAGTCTGGGGCACTCTGTTCCCTTTACACAGCGCTCTCACAGGTCGGGAGGGAGATTTATAACCAAGATTCATTTTTCTGTGTCACAGGCAGTTTAAGAACTAAAAAAAATAGGACCCTGAAAATTTGTATAATGGAATTGTTGTATTGAGCAAATTGATAATGGCACTCGTTTTGATGTTGTTTGATTTATATTTGATAATTACTGTTTACTGATTAGTATTGTTATTAATGTTGTTAGCAGTGTTTTTTGTTTTCATTGTTCAAAAAAATAATGTTTTCATTAAAGGGTTAATGAAAAACACAGTTTAGGTCATTTATGTGTGATTATTCATCATATGTTAACATTTTATAGCAATTACAGGTTTGAAAACATTATTATTATTATTATTATTATTATTATTATTATTATTATTATTATTATTATTATTATTATTTTCAAAATCTGGTGCCTGGGAAGGGGTTTCCTTCGGCTAGGAAGCCTAATAATGTTAGATTTTTTTGGGCTACTGATAGGGTAGCAGGTATGGTTCCTTGCAATGTTTAACTTTTTTTTTTGTTTTTACATTATTGTATCCATGTGTACACATAGTAAAAAAATTAAGTAAAAAATCTATGGTCTTCTATGATGTATGTGTTTTTATACGGTGCTGACATGAAAGCATGCCTTGATCTATGACAAAAAAAAAAATCCTGTACCATTTCTTTTATGCGGACTTGAATGCTTTACAGTCCTAGTCTGATCCATGCTGTGATGTTTAGGTATGCCCATCTGGATATAAATTCTCATACACTTTGCAATTCTAATATAAAACTGATGTGAAGAATTGTACTATAACTTGTCATTGCATGCCTAACAGACATTTATCTTTAGGATTATTTCTCTCCTCCTGGTGACCTTACAGTTAATACATTATTTTACTAAGCAAAACAGGTAGGCAACCCTTGCAGACTGCCTCCTTCTGGAATTGTTGATGAAAATCCTTTGTTATTAGCATCACTTTTTCACTGAAAAAAACATTTTGTTTTTGGAATTGCTATGTATAAGCTCATTAGCGCCACAAAGAGAAAAATATTCAGTAATTATGAGATAATATTGAGTTATTTAGCAATAAATCGATAGTTTGGGTAATTCACAGCACTCGAGTCACTATTCCCATTCAGCCTCTTCATTTTGGTTTAAAATGGGTTGTATGGTTGTATTTAATGATAAACCAATACACAGTATTTATTGTATAGGTAAGACACTCAATCCTCCCACCCTTCCCCAGCATACTATGCCCGCTGTTGCAAGGAGGAGGTCCCTGCTTCTATTTTTTTTGTAAATTGCAATTCTAGAACTAATAAGAAACAACATAAGACATATATTGAATGACAACATTTGTTTATAGGTCCATCTTTTCCTTTCTGAACAAAAAAGATAACGACAATGTGTAGTAATATATATATATATATACAGTGCCTACACAAAGTCTACACCCCCTTTTCAAAATGTTCACCTTTTGTTGCCTTATGGCCTGGAATTAAAATGCATTAAAATAGTTTTTTTTTCATTTATCTACATATATCATTATATCGGAGGCTGTGTGGTCCAGTGGTTAAAGAAAAGGGCTTGTAACCAGGAGGTTCCGGTTCGAATCCCACCTCAGCCACTGACTCATTGTGTGACCCTGAGCAAGTCACTTAACCTCCTTGTGCTCCATCTTTCGGGTGAGACGTAGTTGTAAGTGACTCTGCAGCTGATGCGTAGTTCACACACCCTAGTCTCTGTAAGTCGCCTTGGATGAAGGCGTCTGCTAAATAAACAAATAATAATAATAATAATATAATTTATCTTTATCCTACCCCACAACTAACAAGTGAAAAAAATATTCTAGAAATTTGTAGAAAATTAATTAAAAACAAAAACTGAAATAGATTGGTTGGATAAGTGTCCACCCCCCTTGTAATAGCAATCCTAAATTAGCTCAGGTGTAACCAATCACCTTCAAAATCACACACCAAGTTAAGTGGCCTCCACCGGTGTTAAATTGTAGTGATTCACATGATTCCAGGATATATTCAGCAGTTCCTGTAGGTTATTGATCCCAGAATCTCATCAAGCAGCTTCTTGAAGGATCCCTGGGTGTCAGCTTCAACAACATTACTGGGGAGTTGGTTCCAGACCCTCACAATTCTCTGTGTAAAAAAGTGCCTCCTATTTTCTTCTTTCTATGTTCTTTTTTCAGGTAGAAAAAGTTCCCTGGGTCGACATTGTCAATACCTTTTAGAATTTTGAATGCTTGAATCAGATCACTGCTTAATCCTCTTTGTTCTTTGTTCAAGACTGAATAGATTCAATTATTTTTCAATTATTCAATTATTGTTCAAGACTGAATAGATTCAATTATTTTAGCCTGTTTGCATATGACATGCCTTTTAAACCCAGGATAATTCTGGTCACTCTTCTTTGCACTCTTTCTAGAGCAGCAATATCCATTTTATAACGAGGTGACCAGAACTGAACACAATAATCTAGATGAGGTCTTACTAATGCATTGTAAAGTTTTAACATTACTTCCCTTGATTTCAATTCAACACTTTTCACTATATATCCGAGCATCTTGTTGGTCTTTTTTTATAGCTTCCCCATATTGTCTAGATGAAGACATTTCTGAGTCAACATAAACTCCTAGCTCTTTTTCATAGATTCCTTCTTCAATTTCAGTATCTCCCATATGATATTTATAATGCACATTTGTATTGCCTGCGTGCAGTACCTTACACCTTTCTCTATTAAATGTCATTTGCCATGTGTCTGCCCAGTTCTGAATACTGTTTAGATAATTTTGAATGACCTTTGCTGCTGCAACAGTGTTTGCCACTCCTCCTATTTTTGTGTCGTCTGCAAATTTAAGTTTGCTTACTATACCAGAATCTAAATCATTAATGTAGATTAGGAATAGCAGAGGACCTAATACTGATCCCTGTGGTACACCACTGGTTACCTCGCTCCATTTTGAGGTTTCTCCTCTAATCAGTACTTTCTGTTTTCTACATGTTAACCACTCTCTAATCCATGTGCTTGCATTTCCTTGAATCCCTACTGCGTTCAGTTTGAGAATTAATCTTTTATGCAAGACTTTGTCAAAGGCTTTCTGGAAATCTAAATAAACCATGTTGTATGCTTTGCAATTTTCCATTGTTGATGTTGCATCCTCAAAAAAATCAAGCAAGTTAGTTAGACACAATCTCCCTTTCCTAAAACCATGGTGACTGTCTCCTAGGATACTGTTACCATATAGGTAAGTTTCCATTTTGGATCTTATTATAGTTTCCATAAGTTTACATATAATAGAGATCAGGCTTATTGGTCTGTAGCTACCTGGTTCGGTTTTATTTCCCTTTTTGTGGATCGGTATTACGTTTGCAATTTTCCAGTCTGTCGATACAACCCCTGTGTCAAGTGACTGTTGCATGATCTTGGTTAGCGGTCTGTAAATAACTTCTTTCATTTCTTTGAGTACTATTGGGAGGATCTCATCCGGCCCAGGGGATATGTTTATTTTTAGAGCTCCTAGTCCCTTTAACACTTCTGCCTCTGTTATGCTAAAGTTATTTAAAACTGGATTGGAACAGGTCGACATATGGGGCACCGTTGACGTCTTCTGTAGACGTCAGCGGTTTCTTTAATTGTATTGAAATGCCGAAGACACTGAGGTTTACAGCTCGTGCTCTTCTGTAGACGTCAGTGGTTTCTTGTAAATGAGGTATCCAGAATACTACTGCATATGGAATTCCATGATTCTATTCCACAGTCATGTAAACACAGTATTCTGAATATTGAATACAGCTGTAAAGAAAATGTGGAGGGAAAACAATGAAGTATAATTCAAGAAATTGGATTAAGCCTCATCTAGACATGGACAAAACACTAAGCATTATATAGTGAACAAATTAAAAGTAAGCATTAACATGTGCACTAATCTATTGCAAACATGTCTGTGTCCATGCATAGGTAATTTTCCATTTTGGTAATTTTCCAGATCCACAGTAATGGACAGGCAACAACATTTGCTAATTTATATATACACACTGTATATATATATATTTATAAAAAATACATATATATATATATATATATATATATATATATATATATATATATATATAACTGCAGTGTACAAAATTGAAGGCATATGAAAGAGAACGTTTTTTAAAAGATGTACACAAAAAGTTTAAAAGATTAAAAAAATCTTATTTTCAGGATGTTTTGGCCAAATGCCCTTCTTCAGCTGTTTAAAAAGAAAACAAAACACAGTGCAGTAAACTTGTTGTTATTCAAGAATTGTAATTATACAAAAATTCTGTGGATGATGTCATGATTATTAAAATAGAATGTTCATTCCCAGAGCTTACAAAGTTCCCAGTTTGAAGATAAACTCTCGTTCCTTTGGTTTCCGAGCAACATTTGTTCCATAGCACTGATTGAACACACAGACTGTGATGTCTTCAGCAGTGTGATCATCACTGTTGAAGTGATGGGCTGCTGGAAATGCAGTGGTGTTAATGCAAATCCTTCTTAAGTGTTCTACAAACCGATCTGCTAAACACCTTTTAGTTTCCCCAATATACAATGTGTTGCATTTCTTGCAGATAATGCAGTCGACTATTCCTTTAGAGGTACATGTAAAATGTTCATGAATGTTGAATGAAGATTTAATGTCTCTAATCTGTTTCAGAAAGAATGTATTTACAGGTATTACATCGTAGTCTATTACATGGATATGTGGTTTCCCAGAAGGACGAATAGCACTGTGTACCTGTGTACATATTCTCTTATATTCTTGTCTCTTCTATGTGACATCAAGGGGGGAGTCTTGAAAACAGTCTCTGTAGATGGGTCTAAAATTGTGAAGTTTTTTTTTGCACTATTGTCTGTATCTTTCTGTTGGTAGGGTGGTAAGTGAGGACCAGAGGGATTCTATCATCTGTGTGTTGTATATTGTATATTGTAAAGCATTTTTTATATTTATATTTGAAATGCGGGATTTAGCTTTAGTGATGATCGTGTCTGGAAAGCCACAATTTCCAAAAAACACACACATTTCCTCGCTTTTGGCAAAGAAATCTTGATCGTCGCTGCAAATACATTTGAGACAGTTGTGAATAGGGAATCTAGTCACGGCAAGCCTTAGGGTGTGAGGACGCATGCTGCAGATATGAATGAGAATCAGTTGGTTTGTAGTACACAGTGGTGTTAATGGTGGAATTCAAAACAGTGATGGAAATGTCTAAGAAAGATATACTACTGCCAGTTTCTGATATGTTCCATGTGAAATCCAGGGCTGGGTGGAAATTTGTTACTGACTGAATGAACTGCTTTAAATCCTCACTGGAGTTGGTGGAAATTCCAAAAATGTCATCAATGTACCTAAGATATAGTTTAGGTGTGCTTCCATTGTATTGCTGTAAAAAATTGTTTTCAAACAATCCCACAAAAAGGCAAGCATATGATGGTCCCATTTTAATTCCCATGCTAACATCCCTGACTTCAATGTGAGCACAAGTTCAGCCAGTCTCAGAAGGATATCTGTTGGAGGTTCTTTCACTGTCCGTTCATCAAGAAAGTGCTTTACTGCAAACAACCCTTCATTATTTGGTATAACAGTGTAGAGGCTTTTAATGTCTATTGTAAAAAGAATAATATTATCACAAGGGTGCTGTTCTTTGAAAACTTTCTTGTAAATCCAGCTCAGTGTCCTCACTTTCACTGTTGGAATTGCTGGTTTCAAGCACTTCTTCCGTATTTAGTACTCGTCTTTGAGCCATCTTCTCGGAAGGTATTATTTATTTATTTTTAACAGACGCCTTTATCCAAAGCGACTTACAGAGACGAGGGTGTGTGAACTATGCATCAGCTGCAGAGTCACTTACAATTACGTCTCACCCGAAAGACGGAGCACAAGGAGGTTAAGTGACTTGCTCAGGGTCACACAAAGAGTCAGTGGCTGAGGTGGGATTTGAACTAGGGACCTCCTGGTTACAAGTCCTTTTCTTTAACCACTGTACCACACAGCCTCCATACAGATACTAATGAATTGGAGTGCCCACAGCAGAGTCTAATAAACCTAATACAAAAGAATAAGCATACCTGATCAAGAGATGACTGATCAAGGCATTGATCACAACACCTGGGTTTGCAATGTTCTCAAGATTGAATTACAATGGACAGTTACAAACTTGCTGAACTGATTCAGAGGACAGGCAGATGAGAAAAAAGTAACGTAGCTATATCACAGTGTATTGTGATTCAATGTGTAGATTTTGTGACAACTGCTAATAATAATAATAATAATAATAATAATAATAATAATATATGATGTGTAGAATGAATGTATTTGCTTACAATTGTAAGTCGCCCTGGATAAGGGTGTCTGCTAAGAAATAAATAATAATAATAATAATAGAATGACTTTCATTAGTGTTTCAGCACTCGACAGGAGTATATAATACGTTCTTTCAGAATGACTTTGATTTTATTAAAAAACCCAGACTAAATTGTCGGCTATAATTAGGGGTCTACTTAAATCTTGGTAAATTTACGTATTTTTCACGGGTATGTTGCGGAATAAAATTAGGATTTCGCGGACATTTCTCTGACCTGTTTAAACATTAAATAAACCCAAGTAGACAGCATTTCAGAACACTATTAAGCCTAAAAATAGTGGTAGTTGCTTCCTTACTAAAACAGAGTGCTGGCATTTGTTAAAGGCGAGTATGCAGCATCCCCCTGCAGTTGACTTGCCCATACATTGAGACTGCACGTCTGCATCCACTGAATTGGTTGGAAGTTAAGGCAAAGCTTTACAGTTATACAGATGTGGAAATCGATTAGAAACAGCCCAAAAACTCGGTTACACAAGGGCATTTGGCATAGTTTAATAAAGTCAATGTATGCAGTACGTTCGTTGTCATGTTATTTGTCCCATCCAATAATTTATTTTATTAGTACCGAGTCAAAACAAAGAAGACGTGGCTATTCGGGTCTAAAATTCCAACTGTAAGCAGCAGGTTGAAGCGAGGTGGCTGTGCTGGATCGTTTTAGTACTGATTTAACTTGCAGACAGGAATACTTTTTGTCTGCGCTGACTTTCCAGTTTGGTTTCTGAAAGCTGTTTATTTTACGTTCTGTTCAGCAGCCTCTGAGGTAGCCTTTTGTTTAATGTGTGATTCTGAAGCTAAATAGCGATCGATCGTATTTTCTCCAAATACACATTAAGATATGGAAAACAATTACCTCAGTCTGCATGTACAGTTTCTTTGGGAAATATCTTGAAACGATCATCAGCCGAAATATACTTTGCTTTTTGTGTCGTCCATTCTACTATTTTACCTCCAATGCTGAAAACTAGATTTTAGCAACCTAAATCAAAACAATGCAGCACCAACTTTGTCCCGCCCCCTCCTGCACAGTACAGGTCACATAAAAGCAGTAACGACGCACTGATAGGCTGATTAAAACTTTGTCATTTGAATAGTAAACAAGAACGTAAACTGCTTTGGAGAATTTATTTTGTAAATGTTACTTGTGGACGTTTTTTGTTTGTTTATTTTTTACTTAAGTGCAATGCACACGGGACGGCGAAGGAATCAAAAAGGGCTATCTACAAAATGTAGATACGTAGTTTGCCGTTGCGTCGCTTGCATTGTGCAGTAGTTAATTTAAACAAGGTTTCTTTTTTCCCTCTCCGTACCTGTTTGTATGCATTGGCCCCTAAGAGGTGAATTTCGCGCTGATCCCTCAATTTCACGATTTCCGCGAAATCGCGATTTAGGTAGGTCCCTAGCTATAATATATTGATTTCAATATGCCGCATAAACTGCGGGTCTGGCAGTTGAAGAAGCAAGTGCTTATAACTTATTCATTTTTACGATTCTTCAGATGAAACACCGTATGGGTATTTAATTCAAATATTTAGTAACACTTAAGAACGGACATGCACGAGATATTCACATATGTAGAGATATTTAAATTTGAATTGCAAAAGCTGTTCAAAAAGCGGCTATGGCAGTGCTAGTGTTAAACAAATAGCGGTACAATATCATTTGCTTTATTTTATTTATTTATTTATTTATTTTTACAGTAGCAGACTATTAGACTACTCACAGAACACTAAATAAAATGTGTCATGCATGGGCTTTACTAAAAGAGCCAGGGATAAGAACGCGGCTTAACTCTTTATTCCATTCGAGTACATCTCACCAGATTTGATACATGCTTACAACGTCGAGTTAAGTTTGATACATTTCAACTGCTTTCCACATGACACTTTGTTTCAAATATAAACCAATAAACATAATCTGCTAAATAAGCACCACATTCCTGTGAATGTCAAAAGTAGAAACATGTAGCAAAGTTTTAAATAACATGTTTACACAGATAATCACGAATAAACTAAAATAAAATGAGGTGGCGTCTCCCTTTCATCTTGGCAAATTTATCAACACCAGCCTGTATGTGTAAGTCTAATGTTTTTGCTTGTCAGGTTAGCTCGCAATAAGCAAAAGATTGCTCAATCTCTCATCCCCAGTAGTTGTACGCAGGTTTTTCAAAATATTTTTTTTACCCTTTTCATGCACGAAAAGAACCTTTAATTTGCCGAACTAATACCAAAATGTGAATATGGCTAAAATCTGTTAGCAAAAGAAATCCTTTGATTTTCATGTATAACATTGCCTAATCATTTATTTCCATATAAATGTATATTTAAGAAATGTAACATTTTAAAACAGTAATTATAACAGTACATTTCAACCAGCGTGTATCTAATACTGTAGTCTACCACCTTAATTTAAATATAATTTTCTGCCGATGCACTGTGAAAAAGACATTATAGAGCAGCTATTCATTCCGGTACAAAACCCGAAAACGGACAGCACAGCCCCACACATGAGCCTCAATCTCATTTTCATATCTGTGGTACTTTTTCTTTAGAGTAGGTATAAATAATTGTACCTGGGCGTCAGCAATATTCATAGTTTCTTCCACAAGTGAATCCATCCTTGTTGTCTCGCTGTGTTTCATTTATTTCATTTTCCACCTGCTGTGGCAAGACTCATCATGACAGCAATAATATTGTATTATAAAAACAATAAAATGCAGTGCCATTCTGTGCTGTCGATATAATCACTGGCAACGATGAACTATCAACCAAAATGAATGAATGCGGCCGACACCTTGAGACTTTGAGTGAGCGCGTGAGCAATTACATCACCATGACAACCGTGTCCGATTTCATTCCGTTAGAAAAGAATGATGTTTGAAAAACGTATTTTATTTGTTTATGTGTCTGGTTATGTGTTTAATAATGAATATTCTGTTTAACTTCCTGGACCATGGCTATTTTATTTTTTATTTTTTGTTTTGGTTATTTTTTTTTTATTGTTATTGTTTTATCATGGAAGTGCTGCCAGCCAAGTTAGCCTTTTAACTTAGTCTCTAATGTGCTTTGATTAACACAGCCATTTGTATAACTGATCAATCAATTATTGTAAGGTGACATTGGTTTTATGTTGGGAAATATTTTTAAAAAAAATAAAAAAAACTGAAATATCTTGCTATATATATATATATATATATATATATATATATATATATATATATATATATATATATATATATATAGTATTTATTTTTACTGCTTTCAGAGTTGCTACAGCTTCAATGTTTTTTACTGTGGAAATCTGGTAACCCTAAGGCTGAGGCGACTAACCTACCAAAGAGCATTTTTATTGCGAGGAATGCCTGTCCTCCACATATGCATGTAGTTGATTTATGGAATGCTGGCTGACTCTCAGGGTCATGACCATCTGCTTTTGTTTTGCTTCTGGTTATTGAGTTTCTTCTTATCTCTGCCTACCTGCAGAAATAACTCCCCCACAAAAAAGTCAGATTCACCTGGAGTTACCTCATGAACAAAGATCTCACATGACTTCTGATAATGTACACTATTTTGGAATAAGAGATAAAATGTGGATTTTAGATTAGAATGTAAAGCGTGACTCATGCATTTTTGTTTATAGACTGGAGTTCTGGTCTATGAGTAAAAAACCTATTTTTTTAAAATAAAATGTATTTGTTAAGTTATTATTTGGATAATTCTGCTGTATTAAAAATCAATATGCAAACACAACTATAAATGGTTGTTAACACTACATTAAGTGACTCTAATAACTGTGTATTTACATAGTAGATACTTAGTAAATACATGTGTGCTTACAGCAGTGGTGGATCGTCATAAGAGGCTAAGCCTACGTGTAATTTTGTAAAAGTTAAAAAAGCTTACTTTACGTCATGCTTTCCAAGGTCTACTGCGTTGCTATTGGCTAACATGTAGCCTCAAAATGGGTGGGATTCTGTGTGTATTCCACCTGCAATCACCCTCTGTCTGTCAAGTTTTACCGTATTTGTATTGGCTACATGATGCAAGCTTATGGCTAGCCTCTACCATTCATAATTAGACTTAATCTTGTCTACTCCCTTAACCCTATGCGGTCCATTGTCGGACCTGGTCCGACATTGCAATTATTCCTATCCGGTCCATTATCGGACCCTGTCCGACATCATCAAAAAAACGCAAAAAACGGGTTTCTAGTCATTTTTTCTCCGGATAAAGCCGAGAAAACCATTCAATGGCCGAGTGGGAGTGACAGGAGCCGAGACAAGCCAATAAAAAAAAAAAAAAAAAAAAAAAAAGGCGTATCTCATGAATAGTCATACTTGCCCCTGGCATCACATAGGGGCGGTCATAAGGAAACAAGCTGGCTGTTACTGTATCAGCGCACAGAGACTATCACAGACATTTGCAGAGCTTTTTTGAGATGTTATAGTAATAAAATAATGACTTGGATTGCATTATTGAGGAGTTTGGTGATAAAACGAGAGATCAGGAGATGATTGATCGGTATGTACCACTATTATTATTATTATTTATTTCTTAGCATATGTGAAAGCGATATCGAACGAAAGGGTGGGGCGGGGCTGGAGATGCCTAGTGAGTGCTTTGTTGATATGCAGGGCCTTTTAAACCCGTTTGACAGTGGAAAAAAATACTTTTAAACAGCGCATCTAAAATTAACTGCACGTGTGAAAATAAATTGGACCTGACGTGCACTTAATAAATCAACTGCAAAGGGTTAAGTTTTGATATGCCGACACAGTACATTGTATATTTTTCTTTTAAATTCATATGCCATTTTCCTCACTTTCAATTGAGGAAAAATAATAATAAAGGTTGTTTAAAGCCTAAATTGCACCTTCTTCAACAGGGAGCTCCAAAACAAAATTGCCTTTTTAATTGCTTGAAATATTAATCATTACAACTGTAGTTAAGATTTTAAAAACCCTTATGTAAACCACCATGAATCTCTTTACAGGACCTTCAATTTATGGGACAACTTCAAGAACACTCAGAGCACTCTCATAATGCTGGATGGATCACATTGCCTGGTGAACAAGACCAGTATCTGGTAGAAACATGACTGTATAGCATGAAGCAGAAGAAAAACCTTTTCCAGGAAGGGTGAGGAAACCTCTGGAGATTTTAGACAGCCAGTCACAAAATCTCCCTGGAAACATGTACTTTTGAGACCAGAAAATAATCTGTTTTATTGTTAGGTTCATGAGCTCTAGTCCAAACATAAGCCTGGTGTGAACCTGTCTTTAATATGATTGATCTAAGAAATTCCTGTTAGGTAGTTTACTCTTTTAGTTAAGTCATGCTATTTTATGGATGTCAGGTGGATTATATTGTAAAATGAGCAAAACAGATTAGTAAAGTTGACTGTGGTGAGTGTTATGGAAAAGCAATTTCATGCATTATGGTTTTGCAGACCCCCCTGTGACATCACTGTTTTTTTTAAGGTGTGTATTAATGAGATAAAATACATGGGTAGAGTGTCTCCTGGAAAAAAAAATTAAAACATTATTATTTTACAAATATGAATGACCTTATCTTTACTGTTCAGTTGATAGTAAGCTTTATATAATGTAATACATTTTTTCCCCCACTAATAAAACTACTTCAAGGAAAGAAATATTTTCACATGTAAAAAACCAACCCCTCCGTTAAGGTACTTTAATCAAAATTTCACCATAGCAAAACATGTTAACTTTCTGGAAATGTACAGTCAATCAAATTAACAGTACAAACTACAGTCAAATACTATTTTGTTTCAAAGTGAACATGTTGGCTGCTGACATTCCAAAGCCATATGGATAAAACAATACAACCATTAGATCAGACTGCCTTTCATTTCATGCATTAAGATCAAAACACGTCTGTGTCAACAGCTTTTTAAAGTGAAATTATAACTGATGGTTATGAGCTATAGGCCACTTACATATTGAACCTTTTTTCATAATTATTCTTTAGTCTAATACTGTCATAGAGTAAACAGAATCGTACACATACTGTCAATCAACCTCTTTGGATGTCTTTTCTTTAAAATCACAAAATGTTGATCAGCCGCAACAAGAACGCCTTTGAAACCTGGTTATTGTAGGGGAACAGTCATTTCAAACACCCACATTTACATAGCAATGTGTATTAAACATACAAGTAGGCAGCCGTATTTTAAAATGTTTTGTAGTTTTTCAGAAAATGAATCCATTCAAGCTGCTGTATATATTGAATACATACTGTACGTAAATACATGTGCATATCTACAAAGTAAACAAACAATTAATTCAGCAATCATTTCTTCTAGCCAATGTATAGTGCTTTACTGCCAAAATATAGGGACTGCTTTGCCTTGGCAGAAGGATACATTCAATAATTTTTTTTGTAAAATAATAATTTTAAGACATTTTGTAAGCGCAGTAACACACTGAAAGGCATGGTTTGCGCCTAATGCCTCACAACATGCTTTCTCATGTGTTATTACTTACATATAACCAAGGGGCTTATCATCCCAATACTGCATCTCAATGAGGCTCACATTTATATTTCACCAGTCTCTCATAACAAAGACTTGTACATGATCACAATGTTGGAATTCTTACCAGTTTAATGTACTTAATACCTCATTTTCTGTTGGAGTCAATGCTGCAGTCAGCAGATGCATCATGTCTGTACTCCAGTGATGGATGAGAGGCTAAGTGTGGATTGTTGAGTAAGCTCTCTTCCTGATTAGTGATGACATCAGCATTCAAGAACACCCTGAAGCACCCTGTGCCTATAGAATGTTGAGTGTGGGTACACAGACTCACATACAAAGTGATGCTGGGAGTGACAGCAAATTAAAGCTTTAAATCTGATACAAACGTTGTCAAAAGGATCTGTTGGTAACACCAAAGTCAATAAGGTTCAGAACTTGTCTCTAAAGGCTGGTTCATACTTCATACCAACATCATTTCAGAGTCCTGCACGCCAGGTTGGAATCACGTCAGCAGCACTCTTGCGACGTGCGTCTTTTTTGGAAAGTTGTACAGTCTTTTCTCGTGCGTCTGTGACCTGAAATCACATGGGGTCGGATGATGTTGATAAATATCCACATTTGCTGCACAGTCGTACGCTGGTAACCATCATGGAGTCAGACTTCGAGGAACTTTTAATAGAAGAATTTTGTAAACATTAACATTTATATAACCCCTCACTTAAAGAACCTAGAGATGCCCAAATAATAGAAAGAGCATTGATGTGTAATTATTCAGAACATTGTTTAAAAGGATCGGAGAGAATGCATGATAGATTTGTGAAGAGCAAGAAAACTCTGAAATAAAGAGTAGAGTCGGAAGCTCGTGGCCACACTTTGCTGGGAATTGCCAGTATGTGCAGTGTGATTGCAAGTCTTTCTGCAGGTGTCATTGGCATCACATGTGTATTTGTGCGTTGAAGCAATGGTCCCAATCTGTTTAACAGATTGTCAAACCTTTCACCTGTCATTCTAAAGATTTCTCTCACTGTCACATAACCACATCTCTTTAATTAATGTATAAAATTTTCCCTTTCGGATTATCTGTTGGTTGAGAGGACAGATGTACCAACAACGGATTTACCAGCACATCTCCTAGAATGTCAATTTTTCCAATTATGCGAATGCAGTCTGTATTTAAAGTATGAACGGCAGCTGCGCAGTCAAAAGGGCTGCAATGAAATGCGTCCTTCATACAGCAGATAGTGAAGCTGCACAGCTTTTATAGCTGTCTGCGTCTATCAAATTCATCTGCAACAGAAGTATGAACCAGCATTTACAGTTCAATTTTTAGATTTTTTAAAATGTGTTTTAAAATTCTGACCCTTGGTAGAATGTCTTCCCTATGTGCTCACTCAGCCTGACCTAAGAATGCTTTACTAACCATCCTCAGTGATACCCTGCTACCCCCACAAAGAGGGCAGGGCAATTGAGAACAGCGTGCTCATTAACAACGGTACTCATAGCAGGATGTGTGGCAGTGGAGACTCCGCTTAAGCTTCATGTGCCACAAATGAGAGCACGACTTTGATCAACCAATCCTTTCGAAAATAAAGTGTTAATAATATATAGGTTTCCACAAAAGTGACCTGATACAACACTCCATTTCCTTTCTAACATTTTGCAAACGGTTTCACATGTGGATGATAAAACTGCTAGTACAATATCAGATTTTAAAAACATTTTCCAACACCGGCAAATGTTGTATTTTCCATGGAATAGCATAGCATATTACTTCATATGTACTTTGATATTATGGTATCACGCTTTCAGATGCTCTTTCCACTCATTGTTTTTTTTCCACTCATTCTGTGGGCTTTATGACCAAATAAATGATTTTTTTTTTTTTTTACCCCTGCGGTCTTAGATGAAGAGACCACTTCCTAATTTTTAAAACAGTTGAGGTGTTTAGTAAGCTTTTTCCATGTGCAGGCCTTTCAGCAAATTTCCTGATAGTCTCTCCTTTCCACGACACCCCACATTACCACTCAGCAGAAGCAAATGCATTACCAGATGCAAAGACATTCACTGGCCATACCATCAAATATACAGAGAGGGCTACGGTACACTGATTAATACACTATTGTTAATACACTTCACAAACGGAGGACTGAGATAATCATACCTCAAGATTGTGTAGTTTTATTTGCTTTGAGGACATCACGTGTGCAGTCTTGATAAATACATATCTGTCGGCATGTAAATATTGCTAAAGAAAGAAAACACTGCAATTTACATTTAGGATGTAGTGGATATAAAAAAATATCTTAAAGATCTTATTTACATAATTATTTGAGAACACTGTCAAATTCAAAAAACACAGCTGAAGTTAGAAGTTGTCAAGTTCCAATACATCTTCTATTTATTCAAACTCAACAAGTTATATCAAAAAGTAACTCAACCTTTTGAAGATAGAGCACTTTGTCAATACATATTTTGAGGCTGATCCATAAAACTATTAGAAATGTGCAAATGACATTTATTTTAGCACATACATATGACGTTATTGACCCTGTGACAGGGAGCCGGGTCGCTGGTTCCTGTGCAAGTGTGTGTGCCTGTGAGAAATCGATGTGTTGCTAAGCAACCAGCTGACTGGCAGGCTTGTCCTGAGCTAATATGATCGGGAGGTCTGGATTGGCTGGGGGCGTGCCTGGGGATGCTGCGAGAACTCAAAAAGCGGCTGCGCTACAGCTCGGGACTGCTGCAAGGCCATTGCTGTACAGAGTAAAGTATTTTAATGAACTAAAGATGTAACCATCTCATTTCCCCCCTGCAGAGAGCTGTTTGTTGCTATTTCTCTAAACCCTGTTTCTCTGTTTTGCTTTACGTTTACAACCCATCAGAAGTCTTGCTGCAGCTGAATAATACAATGCAAGCAACACTCACTTTGCGCTTCCCTGATTAGTGATGCTGACAGTCCTGTTCACAAACAAGGGACCGATTTAGACATAGTAAAGGCAGTATTTAAAAATAATATGTACCTTAAATGAGGTAAGAGTTTATACATTTAGCTATCATTTGATTTTCAGGTTTCCATCCTTGTATTTCTGTGGCAAGTGTAACAATAAGTACATTACAAGATTTGTTAACCACAGGAAACTTGTGTGTTCCTGCTGAAGCTGCATTTTTACAGATTGGTTCTCACTGACTCGTGCCAACCTCACACCAGGAAGTTTATTCAGCAGTGCATGCATGTTTCAGCTCAATGGTAAAGTTATTTTAAAAGATATCTTGGGATTATTTGAAAACTGTTCTCCTGCACATCTTTTTTCATAACCAGCATGTGACAGGGTACCCCCCACCCCTGTGTTTATTTGTATTATTTTTGTATTGTTGGTCTTATTGTTGTTATTGTTTGGGTGTATTGTGTGTATTATTAGTGTGGATGTGTGGCCGCATGGAGTGTGTTGTTTGGGGAATATTGGTGGCAGGGAGTGAGTTAAAATCCTCCCTGCAAACACACGTGGGAATGTGGCTGGAGCCGTCAATTGAATAAATGTTTAAATGATTAATTAGGGCTCCAGCCGCGGGTGTATGAATAGGTGTTCACAGGTGTTAATTTAGATTTAGTTTGTAGAATTGATGTTGGTGAAGGTATGTGTTTTGAGGTGCGTGTGTAAAGCAGAATGTATATAGAGAATTATGATGGATGTTTAGGGGAGTTTTGAAGCTGTCTATGTATGTGAAACTGGTGGCTCAGCCTGAAACTCCGGAGTTTGGAAGTATATCTTCCAGGTGTTGGGCAAAGAGAGTGTCTTTAATATTGCTCCTTATATAATCTCATAAGCATCTGAAGACCACCGATTGCAGCTCCAGTCCTAAAAGAAAGGTATGAATAGTTTGTAGAAGAAAGACCGCCTTTTGGAGAAGATCTTGGAGTCTTGCAGAAAACCAGGATCTGGAGACTGGCAGTATTATTATTATTAGTTTATTTAGCAGACGCCTTTATCCAAAGTGACTTACAGAGACTACAGTGTGTGAACAATGCATCAGCTGCAACGTCACTTACAATTACGTCTCACCCGAAAGACAGAGCACAAGGAGGTTAAGTGACTTGCTCAGGTGGGATTTGAACCGGGGACCTCCTGGTTACAAGCCCCGTTCTTTAACCACTGGACCACACAGCCTCCACAGGTTCTGCACAGTTAAAGCAATGTGAACAGTTACTCCTTCCCTTAATTTATCAGATTTCCTTTGTTTAAGAAAGATAGAAAACACCCCTTAAACTGCAGCAGGACCTCGGTAGGTAGCTAGAATAAGCAAAAAAGAGGGAAAGATAATTAGTATAGTATTTTCCGTGCTTTAAATGTACAGAATACGCAACCTGAGATTGAAGTTTAAGGGCAATATGAACTGTAGAAGGATGCCTCGATAATTAGCTAGAAGGATCAGAAAAGGCAATTATTACAATTAATATGATATTTTACATGCTTTAAATGTATGCAGTGACATTTGTATTGAGGTAGTGAATTAAAGGAAACATTAATTGCGAGTAGCAAAGGTGATATGTTAACCTGATTAGAAATGCATATCGCAGAGAGACATGTAATGCATTAAGTAAGGGAAAGCCATTGATAGTACAATTGAGCAGTCGACATGACCGAGCATTATTAAACTGTGATTAACGAGTGATTTTGTAATCTGATGAGTAATGCCGTATGTGAAAAGAGGCACTAACTGCACTGACTAAAACAAATGCAGAATTCTATAATAGGATTTTCAGTAAGCGACCTGACAAAGTATGATTGAGTATGGAATCTGGTAACAATTGCCAGTCTGTATTAAAGGATCCTCGGTGCTTTGGAAACCTAATTTTCCTTCTGATTGAAAAAGGGGTTTGATTCATATGTGATGATGTCTTGAACATTGGGCATGAATCCTGTAGAGAGTCTCATGCTGGAAGGCTTTACAGGCTGCAGCATGAGCCCCACTCTGGGAGGTACCCTCCATACTGATGATGCAGAGTGATCCACACAGGAGTCTGGAGCCGGTAATTATTGTCACGGTAGATTATCATGAATCCAGCACAAGCTTCAAGGGGAATTAAAATAAGGGGCTGCACCTACATCCGTGTGTAAAGCATACTGCAAATTAGAATAGATTGATCTGGAGGATGAGTGAGTGAGGAAGTGATAGAACGTCCAGTTTATCGGAGGTTAAAAGCACTAAATTAGAGAAAGCAAGCATACTAGATTCTAAGGCAGCGAGCAGCTTTTGTAAAAACATGTAGAAATTTATCTTTGTAATTTAACTGAAGTACCAGAAGTACAAGATCCTGCTCGGAACATTCTGAACCCAGTCTTGTCTTAATATTTTTTTTCGTAATTCCCTTCTGGTAAGTTCATACAAGTGTGTGGCTTTTCTGGAATCAATAGGAAAAATGAAGCTGAGATTTTATAAATACTGTAGATGTTGGCACAAACTTCATACCATTATTATTTCAATTTTTTTTGAATTTCGACAAAAGTAGTATTTTTACTGTAGTGTACAGCAGTGCAACGAGATATGAATGTCCTACCTAAAGAAATAATGTGAGTGATAAATTTGAATGTTTCAGGCACAATTTATTGTTTGAATTGTTCTTGATCTTGAAGAATTGGCTGTGTGACGTTCAGAGACAGCAGTCATATGGAACTGAACTGAACATCACTGTATGATGAACGACACTGTTTATTGTGTATAACCGACATTACATATTAAATTAAATACTGAGAACATCCACATTATATAAATGAATCACTGTAAAAAAATTCAGATTCACTATAATCAGATGTCAGTTATTCTGCTCTAATTGTCTTGCCATCTAGAATGAATTTCTGTAAGTGGACATGTTTATATTGTTGTGAGCATATCGATTTCTGTACATAAACAGTAAGCAGAAACACAGAATAACCTATTACCAAGCAGGATTCTGATTGTGAATTTATTTATATATTTATTTTTTTCTCATGAATAACAATAAGTCAATTCTGAAAATAAACATGGGAGTACAAATGCAGTGTTTTGGAAAGACTTGTGTCATGTTAACAACAGTGAAACAATTGATTTTCTTTTTTTCTGTTATCCTGTTGTGCATGATTGCTCTTGCATTCGGCTATGCCCCATGGTATGATGTGTATCTGACAGAGAACTAGCTGAAATAATTCTGGAAAATCTCCTTTTTTCACAAGCAAGGTGACGCCGTCCTGAACTTGATGTCATGAATTTCGAGGAGAAGTAACAATAGGACTAAATTTACATTCCTACCTCTGTGGATTTTGAGCATGAAGTTTACTGGAACGAGGAATGTTCTGGGACAAAGTGACTGGAATTGCTGCAAAATGAAACATTGCAGCATTTGTAAGATGGATGTGGTCTTGGACGATTCCTGTCAGGACGTTTTCCTGCCGAATCCTGGATCTGGGTCTACGATTGGAGAGTAGAATCCATAATGCGAAGGTAAGAGACGACATCGATACAACCGGCAGGGATATGTAACCAAACAAATAACAAACAGTAATTCGAAGCACGGCAGGACTGAGTTTGTGAAGTATATTTATATTCCTAATAGGTTTATGGAAACTTGCTGGTAGATTGACCAAAGAATAAATGTGATGTACTAGGAAGTGTATTAACGATACTATAAATGTCCTGCTTGAAAACCTTTCAAGCTTTATATTGATGTTATGCTTTAAACAAATGTGAGTTACATTTACAAATGTTATATTTGAATTATGTTTTAGATAACTTTGTAAAAACAGCTTTCTTTCACAACAAGGGAGAATTTAAGCTCATCTACTTAGATAGATGTTTTTTTTAAAAACTTTTTTAACAGAAAAGTGCGTTTACAAATTGTAAGGCTTGCTGTAACTCTAAACCTAGCTCTAAATCGAACTTTGTCCCTTACCCTTTCTAATACAATTGTATACTTACATATATCGTGCAAATAGATTAATAACATTGTAATTGTGTGTATTTAAGTAACTGCTATGTAAATACACAGTAATTACAGACACAATATAAAGTGTTACTGGAAAATGTAACAATTTCACACAGCCGGTATAATAACTTTATATAGATGGGCCGAAAGATATTAAAGATGAAAACTTAATTGATTATACTGAGAAACTAAAATGGAAATATTGGGAACTGGGAGCTACGCCTTTCACTGCAAAATGATAAATTACCTCATCTTGTGTTTTCTTTAAAAGAAAATTTGAATTGTAGTACAAATTTAAGTTTGAAGGACAGTAAATTTGCACATCTATATTTATATGTAATAGCTTGTCTTCTCCTATATATTTATATGTAATAGCTTGTCTTCTCCTATATATTTATATGTAATAGCTTGTCTTCTCCTATATATTTATATGAAATAGCTTGTCTTCTCCTATATATTTATATGTAATAGCTTGTCTTCTCCTATATATTTATACGAAATAGCTTGTCTTCTCCTATATATTTATACGAAATAGCTTGTCTTCTCCTATATATTTATACGAAATAGCATGTCTTCTCCTATATATTTATATGTAATAGCTTGTCTTCTCCTATATATTTATACGAAATAGCTTGTCTTCTCCTATATATTTATATGCAATAGCTTGTATTCTCCTATATAGTTATATGTAATAGCTTGTCTTCTCCTATATATTTATACGAAATAGCTTGTCTTCTCCTATATATTTATACGAAATAGCTTGTCTTCTCCTATATATTTATATGTAATAGCTTGTATTCTCCTATATAGTTATATGTAATAGCTTGTCTTCTCCTATATATTTATATGTAATAACTTGTATTCTCCTATATAGTTATATGTAATAGCGTGTCTTGTCCTATATATTTATATGTAAAAGCGTGTCTTCTCCTATATATTTATATGTAATAGCTTGTCTTCTCCTATATATTAATATTTAAAGCATGTATCTCCTTTATATTTATAAGTAATAGCGGTTCTCCACCTGGTGCTTCAACTTGCGTGACTAGATTTGCTAATGTTTGCTTTAGGTGTTAATAAATTGCAAATGCCTACTGTACAAAAATTTGAACACAAATCTGGCCCAAAGCATCAGGACTAATGACTTCAAAGCTCATATCAGCATGGTAATGCCTTATAAATATGGTCCAGATTGTGAATTCTAAAACTGTCATTTTAAAGAATGTAAACATGCCTTTCTTAGTTTAGATTTATTGTTGATATGCGTAGGCGATCAAAGGAGCATATTTCTTTGAGTACTACATATCAATCACCAGCAGCAATTATAATTTAAGCAAGTAGGGTGCTGTCAACCCTGCAACATCTGTAAGTATAATTATTTAGCTAACTCAGTTCCCATCCCTGAAATAATGATTACTTTGTCAAAGGAATAACTGGAATTCAGTGAGGATTTGGCAGTTGTGTTATTTTAAAGCTTTTAGCTTCCCTGTGTATACCTACTTGGCTAATCTTTAAATCAAATCTCCACAGACAAAAACGGGTAGAGAAAGATTCTGGGCTGTGTGAGTTCAATCATGGATTCCAAAATAGTGACGAGTTCTATCAAAGTGAATACTACATATTTCAATACCTAATACACACTTACTGATTTTTATATAGGAATGGGTCAGGGAAAATAAGGGCGGTGTCTAAATATTGGCTATAAAAATCTAAATATATATTTTCTAGCCAAAGTAGCCCTAAATATATGTTGTTATTATATTTAATTTAGGTTTTATTTACTGTTTGTTTCTCCCATCAATATTTTTTATTTTTCAGAACAAATAATTGAACCCCCACTTACAGTAATTTGAAAAGTGATTGATTGCTGCATAATTTGAAATGACATCACCTGATGTCTATCCAGGGTGTATCTTTAAGTTCTAAATAGAAATGTACCACCTGATGGAAGTTTAGGATATTTTTCACAAAATATGTAGATGGCACATCTGTATATAAGGTTGACAGCTTTGTGGACAATTTTAGTTGCTAAAGCCCCTTTCCCACTGGATCTGGGTCCAGATGGGTAGACGTGCCAGTGTGAAAGGGGCTTAAGATACTTGTTCTTAAGGGGTCAGGAACAATGGCTTTGAGTAAGTTACCTTGATTAATTGTCTAGTGCCTCTGTTTATGCATTTAAACTAATTACTGAGAATATCAATCTGTCTGCAATATGATCTACACCAGGGATAGTCAATTATTTTATGTGAAGGTACAAAATTCTTAGTTTGAGCAAGGTAAAGGTCCAGAGCACATTTTAACTGACTCATATCCCCATACCCACAAACAAACAAATAACTGCAGAAATATAACTATTACACATGTTGTTGGTTTTAGAGTTCTTCACTTTGTTTATAAAAGTGTTTTGCTTTTTGGTAATCCAAAGTCTGCCTTTTATTTTTTGGGTAATTTCACTAGTCTGGCTTTTTTGCTGACTTGTTTCTGCATGAGTTCTTTCTCTGCCAAAACAATAGAATTGTATAACTACTGTATGTGTCTGTGTTAGCAGAGTCAAACATTGTGGTTCACCACTGCAAAAACAAAGCATATTGCAGCAAACAAAAGTGAAGCACCAGGTAAAAAAAAATCAAATGAAAAATGCCTGTGCTTCCTCTTTCAAGTGAATTCAAATAAAATTATAAAAAGCTAGAAACAGTGCTCCAGATAAGGTTTTGGGTCTGGGAGTAGTTTACCTTCTAATTTTAACACTGAGGGAGTACAATGTATTTTCAGGGGGGTAGAATGCAACATTATCTTGAAGTCAAATACTGTACAATCTTCAATGGTAATGGGGTAGGCATTAAAAAAGAGCCTTCCGTTTTATTAATAAATATTATTATTATTAGTAAAGTACCTTGTTTAAGGGTAGCAGTGTCCCCCACTTGGGATTGAACCCACAACCCTCCGGTCAAGAGTCCAGGGCCCTAACCACTACTTCACACTGCTGCAATGTTCCTTTGCAATGTTACTTTGAACTACTGTACAACCATACGTGTGTTCTACAAGGTTATCGGCTCAGCACATTTTTTTCGAGGTATCACACTGACTGCAAATTAATTATGTTACTTATATTTTAACATTATATTCTTAAACTCAGTGAACATGTTAAAACTTCAATATAAAGCCATACAGATAAATAAAATAAGGATAAATAAGTTATCATAAATAAGTTATAAAAAAGTTAGTTTAATATTATAGGCACCTTTTTTTGCTGTTGCCTCTGACGATGGTTCCAGTTGGATTTGTAGCTGGACTGGGGTGTTTACGCTTCAACCTGTGTAGCTTCGAATTGTTCTTATTCTTACTGTGATTGGCTGCAAAGACAACAGGACTAGCCAGAGATTGGATAATGTTTGTTGGGTTGGTTTTTCTTGTGTACAGTTTCCTAGTAACTGAAGACATTGTATTCTGGGAGATGTAGTTGTTAGAGGAAGTTTTAGGGGAGGCAGACAAGCTGTGGAGCAAAATTGCTATGCATATTTTTACACATTAAATTTAAACTAAGTGCGTATTTCAGATGTTTTAATGTGTAAACTCGGCAAGTACGAAGCTGATCTGGACCGCTGCTTAGAAATAATAAATATAGTAATTTTATATTCAGTACATTTCTAATCAGCTAATACTCACAGTAACTTAAGTGGTGGGTCCTCAAGAGGCTTGAGTTACAGGTGAGCTCAGTAAGAGCAATGCAGAAGCGCAAAAAATGAATGAATAATCTTAGAGAACGAATACCAACACACACATATCTCTTAAATACTGTGTGCTTTCCCTGAGTGCGGAGTATGAATACCAGCACACACATATCACTTAAATACTGTGTGCTTTCCCTGAGTCCGGAGTATGAATACCAGCACACACATATCACTTAAATACTGTGTGCTTTCCCTGAGTCCGGAGTAGGAATACCAGCACACACACATATCACTTAAATACTGTGTGCTTTCCCTGAGTCCGGAGTAGGAATACCCACACACTCACATATCACTTAAATACTGTGTGCTTTCCCTGAGTCCAGAGTACGAATACAGCACACACACATATCACTTAAATACTGTGTGCTTTCCCTGAGTCCGGAGTATGAATATCAGCACACACATATCACTTAAATACTGTGTGCTTTCCCTGAGTCCGGAGTATGAATACCAGCACACACACATATCACTTAAATACTGTGTGCTTTCCCTGAGTCCCGAGTACGAATACCAGCACACACACATATCACTTAAATACTGTGTGCTTTCCCCGAGTCTGGAGTATGAATACCCACACACACATATCACTTAAATACTGTGTGCTTTCCCTGAGTCTGGAGAATGAATACACACAACACATATCACTTAAATACTGTGTGCTTTCCCTGAGTCCGGAGAACGAATACCAGCACACACATATCACTTAAATACTGTGTGCTTTCCCTGAGTCCGGAGAACGAATACCCACACACACATATCACTTAAATACTGTGTGTTTTCCCTGAGTCCAGAGTACGAATACCCACTCACACACATATCACTTAAATACTGTGTGCTTTCCCTGAGTCCAGAGTACGAATACCCACACACACATATCACTTAAATACTGTGTGCTTTCCCTGAGTCTGGAGAACGAATACCCACACACACATATCACTTAAATACTGTGTGCTTTCCCTGAGTCCGGAGTAGGAATACCAGCACACACACATATCACTTAAATACCGTGTGCTTTCCCTGAGTCCGGAGTAGGAATACCAGCACACACACATATCACTTAAATACTGTGTGCTTTCCCCGAGTCAGGAGTATGAATACCCACACACACATATCACTTAAATACTGTGTGCTTTCCCTGAGTCTGGTGAACGAATACCCACACACACATATCACTTAAATACTGTGTGCTTTCCCTGAGTCCAGAGTATGAATACCAGCACACACACATATCACTTAAATACTGTGTGCTTTCCCTGAGTCCAGAGTATGAATACCCCCACACACATATCACTTAAATACTGTGTGCTTTCCCTGAGTCTGGAGTAGGAATACCAGCACACACACATATCACTTAAATACTGTGTGCTTTCCCTGAGTCCAGAGTATGAATACCAGCACACACATATCACTTAAATACTGTGTGCTTTCCTGAGTCACTTAAATACTGTGTGCTTTCCCTGAGTCCGGAGTATGAATACCAGCACACACATATCACTTAAATACTGTGTGCTTTCCCTGAGTCCGGAGTATGAATATCAGCACACACACATATCACTTATATATTGTGTGCTTTCCCTGAGTCAGGAGTATGAATACCCACACACACATATCACTAAAATACTGTGTGCTTTCTCTGAGTCCGGAGTATGAATACCAGCACACACACATATCAATTAAATACTGTGTGCTTTCCCTGAGTCCGGAGTATGAATACCAGCACACACACATATCACTTAAATACTGTGTGCATTCCTGAGTCAGGAGTTCCTACAGAATAACACGAATACATGTTGACTTGTCCATGTTTATAAAAAAACATTATATTAAATTTTACCGGTAATATTTTTAATAGACTTGGAAAACATGCTTAACAAAAATGGTCTTTGTAGTACTGGTACTCATTGATCTTTTTCTTTGTGAAGTGCGATTTTTCTAAACTTGAACCACAAGGTATAAAAATTGTATCTAAATTGTGTATTTTTTTTATTTATTTATTTAGCAGACACCTTTATCCAAGGCGACTTACAGAGACTAGGGTGTGTGAACTATGCATCAGCTGCAGAGTCACTTACAATTACGTCTCACCCGAAAGACGGAGCACAAGGAGGTTAAGTCACACAATGAGTCAGTGGCTGAGGTGGGATTTGAACCGGGGACCTCCTGGTTACAAGCCCTTTTCTTTAACCACTGGACCACACAGCCTCCTTATTTTTCAAAAACAATTACTAATGACGATTATTGGCCACAGAGATGGGGAAGATTAACGCTTGCAAAAGAGGCGACGGCAGCCAAGCTTCTAATACGATTGTACATTTTGTTTCATTCATGCTGTTCACTGTATCTGCTACTTACTATCACAACAACACCTACTGTATCCTCACGCACCACACTCTCATAATGACACACCAACTGTACCCTTGCGCACCACACTCATAAGAACCATACACCTACTGTACCCTCACGCACCACACTCTCATAACGACACACCTACTGTACCCTCACGCACCACACTCTCATAATGACACACCTACTGTACCCTCACGCACCACACTCTCATAATGACACACCTACTGTACCCTTGCACACCACA